>CM060701.1:45691369-46291369 GCA_030686995.1 Artemisia argyi
AATTACTATATATATTATTTGTGATCTCAAACGACGCCGTTCCATCTACAGTGGTCGGCGCCCAAATTCTAAGGCCCATAACTTCGCAGCCCAATTGTCTCCTTGGCCCAGCTGCTTCCCTTTTTTTTTTTTTTTTTTTTTTTTCCTTCTCTTTGTAATTTAGCCCATGTACACGTGACCTAATACGATTTTTTATACATGCTACAGGCAAACGTGTCGATCATCAATGCGTCTTCCACTTTTTTTGTGGCCATGATTTTACAAAGTACAACCAAAACATTTACGATTTTTCTTTTCCAAGGAAGAACTTTCAAGATTTTTGCTTTCTTCATAGATACAATGTACATGGGTTGCCAGAAAACACAACAAAAAAAAAACAAAAAAACGAAACAAAACAAACCTTGAATACTGAAGAAAAAAAAGAACTGAGAAAAAAAAATACAGAGAACCAAAGAAAGAGAAAGAAGGTAAAACCTAAGATCATCAACACAAAGATCAGGTAGTTTCTTTGCCCTTTACATTACATCTGTTTGTTGTATCTCTTTTTGCATGTGCCCTTTCCATCTTCTATGTATAGTTACATACTTATGAATGCATGCATATATGTGTACGCTATTACCACTTACAAGATTGCATGACCCATATTACTAAGGCCTTTATACCTTTTTATATAGTATAGTCTATGCCATATTTGACCTGTTGTTGTGCCCATCAATAAATTATATTCCTAAATATGAAAACCAAACAAAAAGCTATTCGCCGTATTCCTTCGCCTACTTCTGTGCCTCCTCTGGATCTTTCCCCGGATGTTGAATATATGGAGTGTATGCAAGCCCTGAGAATACACCAAGGAAAATGTGCAGGCAACAAGCTCAATTATCTTATCAGAATACACGTACCAACACAGAGAAAAATACAATAACTCATGATTCTGGAAGTTCATCTAGACTCACTTCCATAGGTAATTTCTTTTACGTTTATTTATAACTATTTTTCTTACCTATAGACAGTATTATGATTTTTTCCTTTAACTATTTGAAAATTGTATTTTTCATTGTAGGTAAACATGATGTATCTGACCTGTATCGTCGCCAAATATATGAAACTCATGCATCAGATTGTGTAACAATACAACCAAACGGATCCAATTCTCACACACAAGGTTATAAACTACATTTTCCCTTTTAAACAAATTATTCAGTGTACATAGAACACATACCTTCAAAAACATTGTGTATCTGATGTACTTTTATGCATGTACTTTGGATTCTTCATATTCAAGAGTGAGCGGCAATAACCAACGCCATTTTTTGCGCACTTCAGCACCTGCAGAAATGCAAAGAACAAATGGCCATTGTCACAGAACAATGACAAACAGCAATATAGCAGACAACAGTCAAAGGCAACGCAAAAGGCCAAGGTTCATCCAAAGTATCGATCTAAAACACTTTTTTACCAATACATTTGGAACATTATCAATAACTTAGAGATCTTTATATGCTTATAAATATTTTTTATTTCAATACCATAGGTATACAGCAGCATTTATATGGAAGCAATAACACTATTGAACAAAATACCAACCAACGGAGACAACTTAGACAAGGTATACTACATATTTAAAACATCTTTCTATTAATGTTACTTTTTACGTTCGTTAATTACCTTACATTTTTACTGATACATATGTACTTATTTGTTTCAGGACCGCCATCAACATATATTTCTATGGGCAGTTGTACTGAAGTTTGCAAACATTGCAAAGCTTTTTTCTGGTATGATGAGCGAATAAAAAAAAGCAGCCGAAACTGCCTAGAATACCATCGGTGTTGTAACAACGGTAAAGTTATTCTTGAAACAACTAAAGAGTGTCCGCGTTATATAAAAGAACTCTTTCAAGACAGGCATTTCATGGACAATATTCGGGCGTATAACTAAATGTTTGCCATGACGTCGCTCGGAGCAGAATTATATGACTCTATAAGAGGTCCTTACGTATTCAAAGTTTCGGGCAAAATTTATCATTGGATAGGAAGCATGTGTCCTGAACTAAACAAAGAACCAAAGTTTCTACAGCTTTACATCTACGACACAGCAAACGAAGTCAAGAACCGTTTAGACCACTTCAGCAAATCTGAAACCAGACTCAGAAGAGATATTGTCGAGAATTTGATTCAAGTTTTGGACAATCACAACAAATTGGTAAAGCTATTCAGAACAGCACGTGATAAAATGGAAGGTGTCGATGTCCCATATTTCAAAGTAAAATTATTTGGTGTTGTTGGGTCCAAGCAATATGATCTACCAGCAGGAGATTCTATAGGGGCAATTGTTTTTGAAGGAGGTCCGGATGTTGGAACCAATTATGATGTCATTATAGAGAAACGCGGTGGCAAACCACAACGCATAGACAAACTAAACCTTCATTATATGTCACTTCATTTTCCACTCCTTTTTATCCACGGTCAAGAAGGCTATCACCTAGGTCTAAAACTCCAACAGAAGGAAGACCAGTCGTCGGAAAAAGAAAAACAAATGACAATGAAAATGTACTATGCGTATGAAATCCATGACCGTCTTCAAGACAATAGGTTACTGCTAAAGGGAGGAAGGCTTTTTCAAGAGTATATAGTAACTGCTTATTGTAGTGTTGAACAGCAACGCCTCGATTACATAAGAAACAATCAAAAAGACATTAGAAATGACTACATGTCAGGTCTGTACGATGCTATTTCTCGAGGAGATGCAGATGGTTCTGATGTAGGAACAAGAACGATACTTCCATCTTCATTTACTGGAGGACCACGCTATATGTATAGCCACTATTTAGATGCTCTTGCAATTTGCCGAGTCCATGGAAACCCATCATTCTTCATTACATTTACATGTAATGTTAGCTGGCCTGAAATAGAAGAGTATATGCAGCCTTTTCCACTCCTTACAACAGCTGACAGACCAGATGTTGTTAACAGAGTTTTTGAAAGAAAAATACATGACCTTGTAAATTTCTTACTGGAAGGAAAACCATTTGGAGATGTTGAAGCAGGTAAAGTACTTTATACATATGCAAATGCCTTTTACTTTAAATTATGGTATATTCAAATTTCTAACAATAGTTACTTATTTTACGGTTTTGTACACCGTTGAGTTCCAAAAAAGAGGCCTCATGCACTGCCATCTGTTGTTGTGGTTGAAAGAAGGATCGCGGATTCACAGGAATGAAGACATTGACAGATATGTATCTGCTGAACTACCAGACCCAGCAACTAACTCTGAAGCTCATCGAGTAATTTCAGAGTTTATGCTACATGGACCATGTGGTGTGGTTAACACATTTGCACCATGTATGAAAGATGTCGACGAATGTAAAAAAGGGTTTCCTAAGCCATATTGCTCAGACACTTTCATTGACCAGAAAGGGTTTGTTCATTATCGTAGAAGAAACTCAGGCATAACAGCAACAAAGCAAAACATACAGCTTGACAACACGTACGTTGTTCCATATAACGAGTCACTCTGTATGCGGTTCTATAATCACATCAATGTCGAGTATTGTGAATGGACGATGATAAAGTACCTGTTCAAGTACATTTCAAAAGGAACTGACCGCATCATCGCACGAGTTACAAGAACATTAGGCGACGAAGGATCGAGCAGCAGTTGTCCAAGAATAAATGTTGATGAGATAAAAAAATTTCAAGATGCAAGATACATCGGCCCACACGAAGCATGTTGGAGAATACTTGGTTTTGATGTACATTCTCGACAACCGGCCGTGCAAATATTAGCAGTACACCTTGAAAATATGCAGCGGGTTACGTTTAGAGCAGGCCAATCATTACAAGCCATTGTCGAGGGCGAACATAACAAGAAAACGACGTTAACTGAATGGTTGTGCTATAATTGTGAATCAAATGACGGCCTCCACCTAACGTATTTAAATTTTCCTAAAGAATATGTATGGTATCCTAAGGATAGAACGTGGGAACGTAGGCGACAAAAAAATATTTCATCTATCGGACGGCTGACATACATACATCCTAGCGCAGGTGATCTCTTTTACCTACGGATGTTGCTTTGTCACCAACAAGGTCGCAAGTCATTTAAGCACATACGTACGGTTGAAGGCTAAATGTATCCTACAAACAGAGCTGCATGTGAAGCATTGGGCTTACTAGGCAACGACCAGGAATGGAATGTAGCATTAGACGAAGCGTCACTATCAGCCACAGCTTCTCAGATGCGTACATTCTTTTGTCAGATTCTTATCTTCTACGACGTATCTAACCCGGTCTTACTGTTCCAAAATCATACACATGACATGGCTGAAGACATTCCAATGGTACTTTCACAGTTGCTGCATATACAAGAAATACATCTAACAGATGATGAATTACAAGGCGGACTTCTTTATGAACTAGAAGCAGGCCTTAGATTCTATGGAAAATCATTGAAAGATTTTTCAATAGAATTGCCACCAAGACATCTGTTAGATATTTTGCAGAATAGAGCAATTATGGAAGAGCGAAGCTATGATCCTGAAGTCCTTAAGAGAGAAAGCGAATGCTTAGTTCCTAAGCTGAACATACAGCAACGTGCTATTTTCGAACGCATTATGGATGCAGTTAATAGTAGAAGGCAAGAACTGATGTTCCTTTATGGTCATGGAGGGACAGGCAAAACGTTCGTTTGGAAGACTATGATATATACACTCAGGTCACAGCGAAAAATTATTTTGGCTGTTGCATCCTCAGGCATAGCCGCTTTGTTATTACCAGGAGGTAGAACAGCCCACTCTAGGTTCAAACTACCAATCAATTTGACCGATGAATCAGTTTGCACCATCAAGAAGAATACACAACTGGCGAATTTACTCAAGGAAACAAACTTAATCATTTGGATGAAGCTCCAATGAACGATCGAAAATTCTTTGAAACTCTAGATCGTACATTTAGAGACTTATTTGACTGTCCCAACAGCTTATTCGGGAAAAAGACGGTAATTTTGGGTGGGGATTTCAGGCAAACATTGCCTGTCAAGAAGTTTGCGACCCAAGAAGAAATAGTGGGATCATCTATTACTCAATCTTATGTATGGCCACATTTTGATGTTATCTCACTTAAGGAAAACATGAGGCTGCAGCAGAGGTCAGTGTCTACTCAACAACGCCAACAAATGCAAACATTCTCTCAGTGGCTGTTAGACGTCGGCAACGGCAACATTGGTGAACCAGATCCGGTTGATCCAGAAAACACATCGTGGATCAATATACCGGAAGAATACTGCATTCCCGACGCCGAAGCAGGTCTACTACAGCTTATAGACTTTATCCACGATAACGAAAGCTTGCAAAGGCCGACTGCACAATCGTTACAAGAGAAAGCAATCATTTGTCCTAAAAACGAAACCGCAGATATGATAAACGAAACCGCACAATCGTTACAACGACGAAGCTCTACCTAAAACAAATGACGGAGGTGCAACCGAATTACTCTACCCTACAGAGTATTTAAACACACTTAAATTCCCAGGGTTACCTCCACATAACCTGGTTGTCAAAACAGGGGCTCCGGTAATGCTATTAAGGAACCTCAATTTAGCTGGAGGGTTGTGTAATGGTACAAGGATGATAGTTACACAGCCGCTTACGAAGATTATAGAAGCACGGATTGTTACAGGAACACGAATGTCTCAAAAAGTCTTCATCCCACTGATATTGTTGATTGAGAAAGATGAGAGATTGCCATTTGTATTTAAAAGAAAAAAGTTTCTAATTAAATTGTGTTATGCAATGACAATAAACAAGAGCCAAGGGCAGTCGCTGAATCGAATTGGTGTTTATCTACCGGAACCTATATTTGGCCATGGGCAGTTGTATGTCGTGCTTTTTAGGTCAACATCTCCTGAAGGGCTAAAAATCATCATCCGAAAACAACCGGGGAAAGATCCAAATACAACCAAAAACATAGTATATAAAGATTTCTTAAACCGAGTAACATTTACCCAGGTTCCTAATCACTATCACATTACCTGTAATCATACACATATAACTTACTCTATAATTTCTTTACTTAACTATAGTAGAAAGCAATTAGAATTTAATTTCTTATGCATTCAAACACATACTAATCCTTTTGAAACTATTGTTTTTGCATTCAGCCTAATGGCAGGTACCCCTGAACCCAGTTCACCACCAAAAGACCATGGAAAGCAGGTCGTCACAGAAGCAGAAGTCACAGTTGCTCAACATGGAACTCTACCAAAAGTTGACGGAAAAGAAATTGTCAGTCAACCACAAAGTACAAGTCTACTGAGCCTAAAACGAACAGATTTTCACAAATCCCTATATGTCAAAGTTTATCGTAAGTGGACAACACTCAACAAAGCATCGGTCCCGGTTATGCATCATTGCATTTTACTAGACCAAGAGGTACACTTCTCTATTTGTATACAAAACTATATTGTAAATTTAATAACTTACTGCTAATTTATTTTCTTCAGGGAGGAGCAATCCAAGCAAACATCAAACCACGTGAAAAAAGTCGTTTTAATACACTTGAGATCGATAAAACATACCAAATCAAAGGCTTTGGATTTCAAGACGCTACAGGATGGATGCAAACAGTCCAAAATCCGCTGTCACTTGCTTTTGGAAACAACACGGACATACAACCACTCCCAGACATCGGATTCCCATCACACTACTTTAACTTTGTCCCATATAGTGAGCTACATCAAAAAGTTGACAAAAAGAAGGATTACTCACACGTACAAAATCTTAATGAAAGTTACTCTACAATTAACACCATATATATATACAAACTAATTTCAAAGATCAATCCAACATTTACAGATTATGTCGGTTCCATACAATATGTCACTGAACTACTTGAGTCTACTAAGCCTTCAAAAGAAACTATAGCCTAGAGGGACATTGCTATCCAAAATCTTGAGTATGTACCCTTTACCTATAACTATTTTCCTGGCTTTCGATATTTATAATACACAACTCTTACATTTGTTATTTGTAACAGAGGTATGACAGTAAGATTTACTCTATGGAATGAAAAGGCCCGCAATTTCAACATGAAAGAATACGAAGACGCCGAAAAACCAGCAATCATTGCAGTAAGCTCATGCATTGTCAAAACCTATGGTGATAAGCAAATTATATTGTACTTAACTACAACAACTAAATACACAACCAACAATTGCTAAATTACCTTATGTAGGCCTTCAGCTATCAAGTACCGCTGCGACTTATTACTACTTAAACCCTGACATACCAGAAGCAAACGAGATTTGATCAGTGTAAGTGACTGCCAAAAAATATAGTCATACTAATAACGTCCACTAATACAGTAATATACTGACCTTTTCTAAATGTGCAGGTACAATGTTTTCCTCGAACCACCAATAATATCAAACGTAAAGTACCAACGGTATGTAGACATAGAACAAGAAAAAATGAGAAACCGTGTCACAATAGTAGATTTGCTAACAAAGAATCCACACCATCATCAGGTATTAATAAAAAAAATAGCACATACCTAAAAAACATATGTATAACACCCAATGACTTTGCAGAATGTCTGTTTCACAATTGTTGCAACAATTGATCATATCAGTGACAGGATGCCATGGTTTTATACAAGGTGTACCACATGCCGCTCAAAAGTATCCGAAGGATGGGCTCATGGACATTGCCGTCAAACAAATCCCGACACTAGCATCGACTACAGGTAAAAAAACATAACAAAAAACAATAACTTATGAATATTCACATATACTCTACTATTTAAAATACTTAATATCCGTACTAATGGTTGTTCTAAAAACAAATGTAACAGCTACTGTTTCAAAGCCTTTATCTTTGATGATACCGGAAGAATAATGCTGACCTGTTTCAGCGATGAAGCCCACTCAATAGTCGCCAACTGCACCAAAGTTATTCAAAAATCAGAAGAAGTCAACCCATACAAAGTTCCGCCAGAGCTAGCTGCATTAGAAAAAAAGACATATATCTTTCAGTTATACTATGGGTCAGACAGTACCAAAGAACAAAGGTTTTTCTTTCTCGACAAAGCATGGGACACAACACCGTTACTTGAAGTAGTGCCAAAAACAGATACAGAGGCTACATCAGCGAAACCAGAGGTAGAAATTGAGACAAAAACTACCCCCGTGCAAGACCAAATCAATGTGACAGAGTCCTCTACAACAAAAAGTGAAAAGAAAAATACTAAAGCACGCAGACCACTCTTTCAAGGTGCGAAAGCAGAAGCATCAACACCAGCAACCAAAAAAACGAAGAAAGAGGATTAAAAGACAATCCATGTGAACTCGCAACAACCATCAGCTTCTTGATATGTAAATAAGTACGTATCTATAACTATAGCAGTCTAAAACTGCTCTAAATAGATGACACTCATGCTACTATATCTTTTGTACTACCATTGCGCCTTAGTAATGCTCAAACTTTATGTATGTAAATATTCTATCGTTTGATATCTTTTGCATGCAAATTTTGTTCTACATTATTATCAGTTAATCAACCTTAAATTATTTCCAACATAATATAAACACATTGTAATCATCTTCACTTAACTACTTCAACAAACAATATGTAAAAGACCATAAACTGATTGTAAAACATACGACGAAACAAGTACTTTTTATTAATAACCAACAAAGGTTACAAGTATTAACACAAGTACTAGAACATAAGCCATAAGTGGCGTACAAGAACAACCCTTAAAAGTACAAGACACCAACCTAACCATACTTTAACCCACTGGCTACGGCTAAAACAATATCCCTAATCATGAACATCCATCAGCATCACATGCTCACGCTTTTCATCTCTAGCAGCATGTGCCAAGTCCAAAGCACCAATCAACGCTCGCAAAATCTCACCATTCCTGGCTTGGGCCTTGACCAAACATTCCAACCCAACGAACGCAGTCGCATCAAAATGACTAATACACTGCCCTTCGTCAATGAGATCAGCGAACTTTGAAATTTTTTGGCGAAGGCCATTGCACAGATCAATGATCTTTGTTGCTAGACCATCATTTTCACTTTCATCTTGCGCAAAAACAAACTTGAATCAATCTTTCAGTTCATCAGACCCGCAAACTTCTTTGAGTTGTTCAAAGTTTGGCATAGAAACCATCTTTTTTTTTCTTTTTTTTTTTCTTTTTTTTTTTTTTTTTTGGCAAAGGTTCTAACCAAAGACTACAAGGCACATTCCAAAATACCTAACACTTAGCCACTACTTATATAGAAAAAATTGCTAACTAGACACAGTAAACCTAAGTAACTTTCAACACTGTTTAGTTAGCTTCCTTTTCCTATACAACCAAATTATGGTACAATAAAATTTACCAAAAAATAGCCTCTTTAGCATCCAATGAAGTCCAATATTTCCTAGCCACAAACTAATGACACACTGAAATTGCAGCAGCCTGCAACAGTAACCTTTTCCAAGAAAAATTTCAATCTTTTGCAAAAAAACAAACACTAAAACAAACTTTACACTATTTCAAAGCATATTTACATGTTATCCACCCATAATCACATGATTCCATTTTCTTTTCACAATTTCAAAAAAATTACAACTCATTCTACCATTATTGGCCATTCCATAGCTACATCACAAATAAATATCACACAAGCAAATAAACATAAAAATTCCCATAAGACATAGAAACTTCAACTTTTATTACTATTAACATAAGGAAACACCAAATTCCAGTTACACTGGAATATTGATACATTCAAGCCACGACCCATACATATGCTACATAGCACTACTACAACTAAAACACTGCTAAACACATAACCCAGTTGCCACACCCAAAAGACTATTAACTTACTTTAAACTTAACCATACAAAAGACAGAATCAACCAACCTTCCTAAAGCCTCCTGAGTTTCTTCACAATCCTCTCTTTGTCAGCAGCACGTAAAGAAGCAGCATAGCTTCTCCTAATTAACCATCCCATTTCCTCAAAATCCACCTTCTCCGCAGTTTTCATCTCCGACAAATACTCATCAAAGACAGAATCAATCCCATGTCTCTTCAACTCCTTATAAATTCCACGCCTATGTTCAATCCTGACTTTCAACTCCTCAATCCTTTGATTGTACTCCCTTTCATCACACAAATAAGCATTTTTTTTCACGAGAAAACACAGCTTCTAAAACCTTTTCAACTCGCCTATCACCAATTTGATTCGCGATCTCTAAACATCGAGGGAATTTGGGAGACATAGTGACAGATAAAACCTTAATTTTTTGATGAAATGAAATGAAAGATTTACCCCCAATTTCTTTAGACTCGGCTTTTGTCTATAAGAAATATCATGGACTCGGCAACAGTCTAACAAATAGGTAACATGCATTAGGCCCACTTAACATACAAAAACAGCTAACTATAAATTCCACGCCTATGTTCGATCCTGACTTTCAACTCCTCAATCCTTTGATTGTACTCCCTTTCATCACACAAATAAGCATTTTTTTTTCACGAGAAAACACAGCTTCTAAAACCTTTTCAACTCGCCTATCACCAATTTGATTCGCGATCTCTAAACATCGAAGGAATTTGGGAGACATAGTGACAGATAAAACCTTAATTTTTTGATGAAATGAAATGAAAGATTTACCCCCAATTTCTTTAGACCCAGCTTTTGTCTAAAAGAAATATCATGGACTCGGCAACAGTCTAACAAATAGGTAACATGCATTAGGCCCACTTAACATACAAAAACAGCTAACTAAAGCCCAATAATACTTTTCCAAAGTAAAAAATACAAACACCTTAACAAAAAAAAAAACTACATTTTTTTTACCTTCCCTACATTCGCAGATAAAAACTGGTCCGAGAATTATTTGTCAAAGACAACGCCCCACCGCAACACGGCGGACCGTCGCCACACTCGTTTAAAATTAAAGTGCCAATGTTGAAGAAGTTTATATTATAGTGTGTACAACTCGAAAGAAAGGATACAATGTGTAACATTTTAGCCGATAATGTGCATCCCAAATATTCTAATAGAGCCCAATAACAACCCTAATTCTTCTTCTCATATCTCCCTAATTTTCCTCACGCAGTCACACCCATTTCTTTCTTCTCAGTTACCAAACACAGATCTTCCATCTTTCTTTAAAAAAAACGAGTCACAAGACAAAGGTAATCGATCTTTCTTCTTCATTTATTACTCCATTTGATCTTCATCTTTCTTCATTTATTACTCCATTTAATCTTCCTCTTTCTTCATTTATTACTTATATCTTTACTTTTTTTTCTTCATTTATTACTCCATTTGATCTTTATTTTTTTTCCTTTCTTCTTTTTCTTACAATTATTGTTATTGGCAACCTCTTGAACAGTCAAACCCGCATTCTGTTGTTGGTTTAAGTATGGGACATCGATATGCGCCATCTAATTGAAAAAAAAAGTAAAGATATAAGTAATAAATGAAGAAAGAGGAAGATTAAATGGAGTAATAAATGAAGAAAGATGAAGATCAAATGGAGTAATAAATGAAGAAGAAAGATCGATTACCTTTGTCTTGTGAATCATTTTTTTTAAAGAAAGATGGAAGATCTGTGTTTGGTAACTGAGAAGAAAGAAATGGGTGTGACTGCGTGAGGAAAATTAGGGAGATATGAGAAGAAGAATTAGGGTTGTTATTGGGCTCTATTAGAATATTTGGGTTGCACATTATCAGCTAAAATGTTACACATTGTATCCTTTCTTTTGAGTTGTACACACTATAATATAAACTTCTTCAACATTGGCAATTTAATTTTAAATGAGTGTGGCGACGGTCCACCGCGTTGCGGCGGGGCGTTGTCTTTGACAAATAATTCTCGGACTAGTTTTTATCTGCGAATGTAGGTAAGGTAAAAAAAATGTAGTTTTTTTTGTTAAGGTGTTTGTATTTTTTACTTTGGAAAAGTATTATTGGGCTTTAGTTAGCTGTTTTTGTATGTTAAGTGGGCCTAATGCATGTTACCTATTTGTTGGACTGTTGCCAAGTCCATGATATTTCTTTTAGACAAAAGCCGGGTCTAAAGAAATTGGGGGGTAAATCTTTCATTTCATTTCATCAAAAAAATAGGGTTTTATCTGTCACTATGTCTCCCAAATTCCCTCGATGTTTAGAGATCACGAATCAAATTGGTGATAGGCGAGTTGAAAAGGTTTTATAGGCTGTGTTTTCTCGTGAAAAAAAAATGCTTATTTGTGTGATGAGAGGGAGTACAATCAAAGGATTGAGGAGTTGAAAGTCAGGATCGAACATAGGCGTGGAATTTATAAGGAGTTGAAGAGACATGGGATTGATTCTGTCTTTGATGAGTGTTTATCGGAGATGAAAGCTGCGGAGAAGGTGGATTTTGAGGAAATGGGATGGTTAATTAGGAGAAGCTATGCTGCTTCTTTACGTGCTGCTGACAAAGAGAGGATTGTGAAGAAACTCAGGAGGCTTTAGGAAGGTTGGTTGTTTCTGTCTTTTGTATGGTTAAGGTTAAAGAAAGTTAGTAGTCTTTTGGGTGTGGCAACTGGGTTATGTGTTTAGCAGTGTTTTAGTTGTAGTAGTGCTATGTAGCATATGTATGGGTCGTGGCTTGAATGTATCAATATTCCAGTGTAACTGGAATTTGGTGTTTCCTTATGTTAATAGTAATAAAAGTTGAAGTTTCTATGTCTTATGGGAATTTTTATGTTTATTTGCTTGTGTGATATTTATTTGTGATGTAGTTGTAGAATGGCCAATAATGGTAGAATGAGTTGTAATTTTTTTGAAATTGTGAAAAGAAAATGGAATCATGTGACTATGGGTGGATAACATGTAAATATGCTTTGAAATAGTGTAAAGTTTGTTTTAGTGTTTGTTTTTTTGCAAAAGATTGAAATTTTTCTTGAGGCTGCTGCAATTTCAGTGTGTCATTAGTTTGTGGCTAGGAAATATTGGACTTCATTGGATGCTAAAGAGGCTATTTTTTGGTAAATTTTATTTTACCATATTTTGGTTGTAGAGGAAAAGGAAGCTAACTAAACAGTGTTGAAAGTTACTTAGGTTTACTGTGTCTAGTTAGCAATTTTTTTTTATATAAGTAGTGGCTAAGTGTTAGGTATTTTGGAATGTGTCTTTTAGTCTTTGGTTAGAACCTTTGCCAAAAAAAAAAAAAAAAAAAGATGGTTTCTATGCCAAACTTTGAACAACTCAAAGAAGTTTGCGGGTCTGATGAACTGAAAGATTGTTTCAAGTTTGTTTTTGCGTAAGATGAAAGTGAAAATGATGGTCTAGCAACAAAGATCATTGATCTGTGCAATGACCTTCGCCAAAAAATTTCAAAGTTCACTAATCTCATTGACGAAGGGCAGTGTATCAGCCATTTTGATGCGACTGCATGCGTTGGGTTGGAATGTTTGATCAAGGCCCAAGCCAGGAATGATGAGATTTTGCGAACGTTGATTGGTGCTTTGGACTTGGCACGTGCTGCTAGAGATGAAAAGAGTGAGCATGTGATGTTGATGGATGTTCATGATTAGGGATATTGTTTTAGCCGTAGCCAGTGGGTTGAAGTATGGTTTGGTTGGTGTCTTGTACTTTTAAGGGTTGTTCTTGTACGCCACTTATGGCTTATGTTCTAGTACTTGTGTTAATACTTGTAACCTTTGTTGGTTATTAATAAAAAGTACTTGTTTCGTCGTATGTTTTACAATCAGTTTATGGTCTTTTACATATTGTTTGTTGAAGTAGTTAAGTGAAGATGATTACAATGTGTTTATATTATGTTGGAAATAATTTAAGGTTGATTAACTGATAATAATGTAGAACAGAATTTGCATGCACAAGATATCATACGATAGAATATTTACATACATAAAGTTTGCGCATTACTAAGGCGCAATGGTAGTACAAAAGATATAGTAGCATGAGTGTCATTTATTTAGAGCAGTTTTAGACTGCTACAGTTATAGATACGTACTTATTTACATATCAAGAAGCTGATGGTTGTTGCATGTTCACATGGATTGTCTTTTAATCCTCTTTCTTTGTTTTTTTGGTTGCTGGTGTTGATTATTCTGCTTTCGCACCTTGAAAGAGTGGTCTGCGTGCTTTAGTAGTTTTCTTTTCACTTTTTGTTGTAGAGGACTCTGTCACATTGATTTGGTCTTGCACAGGGGTAGTTTTTGTCTCAATTTCTACTTTTGGTTTCGCTGATGTAGCCTCTGTATCTGTTTTTGGCACTGCTTCAAGTAACGGTGTTGTGTCCCATGCTTTGTCGAGAAAGAAAAACCTTTGTTCTTTGGTACTGTCTGACCCATAGTGTAACTGAAAGATATATGTCTTTTTTTCTAATGCAGCTAGCTCTGGCGAAACTTTGTATGGGTTGACTTCTTCTGATTTTTGAATAACTTTGGTGCAGTTGGCCACTATTGAGTGGGCTTCATCGCTGAAATAGGCCAACATTATTCTTCCGGTATCATCAAAGATAAAGGCTTTGAAACAGTAGCTGTTACATTTGTTTTTAGAACAACCATTAGTACGGATATTAAGTATTTTAAATAGCAGAGTATATGTGAATATTCATAAGTTATTGTTTTTTGTTATGTTTTTTTTACCTATAGTCGATGCTAGTGTCGGGATTTGTTTGATGGCAATGTCCATGAGCCCATCCTTCGGATACTTTTGAGCGGCATGTGGTACACCTTGTATAAAACCATGGCATCTTGTCGCTGATATGATCAATCGTTGCAACAATTGTGAAACGGACATTCTGCAAAGTCATTGGGTGTTATACATATGTTTTTAGGTATGTGCTATTTTTTTTATTAATTCCTGATGATGGTGTGGATTCTCTGTTAGCAAATCTGCTATTGTGACACGGTTTCTTGTTTTTTCTTGTTCTATGTCTGCATACCGTTGGTACTTTACGTTTGATATTATTGGTGGTTCGAGGAAAACGTTGTACCTGCACATTTATAAAAGGTCAGTATATTACTGTATTAGTGGACGTTATTAGTATGACTATATTTTTTGGCAGTCACTTACACTGATCGAATCTCGTTTGCTTCTGGTATGTCAGGGTTTAAGTAGCAATAAGTCGCAGTGGTACTTGATAGCTGAAGGCCTACATAAGGTAATTTAACAATTGTTGGTTGTGTATTTAGTTGTTGTAGTTAAGTACAATATAATTTGATTACCGCCATAGGTTTTGACAATGCATGAGCTTACTGCAATGATTGCTGGTTTTTCGGCGTCTTCGTATTCTTTCATGTTGAAATTGCGGGCCTTTTCATTCCATAGAGTAAATCTTACTGTCATACCTCTGTTACAAATAACAAATGTAAGAGTTGTGTATTATAAATATCGAAAGCCAGGAAAATAGTTATAGGTAAAGGGTACATACTCAAGATTTTGATAGCAATGTCCCTCCACGCTGTAGTTTCTTTTGAAGGCTTAGTAGACTCAAGTAGTTCAGTGACATATTGTATGGAACCGACATAATCTGTAAATGTTGGATTGATCTTTGAAATTAGTTTGTATATATATGGTGTTAATTGTAGAGTAACTTTCATTAAGATTCTGTACCTGTGAGTAATCCTTCTTTTTTGTCAACTTTTTGATGTAGCTCACTATATGGAACAAAGTTAAAGTAGTGTGATGGGAATCCGATGTCTGGGAGTAGTTGTATGTCCGTGTTGTTTCCAAAAGCAAGTGGCAGCGGATTTTGGACTGTTTGCATCCATCCTGTTGCGTCTTGAAATACAAAGCCTTTGATTTTGTATGTTTATTCGATCTCAAGTGTATTAAAACGACCTTTTTCACGTGGTTTGATGTTTGCTTGGATTGCTCCTACCTGAAGAAAATAAATTAGCAGTAAGTTATTAAATTTAAAATATAGTTTTGAATACAAATAGAGAAGTGTACCTCTTGGTCTAATAAAATGCAGTGATGCATAACCGGGACCAATGCTTTGTTGAGTGTTGTCCACTTACGATAAACTTTGACATATAGGGATTTGTGAAAATCTGTTTGTTTTAGGCTCAGTAGACTTGTACTTTGTGGTTGACTGACAATTTCTTTTTCGTCAACTTTTGGTAGAGTTCCATGTTGAGCAACTGTGACTTCTGCTTCTGTGACGACCTGCTTTCCATGGTCTTTTGGTGGTGAACTGGGTTCAGGGGTACCTGCCATTAGGCTGAATGCAGAAACAATAGTTTCATAAGGATTAGTATGTGTTTGAATGCATAAGAAATTAAATGCTAATTGTTTTCTACTATAGTTAAGTAAAGAAATTATAGAGTAAGTTATATGTGTATGATTACAGGTAATGTGATAGTGTTTAGGAACCTGGGTAAATGTTACTCGGTTTAAGAAATCTTTATATACTATGTTTTTGGTTGTATTTGGATCTTTCCTCGGTTGTTTTCGGATGATGATTTTTAGCCCTTCAGGAGATGTTGACCTAGAAAGCGCGACATACAACTGCCCATGGCCAAATATAGGTTCCGGTAGATAAACACCAATTCAATTCAGCGATTGCCCTTGGCTCTTGTTTATTGTCATTGCATAACACAATTTAATTGGAAATTGTTTTCTTTTAAATACAAATGGCAATCTCTCATCTTTCTCAATCAACAATATCCGTGGGATGAAGACTTTTTGAGACATTCATGTTCCTGTAACAATCCGTGCTTCTATAATCTTTGTAAGCGGCTGTGTAACTATCATCCTTGTACCATTACACAGCCCTCCAGCTAAATTAAGGTTCCTTAAATGCATTATCGGAGCCCCTGTTTTGACAACCAGGTTATGTGGAGGTAACCCTGGGAATTTAAGTGTGTTTAAATACTCTGTAGGGTGGAGTAATTCGGTTGCACCTCCGTCATTTGTTTTAGGTAGAGCTTCGTCGTTGCTTCTATAACTGTAGCTATTTCCATGAAGCATATCTAGTACCTTTGAGTTTATCATATCTGCGGTTTCATTTTTAGGACAATCGATTGCTTTCTCTTGTAACGATTGTGCAGTCAGCCTTTGAAAGCTTTCGTTATCGTAGATAAAGTCTATAAGCTGTAGTAGACCTGCTTCGGTGTCGGGAATGCAGTATTCTTCCGGTATATTGATCCACGATGTGTTTTCTGGATCAGCCGGATCTGGTTCACCAATGTTGCCGTTGCCGACGTCTAACAGCCACTGAGAGAATGTTTGCATTTGTTGGCGTTATTGAGTAGACATTGACGTCTGCTGCAGCCTCATGTTTTCTTTAAGTGAGATAACATCAAAATGTGGCCATACATAAGAATGAGTAATAGATGATCCCACTATTTTGATGCGTGGGAATTGCACCAGGCTTTACCTCTCGAGGGATCTCGAGAAGCTTACAACCCCTACCAGGCAGTGTACCTGATCGTTGTAGTATAGTATAGTGACAAGTACCGGAGGATTGATCATTCAACTTAGGAATAGTGTCGCTAGGATTAGAAAGCCTAAGAACTAGGTCTAGAGGTGAGGGATTCTTTTTGTATTTTTTTTTGTTTTATGAAAGCAAGTAAAATCTCGGGTTTTGGAAGAGTGGGCAGAATTAGTTGCTAGTCAACTAATCCAATAACTAAAGATGTAATCAAAATAAAATAATAAAAATGAAAATAAACTAAATTAAACTAGTGGTGTGAGAAATATGTGGGAAAATGGTGTTTACTTAGATTTCACTACTCCCTAGATATCTTTTACATGTTAATTACTTGTTACAGTTGCGTGGATGACGGATTGTATTCCTTAATACCATTCTTGGGGTGGCGTACTTACTTCCCCAATCCTATAAGCTCCTACTTCACTCCTATGTCGAGCCGGCTAAGAAGCTCCTAACATGGGATCACTAGAATTCACTCATGCATTAAATACAATCATAAAAACCTAGTACACATCGGTTCATGTTTCTTAAGACATTCAAGCAAGTTACACAATGGAGATCTGCCAGTTTTCTTAAGCCTAACATTGAAATCATTCATCCATTACAACTATAAACAAGAAATCAACCTATAATCAACATCTAGGTTTCATTACATCTAAGCAAATACACAAAAGATCTAGCCTAGCATGTTATAATCAAGACAAGCATAAGATATATTCAAACAACACATAGACATATTGAATGAATTGAAAGAGGACTTATCTTAATTGAACATGAAAGGTTTCAAGGGGTGAAAACCCTTGAAAATACTGTTACAAACGACCTAGGGTTTATTAGGTTCGACCCTAGTATTCTCCACACAAGTTCCTCTCTTAATGAATGAAAAATAGAAAAGTATATATAGATTTTGTGAGGTGACGGCGTCAAGAGTAAATTTCTGACGCCGTCACGTGTAAATCTTCTTTAGGCCGTCACCAAAATAACCCTTGACGCCCTACTTCTGACGCCTTCAGGTTTTCTCTGGGTCATGGATTTTGCTCTTGACGCCGCCAGAAATTCCTTCTTGACGCCGTCAGGTACTGTTCCCAGCATGGAAAATTAAGTCTTTGCCGTTTTCTTCACTTTTATGCTCCAAAAACGTCCAAAATGCTTCATTTTCCAGAATTCACTCCCAAAGTACCTAAAATCACAAAAGGAACGATTTAGGGCAATATTTGATCAAATAAATTCAATTCCGGGCTTAAATGACCCCCTAAAAACGGTTCATTTTTCCATGAAGCATATCTAGTAACTTTGAGTTTATCATATCTGCGGTTTCGTTTTTAGGACAAATGATTGCTTTCTCTTGTAACGATTGTGTAGTCGGCCTTTGCAAGCTTTCGTTATCGTGGATAAAGTCTATAAGCTGTAGTAGACCTGCTTCGGTGTCGGGAATGCAGTATTCTTCCGGTATATTGATCCACGATGTGTTTTCTGGATCAACCGGATCTGGTTCACCAATGTTGCCGTTGCCGACGTCTAACAGCCACTGAGAGAATGTTTGCATTTGTTGGCGTTGTTGAGTAGACATTGACCTCTGCTGCAGCCTCATGTTTACCTTAAGTGAGATAACATCAAAATGTGGCCATACATAAGATTGAGTAATAGATGATCCCACTATTTCTTCTTGGGTCGCAAACTTCTTGACAGGCAATGTTTGCCTGAAATCCCCACCCAAAATTACCGTCTTTTTCCCGAATAAGCTGTTGGGACAGTCAAATAAGTCTCTAAATGTACGATCTAGAGTTTCAAAGCATTTTCGATCGTTCATTGGAGCTTCATCCCAAATGATTAGGTCTGTTTCCTTGAGTAAATTCGCCAGTTGTGTATTCTTCTTGATGGTGCAAACTGATTCATCGGTCAAATTGATTGGTAGTTTGAACCTAGAGTGGGCTGTTTTACCTCCTGGTAATAACAAAGCGG
This sequence comes from Artemisia argyi, assembly GCA_030686995.1. Classification (NCBI taxonomy): domain Eukaryota; kingdom Viridiplantae; phylum Streptophyta; class Magnoliopsida; order Asterales; family Asteraceae; genus Artemisia; species Artemisia argyi. The sequence goes on from CM060701.1 coordinate 45,710,767, forward strand.
CTATGCCCGAGGATGCAACAGCCAAAATAATTTTTCGCTGTGACCTGAGTGTATATATCAGAGTCTTCCAAACGAACGTTTTGCCTGTCCCTCCATGACCATAAAGGAACATCAGTTCTTGCCTTCTACTATTAACTGCATCCATAATGCGTTCGAAAATAGCACGTTGCTGTATGTTCAGCTTAGGAACTAAGCATTCGCTTTCTCTCTTAAGGACTTCAGGATCATAGCTTCGCTCTTCCATAATTGCTCTATTCTGCAAAATATCTAACAGATGTCTTGGTGGCAATTCTATTGAAAAATCTTTCAATGATTTTCCATAGAATCTAAGGCCTGCTTCTAGTTCATAAAGAAGGCCGCCTTGTAATTCATCATCCGTTAGATGTATTTCTTGTATATGCAGCAACTGTGAAAGTACCATTGGAATGTCTTCAGCCATGTCATGTGTATGATTTTGGAACAGTAAGACCGGGTTAGATACATCGCAGAAGATAAGAATATGACAAAAGAGTGCACGCATCTGAGAAGCTGTGGCTGATAGTGACGCTTCGTCTAATGCTACATTCCATTCCTGGTTGTTGCCTAGTAAGCCAAATGCTTCACATGCAGCTCTGTTTGTAGGATACATTTGGCCTTCAACTGTACGTATGTGCTTAAATGACTTGCGACCTTGTTGGTGACAAAGCAACATCCGTAGGTAAAAGAGATCACCTGCGCTAGGATGTATGTATGTCAGCCGTCCGATAGATGAAATATTTTTCTGTCGCCTACGTTCCCACGTTCTATCATTAGGATACCAAACATATTCTTTAGGAAAAATTAAATACGTTCGGTGGAGCCCGTCATTTGATTCACGATTATAGCGCAACCATTCAGTTAACGTCGTTTTCTTGTTATGTTCGTCATCGACAATGGCTTGTAATGATTGGCCTGCTCTAAACGTAACCCGCTGCATATTTTCAAGGTGTACTGCTAATATTTGCACGGCCGGTTATTGAGAATGTATATCAAAACCAAGTATTCTCCAACATGCTTCGTGTGGGACGATGTATCTTGCATCTTGAAATTTTTTTATCTCATCAACATTTATTCTTGGACAACTGCTGCTCGATCCTTTATCGCCTAATGTTCTTGTAACTCGTACGATGATGCGGTCAGTTCCTTTTGAAATGTACTTGAACAGGTACTTTATCATCATCGTCCGTTCACAATACTCGACGTTGATGTGAGCATAGAACCGCATACAGAGTGACTCGTTATATGGAACAACGTACGTGTTGTCAAGCTGTATGTTTTGCTTTGTTGCTGTTATGCCTGAGTTTCTTCTACGATAATGAACAAACCCTTTCTGGTCAATGAAAGTGTCTGAGCAATATGGCTTAGGAAACCCTTTTTTACATTCGTCGACATCTTTCATACATGGTGCAGATGTGTTAACCACACCACATGGTCCATGTAGCATAAACTCTGAAATTACTCGATGAGCTTCAGAGTTAGTTGCTGGGTCTGGTAGTTCAGCAGATACATATCTGTCAATGTCTTCATTCCTGTGAATCCGCGATCCTTCTTTCAACCACAACAACAGATGACAGTGCGGGAGGCCTCTTTTTTGGAACTCAACGGTGTACAAAACTGTAAAATAAGTAACTATTGTTAGAAATTTCAATATACCATAATTTAAAGTAAATGGAATTTGCACATGTATAAAGTATTTTACCTGCTTCAACATCTCCAAATGGTTTTCCTTCCCGTAAGAAATTTACAAGGTCATGTATTTTTCTTTCAAAAACTCTGTCAACAACATCTGGTCTGTCAGCTGTTGTAAGGAGTGGAAAAGGCTGCATATACTCTTCTATTTCAGGCCAGCTAACATTACATGTAAATGTAATGAAGAATGACGAGTTTCCATGGACTCGGCAAATTGCAAGAGCATCTAAATAGTGGCTATACATATAGCGTGGTCCTCCAGTAAACGAAGCTGGAAGTATCATTCTTGTTCCTACATCAGAACCATCTGCATCCCCTCGAGAAATAGCATCGTACAGACCTGACATGTAGTCATTTCTAATGTCTTTTTGATTGTTTCTTATGTAATCGAGGCTTTGCTGTTCAACACTGCAATAAGCAGTTACTATATACTCTTGGAAAAGCCTTCCTCCCTTTAGCAGTAACCTATTGTCTTGAAGACGGTCATGGATTTCATACGCATAGTACATTTTCATTGTCATTTGTTTTTCTTTTTCTGACGACTGGTCTTCCTTCTGTTGGAGTTTTAGACCTAGGTGATAGCCTTCTTGAACGTGGATAAAAAGGAGTGGAAAATGAAGTGACATATAATGAGGGTTTAGTTTGTCTATGCGTTGTGGTTTGCCACCGCGTTTCTCTATAATGACATCATAATTGGTTCCAACATCCGAACCTCCTTCAAAAATAATTGCCCCTATAGAATCTTCTGCTGGTAGATCATATTTCTTGGACCCAACAACACCAAATAATTTTACTTTGAAATCTGGGACATCGACACCTTCCATTTTATCACGTGCTGTTCTGAATTGCTTTACCAATTTGTTGTGATTGTCCAAAACTTGAATCAAATTCTCGACAATATCTCTTCTGAGTCTGGTTTCAGATTTGCTAAAGTGGTCTAAACGGTTCTTGACTTCGTTTGATGTGTCGTAGATGTAAAGCTATAGAAACTTTGGTTCTTTGTTTAGTTCAAGATACATGCTTCCTATCCAATGATAAATTTTTCCCGAAACTTTGAATACGTAAGGACCTCTTCCTCTATTAACAGAGTCGTCTAATTCTGCTCCGAGCGACGTCATGGCAAACATTTGGTTATACGCCCGAATATTGTCCATGAAATGCCTGTCTTGAAAGAGTTATTTTATATGACACGGACACTCTTTAGTTTTTTCAAGAATAACTTTACCGTTGTTACAACACCGATGGTATTCTGGGCAGTTTCGGCTGCTTTTTTTATTCTCTCATCATACCAGAAAAAAGCTTTGCAATGTTTGCAAACTTCAGTACAACTGCCCATAGAAATATATGTTGATGGCGGTCCTGAAACAAATAAGTACGTATGTATCAGTAAAAAAAATGTAAGGTAATTAACGAACGTAAAAGGTAACATTAATAGAAAGATGTTTTAAATATGTAGTATACCTTGTCTAAGTCGTCTTCGCTGGTTGGTATTTTGTTAATAGTGTTATTGCTTCCATATAAATGCTGCTGTGTACCTATGGTATTGAAATAAAAAGTATGTATAAGCATATAAAGATCTCAAGTTATTGATAATGTTCCAAATGTATTGGTAAAAAAGTGTTTTAGATTGATACTTTGGATGAACCTTGGCCTTTTGCATTGCCTTTGACTGTTGTCTGCTATATTGTTGTTTGTCATTGTTCTGTGACAATGGCCATTTGTTCTTTGCATTTCTGCAGGTGCTGAAGTGCGCAAAAAACGGCGTTGATTATTGCCACTCACTCTTGAATCTGAAGAATCCAAAGTACATGCATAAAAGTACATCAGATACACAATGTTTTTGAAGGTATGTGTTCTATGTACACTGAATAATTTGTTTAAAAGGGAAAATGTAGTTTATAACCTTGTGTGTGAGAATTGGATCCGTTTGGTTGTATTGTTACACAATCTGATGCATGAGTTTCATATATTTGGCGACGATACAGGTCAGATATAGCATGTTTACCTACAATGAAAAATACAATTTTCAAATAGTTAAAGGAAAAAATCATAATACTGTCTATAGGTATGAAAAATAGTTATAAATAAACGTAAAAGAAATTACCTATGGAAGTGAGTCTAGATGGACTTCCAGAATCATGAGTTATTGTATTTTTATCTGTGTTGGTACATGTATTCTGATAAGATAATTGAGCTTGTTGCATGTACATTTTCCTTGGTGTATTCTCAGTCTCAGGGTTTGCATAAGGACCAAAGGTGTCGCTGAATGGTTGTTTTCTTTTCAAAGATGAAGGCATACACTCCATATATTCAACATCCGGGGAAAGATCCAAAGGAGGCACAGAAGTAGGCGAAGGAATACGGCGAATAGCTTTTTGTTTGGTTTTCATATTTAGGAATATAATTTATTGATGGGCACAACAACAGGTCAAATATTGCATAAAATTTCACCGATCGTCCCTCAACTCTGCACTTTTTGCGCATTTCGTCCTTAAAAACAAATATTTAGCGTAGGACGTCCCTGAACTCTACAAAAGTTGCACGTTTGGTCCTTTTACCAAACGGACGTTATATAACCTCCGTATCTCACATGACAACCATGGGTTTTTTGGTCATTTCATTTCGTTGCCTTTCCGCAAAAGTCCACCATTTCCTTATTTGGTCCCTAAAAGGTTTCTATATGGGGACACTTTCCCTGACAATTTATGTTTCCCATATTTCATGTTTCCCATATTTCTTCTCTACTCACACTTTCTCGCCCAATCACATCAACATCAAATCTCAAAAGTCTCGAGCCTCGTCCCTCAACTCTGGCAACAATGGCGTCTCCAACAATGACGTCACCAACATGGAAGATGCATAAAAGCGGAGAAAGGGTTCCAACAGAACAGTTGGAAATGGAGTGCGACAAGGAATATGGTAATGAGTTGAAATCCAGTTGCTTTGAGATACATTTTGCTCTGAATTTGTGTTTATATATGTTTATTTACTAACTAATTGACTTTTTACTATAGAATTTGAAAGGCATTTATTCACAATACGAATACACCATGGTGGTGCATTCATGTGTTTTCCTGATAGAGAATACGTTGGTGGTGCTGAAGACATCTTTGATAGGGTTGATATTGATGTTTTCTCAGTGTTTGACCTAGACCAGATGGTTCTACAACTAGGCTACACAGGTAAGAAGGAGCCTCTATTTTATCATTATTTAAGTCCAATGAATATTTTAGATGATGGGTTGTTTCCACTGTCATGTGATGAGGATGTTAGATGTTTGAGTTACCCAGTGGATAGTTTCAAGTTGATTGAGGTCTACATAGAGCATGGTTGTACTAGGGTTACTGGAAAAACTAGGGCAATAATAGAGGAAGTTGTGTCTGGTCTAACTTGTACTAGTGCCTCTAAGGTAACAAAACCTCAGCAAATGTTGTCCTTGACATGGCCTGAGAATACTGATAATTGTGCACCTTCAGCCAAGTCAACTCAAGGTACCCCTTTTACACAGTTGACTGTGAATGAATGTGGTGAAAACCAAAACAATGACCTTCCCCACATTGATTCACAGTTTGGCAGTTTAAATTTAAGTTTTACCCCAGTTGAACCTGCTTCAAAGGATGTTGTGAAAGAAAAATTAGCTGATATAGTTAGGTTAATGGAGTTTGATGAGAATGAGTTGGATATGGGTCCTTCATTTAGTTATTTGGATGCAATGAATGTTGACACCACTTCTGGATTAAGTCATGATGAACATTTTGGTGTTTCTGACCTGGACTTAAATATAGGCTTGCCTGTTAACCTAGATGATCCCCAAATAGAAGTTCAAGTAGATGATACAACAGAGGAACATGCTCATTATCAAACTGCATCCGTAGAGCATATAGGTGAGGAAGTTGGTGTGAAGGGTAATGGTGAAGGACCACAAGAGGTGGAGTAGGATGACATTCATATTGTCAATGATAGTGAATATGAAGGTGACTCCAGTGACAATGCAGATTCAGATAATGATGAAGAGGATGCAGTTATGGATGATGAAGGAGACCATGGATTTGAGCCTGAGGTGCAAGTAAACGATTTTCAACTAACAGGGGATAATCCTTCTGACAGCATTGGCAATAGCAATGGTGATCAAGTAAATAAGTTTAGACTAACTGGGAATAAAGCTTATGACAACATTGGCAACTGCAGTCAACTTGGAGAGGTTGTAGCTGGAATAGAAGCTGTAAGTGTTGAAGGTTTCGAGAGTCAATCAGGTTTTGAGTGTGAACCAGATTTTGTTGTAAGGAAGTAGTTAAGGGAATTAAGAAGAGTAATGGGAAGTAACATGTCAGAGAATCCTGTTACCAAGTACTATTTTTTCAGTGGCCAAGAGTTTGCAGCTCCAGAAGACATGAAGGAAAGAATATACATGGATGCAGTTGAGAGTAGGAGAAATTTGAAGATGGTAAAGAATGATTGTCTTAGGATAAGAGCTGTATGTGACAACCAAATACCTGTGTTTATAGAGTCACTCTTAAGTGGGCCAACACGCCCAAGTGTAGCAACAGGTGTTGGGCCTATTGGATCAAGTGGCCTAGTAGGTATAGGGACCAAAAGGAAGAGCAATATTGAAAGAAGTTCTGATGTTCAACTTGAAGGTAATCAATGCCCCTGGGTCTTGTATGTAAGCAAAGAAAAATTTAGGAAAAACTGGATAGTGAAGACACACAAAGACAAACACACTTGCCTTCAATTAAGGGGTATAAAACGCTACACTTATAAATTTTTGGCAAATAAGATCTACGACCTAGTTAAGGTTAATCCATAGATCCTAGGAAAGGCGGTTCAAGACCAGCTCCAGTGTAAATTACATCTTCAAGTTTCTATGACCAAAGCATTCAGGGCCAAAGCTAAAGCGGAAAGAGATGTTGCAGGTGATCACAACCTGCAGTATACCATGCTTAGGGACTATGTTGGTGAATTGCTATCTTCAAACCCTAATACCACTGTCAAGCTTGCAATTGATAGAGATGCTGCTGACCCTGATAAGCGTACAAAGGTGTTTAAAAGAATATATGTTTGTTTAGGATCGTTGAAGGAAGGCTTCAGGGCTTGCAAAAGAGAATTGTTGGGGCTAGATGGTGCTTTCATGAAAGGTCCTTATCTAGGCCAAGTCTTGGTTGCTGTTGGACTTGATCCTAACAATGGAATTTACCCATTGGCTTATGCCTTGGTAGAAGCTGAAAGTAAGAGTTCATGGTCTTGGTTCTTAACGTGCTTGGGTTATGACATTGATCTAGGCCCTAGATCAAATTTCACATTCATCAGTGATAAATAAAAGGTTAGTAACATGATCCCCTTGTTGAATTATTAAATACAACATAATATGAGTTATTATTTGCTTACTGACTTGGTTTGTGCAGGGACTCATTCCAGCCTTAAAAACTGTGTTCCCAAATGCAGAACACAGATTTTGCTTGAGGCACATTCATGAAAATATGAAGCAGCAGTTTAGTGGATTGGAATATAAGGAAGCTTTGTGGAGGTGTGTATCTGTTACAACCGTTAGTGGTTTTGAAAATTGTATGCAACATTTGAAGGCTTTGAAGAAGGAAGCACATGAATGGTTGAGCAAGATACCAGCTAAACATTGGGCAAGATCTCATTTTTCTAGTAATTGTTTATTTGTCTTTTAAAAAAAATTAAAAAAGGTTCAATGTTTAGACATGTTTATCATTTAATTGTTTCATATTTACGTGTTATAGGTAGAGCAGTTACAGATTTATTGATCAACAACATTTGTAAGGTGTTTAACGGTAAAATAGTTGCAGCAAGGGACATTGGGACAAGACATTCATTACACTTTTAGAGTACATCAGGGAATACTGCATGAAGAGAATAGTAAGTGTACAAGCTATAATTGAAAAAACTGATGGTCCTCTAACCCCAACTGCAACGAAAATATTGGAAGCCATTAAGAACGATGCTCATATGTTGAATGTGATATGGAATGGAGGAGTTAAGTATCAGGTAACAGGGGCATGGGGTGATTAGTGTGTTGTGAATGTACATGATAAGGTATGTACATGCAGGAAATAGGAATTGACCAGGATACCTTTTAAGCATACTATTGCAGCCTGTTGGAATATGGGTCTCAATGGCATTCAAGTTGGACCTCTTGAGTCTTGGGTACATCCCTGTTATTGGTTGAGCACATGGAAGGAAGTATACTCTCACTTAGTAGAACCAATTAGAGGAAGCAACTACTGGGAGAAGACCATCCATGCTACACAGCTGTTGCCACCAAAGCATCATGTCCAGATTTGAAGACCAAAGAAGAAGAGAAGAAAGTCTAAGTTTAAGGATGCACCCTCTGTACAAAATGGTAAACTGACAGGTAGATGGAGAGTCATTACTTGTAGACTCTGTGGTAACGTTGGACACAACAAGCTTACATGGCCCAGGTCAACCTCCAAACAAAGGTACTTATTATATTTTCATAGTTAAGGTTTTGATTGTTTTAAATTTGAGACTGTTTTGAAGTTGTTTTGTGATGCATGTTTCAAGAAAGCAGGAGCTCGGCAAGCTAACAGTAATGGGTCTGCTCAAGCTGGTCCTAGTTCAAATGTGCAAGGTGGAGATGTAGCTCCTCAAGCTGCTCCTAGTTCAACTGTGCAAGGTGGAGATGTAGCTGGTCAAGCTTGTCCTAGTTCATCTGTGCAAGGAGTGTCTGGTGCCTCTCAAGCTGGTCCTAGTTCAACTCTGCAAGGAGACTTTACTCATATGCCAACTCAAGCCAGCTAAGCAAATGACAGTGAATGGGCTTTCCTTTAGGCATGTTTGAAATTCAGGACAAATTTATGTTTAAGTACTATGGTTGTTATAAAAAGTCTGTAATGAAAGTCCACATAAGTGGCAAACATCAAAGTCCACAGGTGTGGCACTCATCTAAGTCCTTCTATAGGCAGACATTCAAGTCCACATCTGTGGCAATTTTCTAAGTCCTTTTATAGGCAAATTAATATAAGTCCACCAGTGTGGCTATTTTATAATGCTTTTATGTTATGGGTTGGATTGCATGTGTGTGAATTAGTTCACTTATTTTAGTTGTTTTGTGACGTGTTTGACTACATTTTGTCAACATCAATTAGTAAGGTGCAAGACATACAGGTGGAAACATTTTAAGTATACCCAAGATTGATTCGTAAACATAGTTTGGACACAAAATGGGTAAGAATCACAATGTCCATGAAACCTGATTACCTATAATGGTGTTTGACTTGGTAAAGTCAAATGTAAGAACAGTATTAAAACGTGTCCCTACCTATCCCAAATAGTGAAAGGAAAACATATGCTTACTAAATACGCCTCTACCTACCTCACACTTCCTTTTTAGCACATTAAATCATCCCTCAAAACACTCACTCTTATACAAGCTCCAATTCCCCACTGATATAACCATGAACATGATTGATATTGACTACAGAACCCTCTGCCACTCCTTTGCGGTAACAAAACTTGTTCTTGGACATCACCAGCCAGAGATTCTTCGAGACATAAGGAGGTCACACGATTTGGAGAACTATTCAAAAAATATTACTACTAGGGTCGGTCGTAAAGGGGAGCTTATAGATCAACTTCGAAACTATTCACGTGCAAAAATTGCAAGGTCCAACACAAAGAAGCTGTTGAGGCAACATTGTCAAGATCTTCTAATGTTTTAATGATGACAAATAAACCTTCGAAACACATAAAATAATAAACGGTAGCCAAAATTCTCCGACTCTCATACCAGATGTTGGCGCGCTGCCCGCGCGTTGACGCGTGGGCGACGCGACAGGCTTCTGTATAGATCGGGATGAATTTTGAAAGTCAGATTTCCCCTTACCCGAAAAATGTAGATCTTTCAATACATGTATGAATATGCTATGTGCTTAATTGAGAACACTCGAAATGAGTTTTGGGGTTAGAGAGATCCAACTTTTGAAACACCCGCTTACGGGTAAACATCAACGCAAGTTTTCTAACTCTTGCCTCTAGCCAAGGCTTTTCTAAACTTAGGGAGTTTATATATTTCACGTAACATTACGTGAAAGCATACATATGCTCATATCCCGTGCTTACGTCTTCTCTAATCACGTAACGGGTTTACTCCCTTATTGGTCAAACTAAGTCAAAGGTCTCTTTGCGTAAACGCATCCTTTCACGCTTAGGATATGCTTTACATCATGGCAAAGCACTTGTCTTGTTTGTAGCAAGGTGTTAGTTGAGTACGTCGAGTCGTGGAAAGTCACGAGTTACGAAACTATGGATTCTCGACGTTGTGTTACCTGGAATTATAAGTAACCTATGATTTTCTCAACTCATAATCTTAATTGTCTAAACCTTTTCTTCTTAATGACAATTAGATTATCCCTTAATCTCTTCTTAATAATCTTCTTAATCACAAGAGACAAAGCCTCCAAACAAACCACATCTTCTTACATATTCCCTTACACCTCTTACTCACTCACACTTTTGACTCACACTCTCTCACACAAGATTCCCCTCACTTTATACATTACCCATACACCTTTCTCATACACCAATACATACACTTTCCTATACACACACACACTCTTTTCTACACACACCTTTAAATTCAAAATACACACACACACTACTCACAATCCTTCCATATACACACACAAGGCTTCCCATCTTATCACACCTTTACACTTCCTACATATTCCTTACAACCTTACACAAATCACTTCCTCAACAACTTTATTTTCAAAATACACACACGTCACTCACATACCTCTCTTCACATACACAAGGCTCCCCATCATATCAATCTTACACACTTCTTACATATACAACTCACTCCTTACACACATCATATCCAACCAATACATTCTTACACCTCCAACAACTTTATTTTCAAATTACACACACTACTCACAACCATCCCATTCTCTACACACACTAGGCTCCCCATCACATCCAACACTTACATATTCCCTTACACAAATCTCTTCATTCTTACACAATACAACTCATACCCTACATACTCTTCATCTCAACCATTCATTACTCCTTCCTCCCCAAGGAAAGGAATATTCTTTGGGATATGCTTCTCTAAACTCAACCATGGTTCAGTTCTAACCAAATTATGGTTAGTTCCCAACTTACCTCATTCTCACCCAACTATGGTTAACTCTTAACCACACCAAGGATGGAACGTTCCCTTGGATATACCCTTTAACCTAACCATGGTCCACCTTCTAACCTAACCATGGTTTATTCTCTACACACTCTTTCTAAACCTAACCATGGTTACTTCTTAACCTAACCTCTCACACTCTTCCCTTTAGAGGAATATCCCATGGCATATTCTTTCTCTCTTTTCTATGCCATGTGAGGAATACCCATTCTACCCCTACCCAATTATCTCTTCTTTCTTTCTTTGATAATTGGTTTTATAATAAACACTTCACAAAACATTTTCAAAATTGGCTATTTGAGTTGGTAAACCTTAGATTGATTAATGATAAGGTTTAGTGTTGAACTATAAGACCTTGATAGATCTTCTTGAGCACTCTAGAATCATTAGTAATGTCACTGTAATCAATAACACACTAATAGACAATCTCTGCAACTTGTATTTATAAAGCGGAAACAAAACACAAGCTTGATACTAAGAACTCTTGATCCTCTATGGATCTTTTAATTTTAATAAGAGTATTCACTAAAAGTTATTCAATACATAATCATGTGTTCCTTTTATACACAAGGAACCCTAAACCGTTTCACAAGAAACGTATATTCTAAAACTTCTAAAAGATATGCATTATCACTTCCTAAATAAACTCATGCATATCCAAACTACATTACATAAAATACGGAAATACTATATCCGCAGAAACTAATAATGCTGAACTATGTCTTCAGCAGATATACTGCTTCAGCAGGAACTAACTCTTCAGCAGTATCCTTCAGCAGAAACAACAGCAGAATTCTTACTTAACAGAATTCCCAACAATCCTCCCCTAATCTTGAATTTGACCTGGTTAAGTTCAAGATTCTTGATAGATCTTCAAAATAACATACCAAGAGGATTGTAATAAGATAGCACCAGCAAAGAATCATCTTCAGCAGAATCTCTATGATCAGCAAATACTTGAAAGCTCCATTCTTTGCAGTAACAAATGACTTAATGTACATCAAAACAAATTAGTTTCATACTATTCTCATCACTTCCAGGTGTGTTAACTCCTGTAAGAGGTGAATCATTGAAAATAATGGATTTGATGTCTCTTTACCAATAGCCATCACTACTGGAGTAGCCAAGTGTTTTAAGGTACACTGATAACTACATGATTTTTAGCAAATCATCAGCTATAAACGGATTTGAGATGTCTTTACCTGTAGTCGTTTGCTCAGGACTAGCCAATTATTTTGATGAAAATCATCTTGGTTAACTGATTACCAAATATGGTTTTCCACTGCCTTTACCACAAGCCATATACATGTGGGCTAGCCAATTATTCAGAATCCATAAAGGAAAAATCCATGATCAATTGACAACCATTTCAACTACTCAGCCATAAAGCATAGGTGAGTTGAAAACCCTATGGTTTTGAGCAAACCATTACAGCTATCAACAGATTTGATGTGTCTTTACCAAAGCTGTACCCTTTGGACTAGCCAACTTTATGATAGAATAGTCAACATCAGGTAAGTTGATAACCAAACCTGCATACAAATACCATACAACAAGATGTTAGTTTTTTTTTTTTTTTTTTTTTTTTTTTTTTTTTTTTTTTTTTTTGATACTAAGAATAAAATAAAACAAATATACAATATGATATCCCTAATCAGATGCTGCTCTGGAAGTCTTAATACTTTGTTTGAAAACCTTCACCAAAGATTCAGCAAACAATCTTGTATTTCCAGCTGGATCAGGAGGAATCTCCAACTTCTGTTGTAACATTTTCTCCATCAGAGATACCTTCAGAGGATATCTTTTGGTAAGATCCATAATAAGCCTAAGACCAGTGGTAGTTTCCAATACATGAACATAAGGCATAGGATAGAACTTCCAACTCTGAACTTTCGATCTCTGATTGTTCTTCCATATAACATAGCTTGCACCAGTGGGAGTAGAAGAATCAAACAACACTTGAAGATCACCCAACAAATACAATCCAGACCCTTCAAGAGTATGAGTTGCATAGTACTGAATAACCAACTCATATAAAGTGACTAAATCCTGATGATTCACAAGATGAAGAATCTGTTGAAGAAATGTAAAGGATATGAAAGTTTTATTCAATCTGTAAATGGTATTCACTTGACCATCTTTACTTAACTCCCAATGAACCAAAACATCTCTAGTTCCTTCAGGCCAATCATCAGAGGATCCTTCCCTTATAAATAAAGCATCAGAAGCATTCACATTAATTTGACTTTGTTTTGAATGTGAAGATCTAACTTTAGCCATTCTCTTACCTCTTCTTCCAGGAACATAAATAGCATCATGAACTGCTGCTTCAGCAGAATCACCTTCTGCAGCATCAGTTTCCACTGATGGAGTATCCAATTGTTCATCAGTAGAATCTTGAGAAGATTCAAGTGCAGCAGAGGCATATTGTTCATCCATAGCCTTCTTGATTTGTTTGTTTCTAGCAGCTTGAATTTCAACTTCTCTTGTCTTCAGTTCATGAAATCTTGCAAGCTCAGCTTTTTGTTCAGCTTCTTGTTCCTCAGTCAACCTCCTAGCAGTCTCTTCACCCAATCTTTCCTGCTCCAATTGTCTCCTAGTTCTCTTTCTAGTTGGAGGATCTGATGTCATCACTTTTGCTTTACCTTTATCCACACAAGATGAAGCAGCAGAATGTGGTACATCAGCAAAAGGATCAGGTAAAGATACCTTTTCAGCAACAATAGGAACATTAACAGATGAAACAGCATCAGCATTGAGGAGAGGAATATTCTTGGAAGCACCCATTCCAGCCTGTTCATTTCTAGTCTTGATTCTGTTATAAATCTCAACCAGTTTTTCATATGGAAGTCCCCACACTTTTGTTTTAGACCAAGCAGAATTAAATAATGAGCTGCTTTGACTTCTCACATATGTTCTCATATAATCTCTCTACTGTGCTTGAGTCATAGGTTTATCTCTTTTAGCTTTGGCTTTTAACTCATCTGCTACCTTCTTCCTCATCTTTAACACTTTCACAATCTCAGAATCATAGTCTTTCTCCTCTACCCTTTTACCAATAATATCAGCAGCTACATCAGGATTATCAAGCATTACTTGTCCAATCTGCTGCCAATCTGACTCATCAAACTCTAGAATAGCTGCATCCAATTCCCTTTGTCTTTTAATGGGTAAGGTAGAAACATATCTTTGAGTGACTGTATCTAATTCTGCATCAAACTTGGCTTGTTCTTCCTCAGCTAGATTAGCACTCTTCTTATAATCTTCCCATTCTTGAAATAGTTTTTCTTGTTCAGCTCTGTCTTCAGCTGTTACAAGCTCATCCAAATCATCATGAGGGACATTATCTGCAGCAATATCATCATGAGAAACATTCACATCTGCCATAGGTTCTTAATGTACATCTTAAACCTTTCTATCATGAGAAACTTGTTGATTCTCAGATGAATGATGAACAGGAGAATTCAAATATTCTTTCCCTGCTACAAAGTATACTTCTCCTGATGTATTTCCTTTATCAGCAGATTGATCAGCAGCAACCCCACTTATTGATTGTTTCTCCTGAAGTATATCCACAGCTTCAGTCATCAGCACATCATCATCACCACATACTCTACACCATCTATTTCGGCTACAATCTCTGTAGCAGATCTCTTAGCAGCAGATGCCCAAAATTGCTTCACCAAGGATTCACACACCAAATTGGGACTACAAGTCAGAGCATAATGAATCTTCGACCTTTGTAGAAACTCCACCATTAAATCGAATTCTTCATGTCCCTTTGCCTTTTTCAGAATAGCATACTTGTTATGGTCGCCTTTCAATTCAAGTTGTGCCATTGGAATAATCGTGCGTGAGACAGTTATGAATTACACAGAAAATAATGGGTTTAAAAGGAGTGATAAGCGAATAATTTTGTTTAGGAAGAGATATACAAAGTGGGTTAAATTTGGAAGTTCCCCAATCGTGGTCAAAATTATCGGAACAACTTATTGACCAAGTCTGACAAGTAGTTTAAAAACTTCCAATTTGAAAATTTACCCTTCAGCATAAATGAAAGTCAAATCTGCTGAAGAATGGTCAACATCAGCAGAATCAACCAAAAGTAAAAATATCTTCGATCAATATCTTGGTTTTACTGTGCCACCCAACTCGCATTAATTATCGTAACGCCTAAACTTTGCTTATTTAATCACCCCAAATCACATCTCAGTCACCAATTTACCCCAAATCATCTTACAAACCCTAATTTTCCAATTAACCCCAATTCTTGACCAGAACCATGTCATCACACCCAGAAATCTCATATCCAAATTCCTCTTCTCCATCAGCAGAAGAAGATTTACCACCATATCCATGGGAGCTTGATGGTTCTGACTTTGAAAGAGCACTGGAGAAACGATGGGATGCACAAGAAAGACAATGGAATGCTCATAGGAAGGGTGAACCAAGCCAAGTACCCATTCCTGCTGAGAGAGATAATATCTCTCCCTTCATCTATACCTCTGATGAAGACTCCTCAGAGGAAGAAAATTAAGATCCAACCTTTCTTCCTCCTTCCACATCAGAGAGATCCCAACCAAGATCAAGTAATAGGGATCCATCTCTCCCAACATCACAAAATTTGATGTTGGATCTTCCTGCTCCAGGACCTGGTCTTCCACATCAAGAACATATTGGACAGAGCAAGAAGGTTGAGATCATATGTAAGGGAAAGGAGAAGCTGAAGTAGATGATTGAGGAATGTTGCCATGGAACAAAGTTCTTGAGTATTTTCTTGACTTTGATTCATGAGCATCTTCACAGTCTTCCTTCTCTTCTTTTTCCATTTTCATCTTCAGCTTCATCATTGTACTTGTCATAGCCTCAAGTATTTTGTAATAAGTGATAGAAGCTAGTAGTACTTAATTAGCCAAATGTTTTAGGAATGATCATTGTAATTCAGTTGAAACTTTGAATGTAAGCTGTAACTTGTTTCTATGAATGAATGAAAAGATCTTCTTAATTTATCAACTTTGTAAGACCTTCAGCATAATCGACTTATCAGTAGAAACCATGTTTCAGCATTTTTGACCATGTTCCTTTGACTTCTGCTCTTGGCATTGTTAACATGAAACTTACATTCTCAGAACATCTGCAAAACAGACATAAAACAAGTACATACACCAAACAACTTGCAAAACTGTTAATGGGTTAGTGTTAAAACCTCAGAAATTATTCAACTTATACAAATCTACAAAGTTTACACTCACAATCCTCCCCTGAGGCATATGCCTCCCCTTAAACTTTGCAGTTAAGGGTTAAGCATTCCAATATGGACCACCAAATATTGAAACCTTGGTCCATCAAATGCTTTAGTTAACAAATCTGCCACATTTTCATCTGTGTAAATTTTGACCACTTTAACCAAATGTTTTTCATAAGCATCCCTTATAAAGTGGTGCCTGATTTCAGTATGTTTGGTTCTATTATGAAAAACTGGATTTTTAACAATACAAATGGTACTTTGATTGTCAATGAAAATGGTAGTATTCATAAAGTTATACCCATAATCCAGCAATTGATTCTGAATCCATAGAACATGTCCACAACAATTGGCAGCAGCAACATACTCTGCTTCAGTAGTAGAGGTAGCAACAATGGTCTGTTTCTTGCATTGCCAAGAAATCAGTCTTCTGCCAAGGAATTGGCAACCTCCAGTTGTGGATCTTCTATCCAAATTTGCACCAGCATAGTCACTATCACTATAAGCTGCTAGCTGAAATGGAGACTCTTTGGGATACCAAAGACCTAATTTGGGTTGGCCTTTTAGGTACTTAAAAATCTTTTTAACAGCATTCATATGAGATGTAAGTGGAGTGACTTGGTGCCTTGAACATGCACTCACAACAAATGCAATATCAGGTCTTGAGGCAGTCAAATACATCAATGAACCAATCATGGAGCTGTATAAATGAACATTCACAGGTAGATCAGGATCAAGATTGTTCTTTGGTTTGGGAGCCTCATATGGAGTAGTGGCAGTCCGAACATTCTCCATAGCAAACTTGGACAACATATCTTTTACATATTTCTCCTGATGTATGTAAATACCATCATGTTTCTGCTGAACCTGTAAACCCAAAAAGAAAGTGAGTTCTCCCATGGCACTCATTTGAAATTCTCCCTTCATCAAATCCTCAAACTCTCTACACCATGCTTCTTTGGTTGAACCAAAGATAATATCATCCACATACACCTGCACAAGAATAATATCCCTAGAATCTTTCTTGAGGAATAAAGTCTTGTCAATGGCACCTCTTCTGTAGCCATTCTTCAGCATAAATGTGGAGAGTCTAGCATACCAAGCTCTGGGAGCTTGATGAAGTCCATAGAGAGCTTTGACAGCTTTGTACACATACTCAGGATGATCAGGGTCTTCAAATCCCTTGGGTTGAGTCACATATACCTCCTCTTCAATCTCACCATATAAGAAAGCACCTTTACATCCATCTGATAAACCATAAAGCCCATATAAGAGGCATAGGCCAAAAATATTCGAATTGCTTCAACTCTGGCCACTGGTGCAAAGATCTCATCATAGTCAATGCCTTCCTCTTGTCTAAACCCTTGAGCCACTAGTCTGGCTTTGTTCTTCACCACAATACCCCTGGCATCTCTTTTATTCTTCAGAATCCATTTTGTCCCAATGGCATATTTACCATCAGGAAGAGGAACCAAAATCCAAACTTGTTGATTCTTAAATTGCAGCATCTCTTCTTGCATTGCCTCCAGCCAACTTGAATCAGCCAGTGCTTGAGGAACACTAGTTGGTTCTATCTGAGAAAGAAAGCATGCAAACAGACAATGTTTGAAGTCTGTGTGATTGTTCCTCTTTTGATTGTAGACATAAGAGATGAAAGCAACTTCACTATATTTTGTATTCTTGACAGTGCTTCTTGTTCTAACAGGGTCTTTAGGATCTCCAATAATCTTTGATAGGGGATGAGCATTATGAATCCTTTTTGTAGCTGTAGGTGGAACATCAATTGTGGCATCAAGGTTGTTGACTGTAGGCCCAAACTCAGTATCATAAGAAGCTGAGTGAAACAAGCCAGGCTTTGGCTGATAATTCCCAAGATCAGAAGGACTTGGAAATCTTGTAAAGGGCTTATCAAAATCTGCAGAGACTTCAGTAGAGATGGGAGAGTGAGCATCAGTAGAATCAGCATCTGTGACCTTATCAGTGGGAATAGGTGTGCCTTCAGCAGAATCAGCAGCAGTATCCTTGTTTCCACTGACTGCTTGTGCTGACTGATGTAGGATAGCTTCAGTCTCTTGTGTAACCTTTTCATGGAGTTTCTGAGCTTCCTTAGTAGCAGCATGTTCTTGCTTCTTCAGTCATGCAAGATCCTCTGCATAATGTGACTCATCATCTTGTTCAGCAGCAGAGTGATTACCTAAAAAATGGTTAGGTAGAAAAGATGGTACAACAAAAGTATTCTCTTCTAGCTCAGATTCACAGTCTGAGTCATCATCCATGGAACCTGCAGGGTTAGAGTTTGGATCTTTGGTACCTGCATTAGGATTAGAAGCATGTCTAGAATAACCCAAATAGTCAGTCAAATAATCTAGGTCAAAATACCAAGAATGGCCTTGTCCCTGAATATTAGGCTGATCTTCTAGAAATCTTAGATTAAGGGTCTCTTCTATCCTTTTTGCATTCAGATTATAAACCCTATAGGCCTTGCTATGAGCTGAATAGCCTACAATATATCCCTCATCAGCTTTCCCATCAAATTTACCCAGTATATCAGCAGTATTCAAAATGGTAACTTTGCATCCAAAAGGTTTAAGGTAATGTATGTCTGGAACTTTCCCAGTGAGAAGTTCATAAGGTGTCTTGACATGAAGTCTAGTGATGGATACCCTGTTCAAGACATAGCAAGCAGTACTTACTGCTTCAGTCCAAAACATTGTGGGTAGTTTGGAGTCTGCAAGCATTGATCTTGCAGCCTCAATGAGGGTTCTATTTTTCCTTTCAGCAACCCCATTTTGTTGTGGGGTCCTTGGAGTACTGTAGTCCATTCTAATACCCTTAGACTTACATAATTCTATGAATACAACATTTTTGAATTCTGTCCCATTGTCACACCTAATTCCTTTAACCTTTTTATTTAGCTGATTTTCAACTAAGATAATGAATTCTTTCAAAATAGGAGTTGTTTCATCTTTAGTTTTTAGAAAGAATACCCAGCAAAACCTGCTATAATCATCTGTGATAACCAGGCAGAAGTACTTGTGATCAACACTTCTGATAGGAGTTGGACCAAAGAGATCCATGTGCAGCAACTGAAGTGGTTCAGAAATGGTGCTCACAGCTTTGACTGCTTTGTATAAGGCTCTGTGTTGCTTCCCCTTATTGCAAGCAATACAGTTGTGTTCACTGGTGAAGAGTTTAGAAGGAAGGCCTTGAACAAGACCAAGCTTAGACAACTTGTTGATAGTCTTGTATTTCACATGAGCCATTCTCCTATGCCATTTGGTAGATTCATCCAGGGAAGCTTTGGCCACCAAACATGTTAGATCACCTTCTGGCTTGACATCATTCAGATTGAAAGTGTACAAGTTGAAGGTTCTTGGAACTCTCAGCAATACAGTTGTGTCTTCTGGAAGTTTGAAGTCCTTGAAAAGTACAAGACACTCATCTTCAGAGAAGAAAACCTTATTCTTAGTGTCACAAATTTGTGATACTGAGAATAGATTAAAATGCTCCAGTTCCTTCACATAATAAACATTTTCAAAGTCTAACAAGGGTGTCTTAATTGTTCCTTTCCCTGTAATTTTGCCATCTCCACCACCAAAGGTTACAGTGCCTCCTCCTTCTATGGGCTCAAAGTCATGCATCTTGTCCTTGTTCCCTGACATACTTCTAGAACAACCACTATCAACAATACCTACTTCTGTACTTTTCAAAGGATGTTCCTACAACAACAACAAAAATATACAAAATTAGTACACATTGGAGACTCAAGTCATTGCTGGCTTGAGCCTGCCTTGTGGATCATTAGTAATAGGCCATGTAGATGTTTTAGATCCACCAGTGTTCTTGGGCCTATATTGCATATTGGGTCCCTTCTTTGTACAAGAACAACCTGCTGAGGGCTTCACAGCAGTATTCCCATACCCACCACCATAATACATTGAGTCAAAGTAATTAGGCCAATAACCATTAGAAAAGTAAGAACTAGTGGGTCGAACATATGGTCTAGTACTGGTTCTTTTCCATGAAGAATGTGATTCAACAGAATTGGGTTTCTGCTGATGTGGAACAAAAGATGGTATTTCACTAACATTCTTCCACATTTGCCTAGGTTTCCTTTGACTAACACATTCACCCATTCTTTGCTCATGAAATGTACAATCCTTAATCAAGTGATATTTACTTCCACATACAAAACACTTCTTCTTTTTAGAAGACTTATTTAAACCAAAAGAAGTTCCATAACATGAAAAAGTATTCAAATCACCATGATAAACAGAATTGTTTTTAACATAACCAAAAGTATTATTGTGCAAAGAATTTAAAAACAAGTCTTCAGTAGAAACTGTCTTTTTATCAGCAGCAACTCTAGAAGGCTTGTTAGGAGACTTGGGTGATGTCTTTGGTATGGTCTTGGGAGAGGTCTTGGGAGTGGTCTTGGGCAGGTCAGACTTCTCACTTGAATCACAGCTAGCAAATGAAGTAGACCCTTCATCAGAAGACTTGTCACTGTCACAACAAGAGACAAAGTCATTAGTTTTCATAAGAGGGTCTGGCAAGTCAGTTGACTTTTTGCCATAGAGATGATGTGATCCATCAAATTCACTAGGTTTGGATAGGTCTATAGGCATGTGTTCCCCTCTTATAGGTCCAGGGACAACATTCATTCCCCCTTCCTTAACATATTTAACAGGTGTTTGATAAGCTAAGGCTGGTTCAGGGTCAAAAACACTATACATATCAGGATATGTTAATTCTTCAGGGTCTATATATTTCTCATATCCTAATGCTCTTCTAGACCTAATAGATTGGCGACCATCAATTAATTTACTCAAATTAGATGCCCCTTCCTGCCATTTCAGACGACCAGCTATCTCTTTATCTAATTTAGCTTGTAATTCTTGTTTTTCCTTTTCTAAGTCAGACTTTTCCTTTTCAGTACGTCTTAAGTCTATCTTAGCAATTTCTAAATCACTCTCTAGTACTCTTATCTTTTCATCATATTTAACTTGATTCTTTTGAAACCATACTTTTTGTTTCTCTAAAGTTTTCAAAGCCATTTTATAAGACTCTAATTCAACATAACACTCATTGTATTTTGGTTTCAATTCATCCAGTTCTTGTTTAAGCTCATTGTATCTTACACTACATCCAAACACACAGTTGTGTACCTGAGAGATTCCCATCAAGGAGACTTGCTCCTTCTTGTCTTCTGAAGGTGAGTATGCCAGCAGATTCACTTGTGAAGAAGTAGAAGCTTCCTCTCCAGCAGGTTCATGGTCAGCCCAATCAATTTGGTGATCCAGAGTCACCATAGCCTTTGAAGGTGCAGCCTTGGTATTTCCTGCTTCCACTGGATAAGAGCCATATCTAATTTCATCTCCAGCCTTTCTCTCATTGCATTCTCTTGAAAAATGTCCCACTTGACCACAAGTGTAGCATTTAACCTTCCTTCTATCAAACCTTGCTACCTCTCTTCCATTAAAACCAAACTTCCTTCCAGACTTGGCTTCAAACCTCTTAATGTTCATGGAGATCATTGCAAGCTCCCATTTCAAGTGCATCTCCTCCATCTCCAATGGATCCACCTGTTCAAAATCCTCATAAGCAAGAAACTGCTGATGTTCATATTCAGCCACAAATGAATGAATAATATCCTCCAACACACTACTGGATTTTGATTTAGGAGCAGATTGAGTATGGGTTTGAGAAGATGCTCCTGATGAATATGAACTTGAGGCTTGATGCACAGGTTTTGTAGAGGCACCAACAAATGCAGAATGAGTGGATGGACGAACGAGACTTCTAACATCAGGCTCAAGGGATTTAAGCCTATTGTAGAGGTCATCAAAGGACATCATGTCCAACCCACCTTTGGTCTTGAGAGCAATACAAACTTGTAACCAAGATGGAGGCAGAGATCTCCGAAATTTAGCATTACAGTCCTCATTATCGGTCTAGCCTTCAACTGATTAAGTTGACTTAATATTCGATGAAACCTTTCATAACCCTTATGAATTCCTTCTTCTTCAGATATATGAAATTCTTGGAACTTTTGCTTCAGCATAGACTTCTGCAACCTTCTTGATTCATCATTCCCACCAAATCTTGCTTTTATAGCCATCCAAATGTCCTTGGCATCCTCCATAAAGTGGAAGTCACCCATGTGGTCATCTGGAATAGCTTGGAGCAGAATTGTTCTGACTTTACTCTCCCTTTGCATAGCCAGAATCTCTTCAGCAGTTTTGGGACCTACAATAGTAACAACTCCATCGGCATCAGTAACATGCTTCTTCAGACTATTCCCCTTTTTGACAATCTCCCATAGATTCCAATCTATGTTAGTGATCCAGTTCTGCATCTTCATGGACCACAGATGATATTCATCAGGATTCTTCAAGTATGGAAACTTAGCATTACTGTTGGAGAGGTTGAGTTGTTGAAGAGAAGTGGTGTTAATGTTATGGGTTGTATCAACATCATCATCAGATCCAGGCATGTTTGTAGATTTGTTTGGATTCTTAAGGTGTAAGATGTGTGTTTCTTAGTATGACAGAGACTCTCTCGAGGCTCTGATACCACTTGTTGAACTATAAGACCTTGATAGATCTTCTTGAGCACTCTAGAATCGTTAGTAATGTCACTGTAATCAATAACACACTAATAGACAATCTCTGCAACTTGTATTTATAAAGCGGAAACAAAACACAAGCTTGATACTAAGAACTCTTGATCCTCTATGGATATTTTAATTTTAATAAGAGTATTCACTAAAAGTTATTCAATACATAATCGTGTGTTCCTTTTATACACAAGGAACCCTAAACCGTTTCACAAGAAACGTATATTCTAAAACTTCTAAAAGATATGCATTATCACTTCCTAAATAAACTCATGCATATCCAAACTACATTACATAAAATACGGAAATACTATATCCGCAGAAACTAATTATGCTGAACTATGTCTTCAGCAGATATACTGCTTCAGCAGGAACTAACTCTTCAGCAGTATCCTTCAGCAGAATTCTTACTTCACAGAATTCCCAACATTTAGTGTGTGAAGTACAATTGGGGGTTTAGCAAGGGTAGGTATTTACAAGACTAACACCCAACATTTGGGAATTTTTCACTGGGTCTGGCGCGACACCTGTGTGTTGACGTGTGGGTGACGCACCGGCCTCGGTAAATAATTCCGAAGGTTGGGTCTTGGCCTATAAATACCCCATTGGCTCTTGTATTCCTCACCCCTTGCCATTACTATTTCTCTCTATTCCTCTAATTCTATCTCTTGTCTTCTTAGTTAAACACACTAACATTCTTTGAAAGAACACATCTCATTGCAAGGGAAGAATCACAAGAACCTAATCCACTCTTGTGATTGTGTCGAGGGTCTTCTTATCTTTACCCTTTCTATTATAATCGAGTCTCTAGGTTAGGTTAGGGCTTGGTTGATAAAACATTCATTCATTCATTTAATTGTTTGTAAGGGAAGTCTTGTGTCTTGGTGACCAAGCCTAGATCATTGGGGATCTAGTTGGGGTTTGATACTTCCGGGTGGAAGTTTTGGGTTGTGGTCTTTATGACCTTGTGTAAGTCGTATCACGAGATTCTTTAGGGTGGTTTCCGAGGGCGGAATACCGTGGAAGTAACTCCTTCTTTGTGAGCATCGATATTGGTGAATATCGGTGGAGTGAATTGTAACGGTTTGTAGTCCACCGAAAGGATTATACTAGTGAATTGTATCGGTGTCGTGGATTGGCAACTGGATGTACGGATGGTATAAATCCCCTTCCCGAACCAGTATATATCGTCTTTGGTTCTGTTTGTGATTGTTGGATTATTGTACAATCACTTGGTGACTCTTACGGCTTAAAGTTTTAAACATTCAAAAAGTCTAAGAAACCGTATTCACCTCCTTCTACGATTCTACAATTGGTATCAGAGCGGAATACTCAAGTTTTTGAGCGTTAAAACCTTCCCGAGATTCGTTTTAAGTCAAAAACCTATTTTCCTAAAATCTAAAATCCTAACAAAGATTTCGGGAAAAGTAGAGTATAGATCCATGGCTTAAGAGAACTATGTTGAGGGGTGTTCTATGCTAAGACCACCTTTGCTAGAGACCGATGGGTTTTTCTTTTGGAAAACCCGATTTGAGACCTATGTTAGGTCCAAAGATCTTGATTTGTGGGAAATCATCCAAAATGGCAACTTTGTGTTCATGGTGGAAGATCCCGAAACAAAGTTGTTGGTAGAAAAGCCACACTCGGATCTAAAAGATGATGAGAGGAGAAAGCTTGGCAAGAATGATGAAGCCAAGATGTTGATTTACAATGCTCTACCTCGAAGGGAGTTCGAGAGAGTCCATGTTTGCAAGACTGCCAAGGAGATTTGGCATTCTCTCATCATTACTCATCAAGGCAATTCACAAGTCAAGGATTGCAAGATTGACTTACTCATTCAACAATATGAGAAGTTTTCAATCTCCAATGAAGAAACCATTGACAATGGCTACACAATGTTCAATGCTATTATCACAAGCCTCACGGCTCTAGATTCTAGTTTCTGCGATAAGAACCATGTGAGAAAGTTTCTTCAAGCTCTTCCGGTGAAGTGGCGGCCAAAGGTGACGGCAATTGAAGAAGCCAAGAATTTGGCTGAACTTCCTCTTGATGAGCTTATTGGGAACCTCAATGTCTATGAAATGATCCTTGAAAATGACAAGGTTGTCACCAAAGACAAGAAGAGAAAGTAAAGTCTTTGGCTCTCAAAGCTAAAGTCACAAAGTGTCAAGCTAGTGACGATAGTGATAATCAAGAAGGCAGTGAAGATGATGAAAGTAATGAAGATGACGAAGAATACAACTTGATGGCCAAAAACTTTAGAAGGTTCTTTAGAAGAGGCGGAAACTTTAGGAGAGGTAATAGGTTTGGCAACCGAGGAAATGGCGGAAGAAAGAACTTCGGTGGAAGTCGAGGTGTTGACAACAAGGTTGGTGAGAGCTCTAGGCGCACTCAAGGTTGTTACAATTGTGGTGAAAAAGGTCACGTCATAAATGAGTGTCCAAAACCAAGAGAGAACAAGGCATTCGTGGGTGGCGCTTGGAGCGATAGTGAAGATGAGGATCAACTAACAAATGAAGTCACTTGTCTAATGGCTCAAGAAAAACTCGAGGTACCTCTAAATTCTTCTTCCTCTAATAATCTAGATATTATCAAGTTACAAAAGGAGAATGACGAGCTAGTTAAGTTTAATAATGATTTTAGAAAAACTGTTGAAAAAGTCATTAAAGAAAAACGCCTCCTAGAACAAGAGCCTGTTAAATCTAATGAAAGAATTCATGAACTAGAAAGAGAAGTAAAGACACTAAAGCATTGCAAAGAAATAGTTGAACTGTGTAAAAGATGTGAGATACTCACACTTGAGGTTAATTCTTTGAATGACAAAGTATCCAAACTTAAAAAGAAGTCTTTAAGTTTCTCTAAATATAAGAAAACCACAAATGATTTGGAAGAAATAATAAGTCGCCAAAAAGGTGTCTCAAGATAAGGAAGGTCTTAGAGTTTTTAAACAAGGGAAAACCACTCCCGTAAGCCTAACAAAACCAATGGTGTTTGTTAAATCGATTCAAGACCAAGATCCAAAAATTTCCGAGACTGACGCGTTAACGCGCCAGGTCTTTGAGGGAAATTGGATCTACATCAAGAAATGTTATTAAACCAATTACTCCTCAAGCTCATTTTGTAAGTACTCAAGGTAACCAAGCTCCTATTGCAAGAAAAGAAAATCCAAAACAACTTTACAACTCGGGTTCTTGCAATAGCCTTGGTTATACACAACCTCGAGTTAATAATAGACCACTTTTATCTACACCTAATATGAGACCTACTACTTCATATAACCAAAGACCGTCATTTCAAAATAATCTAGGAAGAAACTTTGATAATCAGAGGTCATCTCAATACCAACACTACAACTATCAAAGGAGAGACAACTCCTTTGCAAACCAAAGTTTCTTTAGACCACAAGCATATCATAATTATAGACCAAGCTATCAAAATCAAAATAATTTTCAAAACAATCCTTGGTCCGCTTTCTCTAGATTTGGTATTGAGAAACTATGTGTCTTGCTTCAAGACCCAAGAATGTTCAACTTGGGCATTTTAAATGCTAACCAAAATGGACCCAAGAGACAATGGGTACCAAAAGCATGAATTGTATCTTTGTTGTAGGTTTGTCTCAAAAGTGATCTACAACCGGATGAGTGGATAGCGGATAGCGATTGCACTAAACACATGACCGGGAATAGAAGATTGTTCACTTCATACATGGCGTATGACGGCAATCAAGTGATTTTTAGAAGCAAACTTAATGGAAAAATTATCGGTAAAGGTAATGTCCTTCATGACTCTATAGAAATTACAAATGTTGAGCATGTTAGGGGTTTAAGTTTTAATTTGATTTGTGTAAGTTAATTAAGTGATGATGATTGTGAAGTTAAGTATACTAAAGTAGATTGTACTATTAGTAAAAATGGTGTTGTGTTAGCTAAAGGTCATAGGAGAACCACTTGTATACATGCACGTTAGGAGATAACTCCAAGCAACACATATGTCTTACATCCATGGTGTATAACTCAATGCTTTGGCATAGGAGGTTAGGTCACGCCAATATGAGGTTAGTCCAAAACCTAGCTTCCAACGAGCTAGTAAGGAATTTACCAAAGTTGAGTTTTGAAAGACATTACTGTGATACGTGTCTAGGGAGTCAAGGACAAGCAAATATTAGGAGCAAAAGTGAAGTAGCAACTAATAGGGTTTTAGAGTTGTTGCACTTAGATTTGTATGGTCCATCTCCAATCCAAAGTTACGAAGGAAACTTCAATACTTTGATGATTATAGATGATTATTCAAATTACACTCGGATACTATTTTTAGAAAATAAGGATGGTGTCCTAAATAAATTTGATATTTTAAGAAAGAAACTTGAAAACCTACTTGATTATTCAATTGTTTCAATTAAAACAAATCATAGTAGTTGATGAACTCAAATAACTACATTTAATTGTCATCATTTATCTTATTTATTTGACTTGTTTTATTATATTATTCATGAGAATCGATACTTAATCAATTACTTTAGTAATTCTCAGGTGAAAACAAACAATTGGTGAAACTTAACTATTTTGGACGAAATATGGAGCAAAACTAGCAAGATGTCAAAAGTCTCCTGGAACTCAGAAGATGCGCCATATCTCTCTCTACAGATACGCCGCAATATCATACTTATATGAATTCGAAGACCATTGCCTGACTTTGAAGAATGCGCTGCATGTAATTATAGCATGCACCGCATATGAAACTTTGGTCAACGAAGAAGGTCAAGCTTGTTCTACTCCAGATACGCCGCATCATATTTCTGACATACGGCGTATCACTATCAAGACTTCACCAGATGTAATCCAAGATGCAAATGGACATGCGCCGCATACAAGAACTAATTTACGCCGCATCTGATGACGGTGTACGAATATTCCAGAATATATTAATCTTGGACCCCACGCGAAGTTAAGTGAATGCGCCGCATCTACCCTCAGACAGAAAGTATAAATACCCCAAAGGACAGATGAGTTTTGTGTGCAAGATACCAAGAGCAAAACCCTAAGAGACAAATTTAGTCAAAAAAGCTTCACAAGACACACACCAAACAAAGATCTTAGAGCTGTAAGAAGGTCCTGCATGTATTTAATTCATTAAGTAGTTTTGTTTTATTGTAATAGTAAGCTTTAATTCATCAGGATTGATGGGCTTGTGATATGTGACTACGGAACATCGTACACTCCCCTTAATATTGCTTTCTCATTAATTAAAGTTTATATGTTGATGTCTTTGGTGACTTATATTAGTGCTTTGATAACCTCTGTGTCTAGCTGAGCCTGTGGACTGCCATATCTGCCCCTCGCCTATTTATTCTAGCGTCTCTAGAAAAGTAGGATAGGCGTAAGTGATCATTAAGGGTTTACTCGCCGATATACTCGATCCAACGAGAAAGACCAGATTTAATACACTTCATATAAAACTAGCAATAAAATAAGTGACAAGTTGCTTAATTATCAGGACAGGTCTTCTTATATTCTCTATTATCTATCTGTGTACATGTTGCTATTTGCTGTTTCGTTCTCATTAATTTACTATTTAATAAAACCAAATTTGTGCTAGTCTCTCAGACTAAAACCCCCTTGCGTTAGATTAGATTGTAAAACTAACTTAGAATATTAAAGTACTGATAGACAAATTAGGTTTTCGATCCACTCTTAGTGATCGACACTCTGCTTACCAACTAGGCTACATTGATCGGGTACACTGCCTGTTAGTGTTGTTTATAGGTTAAGTCGGCTAAATATAAATTTAAAACTTGATAAGGAATAAACACCTATACAACGACAACATCAAGTTTTTGGCGCCGATGCTGGGGAGTGAATTGTTAAAACTTGTTTATCTATTAGTATTTTAATTAGGTTTTCTAACTTTTTGATTTTTTAGTTTTTTTTGTTTAGATTTTATTTTTACTAACCCTTTGTTTGTTTGTTTGCATTCATTGTATAGTTTCCATATTTTCTGTTTTTGTGTGTGTTTGTTTGTTTTGTGTGTTTATATTTGATTTCTACATTTATTGCTGTCGATGTATTCTGCTGATCCAAACGATGCGCATTTGTTTTTCCAGATGCGGCGTATGGCGTTTTAATTTTTTAAATACAGCGCATTTAATTATTCGAGTACGGTGCATCTATTTTTTTAGATACGACGTATTTTGTTTTTAATCAGAAAATTTTTAAACCCTAACGAAGATACGACGCATCTGTTTTACAGATACACTGTATTTAACTTTTTATTAAAAACAGTTTTCAAATTAATTAAAGAGGAAGCGACGCATCGATTTTTGTCGATACGGCGCATCTATCTGAATCAAAAATCTTTTATTTTGGAACATAACGAAGATACGACGCATTAGTTTCTGCTAATACGGCGCACCTTATTTTTTTATAAATAAAATTGATTTATTGATTATTTAAAACATACGGCGCATTTAATTTATTAATTGCGGCGTATTGATTTTCTTAATAAAAGTCTGATTTATTTTTAACGATTAAGATACGGTACATCCTATTATTAGGATACGGCACATCGTCTGTAGATATCAACAACTTTTATTTTTCGTATTCTGTTGTTAATTTTATGATATTCTACCTTGTTGAACATACCCTACTGATGCTTTTGTGGTGATTTTCAGGAAGTGCATGACCAGAAGTTCGACTAAGTACTTAACTAAACCATTCGAAGAACTTGAACGAGCTTTCCATTCGCTTAAGAAGCTTTTCAACACAAAAAGCTTTGATCTTTCAAGTTCATCTGAGCTTGATTATTTTTCTGAACAGGAAGAAGAAGGAATAATAGAAACAATGACGGAACCAACAATGAAGGAGTACATGAACAAAACTTGAGCCGACTTTAGCTCGGAAATTTCTAGGCCTAAACTAGATGATGGGGCCAAATTTGAATTAACGGTTCCATTTCTCAAGGAACTAAGAGATAATGCTTTCAGTGGGTCGGAACACGAAGATGCTAATGAACATGTGGAGAAGATCATTGAAATTGCTGATTTATGTACTACTGAGAAAGTTAATATTGACCAGCTTATGCTTCGAGTCTTTCCAATCTCTCTTACAGGTGCTGCTAATAGGTGGCTAAAGAATGAACCAACTGGTTCGATTGAAAAATGGGATGACTTGAAGAGTAAATTCCTAAAAAGATATTGTCCACCTGCTAAGACTGCTAAAAAAATGGAGGCTATCAACAACTTCAAGCAATAGCCTGATGAAACCCTTTATCAAGCTTGGGAACGATTTAAGGATTTATTGATAAAATGTCCTCAACACTATTTAAGTCTTATGCAGGAGATAATGTTGTTTTATAAGGGATTGGACGTGCCAACTAGACAAATCTTGGATGCTAAGGGAGCTATACCAAAGATGAGCGCAGAAAATGCCAGTAAAGCCATCCAAGAAGCTGCTGATCATTCTCAAAAATAGCATGATGGAACCTCTACTAGATCCAAGAGCAATAATAACTTTGATGGGTTTGCTGCCATTCAAGCTCAATAGGATAAACTTAGTAGGGAAATGAAGAAACAAGATGAGAAAGCCTATGCTGCTCAAGTTGGATGTGAAGTATGCCAAGGACCCCACTACACCAAGGATTGCCCTTCTAAAAAGGAGGATGAAACATTTGAAGAGGCATATTATACACAATTTGGTCAACCATTCCAACCTTCAGGAAGATTTAGGGAAGCTGCTCCAGGTTATTACCAAAGGAACAACTCTAATCCCTCTTATCAAGAAAGAAGGCAAACTTTGGATGATACATTGAAGCAAATAATGGCCGATGCTGCTAAGAGTCATGAGGAAAACATGGCTTTGATCAAAGAAATCCGAGCTTCAACTGATACTACCACACGAAATCAAGGAGCTTCGATCAAAGCATTGGAACAAAAAATTGGTCAGATGAGCAAGGTACTTCAAGAAAGGGGAATTGGAGGATTGCCTAGTTCAACTGAAAGAAACCCAAGAGATCATGTCAAAGCAATCACCATAGCCGATGAAATCATGCCTGATGTGCCGTTTCCTAGAACGTTAATGAATGGCAATGATGCTGCAAAGCCCGAATTTTTCTTTAACTCTTCGGTCAATTTAAGAAGGATGCTCAAAGAAAAGGCGAAGATTGAAGAGGAGATCAAGGCTACAATGAAAGAAGAGTACTCTGCAACTGATCACAAAGCCTTGGCCCACAAAGAAAACGATCCAGGAAGTTTACTTTACCTTGTTCTATTAATAACATATCATTCAATAATGCTTTAGCTGACTTAGGAGCGAGTATTAGTGTAATGCCCCTTAAGACATTCACAAATATAGGCCTAGGAAACTTAACACCAACTAAGCTATTGATTGAATTGGCTGATAAAATGGTAAAACGACCTGAGGGAATTGCAGAGAATGTGCTAGTTAAGATTGAGAAGTTTGTGTTCCCCGTAGACTTTGTTATATTAGATATACCTGAGGATGTTAAGATTCCTTTAATCCTTGGAAGACCTTTCTTGTCTACTACTCATGCTAAGATATATGTTTTCAAAAGTAAAATCTCATAAAAAGTAGGGAACCATAAACTAGTCTATAAGTGCCAAAATCCAAGTAGAAGCATTATTCGATACGTTTATGCGCTAGGATTAAGAGAACGTATGGACATCGATCTAGAAGCTAGGCTTATAGGAGAAACCTTAGTAGATAATGAATCATTTGAGGCCTATGATGGAGACTACATTGAATTAAATGATCTTAATTTACCCTTAGGAATCAATGATCAATTCATGGAGGATTTTAAGCCCGAAATTGAGGATGGAGAAGTCGTGGATATACTTAGAATTAATATGATCAACACTAAGAATTATGATGATTTTGAGGGATATCCTAGTTTTTGTGATTACGGTAGAAGAATCCATGTTGATTGTGCATACAATTTACAGTTTCCTTGCATGATAGGTTACAAACAAATTAGCGCAAATTTCTTTCCTGATTTACCAATTAATGTGATGTCAAAAAACTTTTATAATTCTATTATGGAAAAGAAGGTTGAATATAGAGGAAAGAACATGGTCGGTGCTTTTATAAATGTACCTATTTTTGTTGGAAAATTTGTTGTTGTTACAGATTTCGCAATAGTGGAAGACATGGATGCCTATCGTGATAAAGAGATGGGTGATGTGATTATTGGAAAACCAATTTGCACGGAAATCAATTAATGCCAAAAAGATTTGAAGGAAGAATCACCTTTCAAAGTAGAAGCGATGTTATTACTTTTATGATGCCTCGCACTCACCCAAGCTTTAAACACGCCACTAACAAACATTGCTACAAAATTTCACCATTTCTTTATGTAGATGATAAAGACAAACAAAAGGGGATCATGTATCCGTATCAAAAGATGAAGGTATTCTACGAAGGAGTGTTGAAATTGGGACCTGAATATGTCCACGATGAATTGGTTAGCAAGTATATTATGAAGTGGCATTTGGACATTGATGACGCAAAATAGGAGCTGAACATGAGTCTAACTTGAAGACTCTGGAATAAAGAAAAGTGCTCACCGGGAGACAACCCGGATTTATCCTTTACTGTTTTTCTGTGTCGAGTCTGTCAGATCTACAGTAGATGCGACGTATTAACGGAACATATCATATCTTTTATTTTCTGCATTTTATTTTATCTTTAAACTTTAAAACATTCTGTCAGTTTATTTAATGCGGCGCATCCCTGGTTAAGGATGCGACGCATCTGATTTTCTGATTCGTACTTATTCGAGGCTCGATACGGCGCATCTCATCCTATAGATGCGGCGTATCGACTGACCTGATGATTTCCAGATTTTTAATTTTAATTTTTAGGTTTTATTTTCGCTACCTACTAATGAATTACGTGCAAGTTGTTACTTTTTTAATACAGGTGTGTTATTTAAACGAGGGTATATATACATATTTCTGTACTTTCTATGGAGACATCATTCGTGGAGGCTTGAACGCTTTCTCGCCCACAAGAAAATAGGTTTTGCTTACAAACACATAATGGAGATCATACCGAGCAAATCTCAGGGGAGTTTCCTGTTCTAATTCTTTTTATTTCCTTGTTTTTACTCTTTATTAGGAACAACGAGGATGTTGTTCAACTTAAGTGGGGGGATGGAGAATTAGAATGCTTACTTGTCCTAAAAATTTAAAATTATGCTTAATCTGTACTTAATATATCAAAATAAAAAATTTTAGCATATTTTTGTTTAATCTAAGTTACATAACCGCACACATAACTTTATTTGCTAAAATATTTTTTGTGCGTGTGACTAGTAAACTTTAGAACTTGGCTCGCATACTATTTGAATCCACCATAATAAGCGTAATTGCAATAGGAATGACTTAAAGTTCTAGGATTACACCAAATAGCCTAAATATGTTATGTTTATTAGCTAACTACAATGGTTAGTTAACCCCCTTGTAAAACTCTGTTACTCTCATTTTTAGAGTAAGATAACCCTAGAAAACCCCTCAGAACCATTCCTTTCGTTTCATACACCTTTGTTAATTGTTTTGTTACACCTTAAACCTTAGCCTACCCTATAGATTAATATCCGTGGTTAGTTGATTTAAGGAAAAGTGTATTTCCTTGTGTTACCTGTGTTCGTGTGCGAAAATTCATTATATTTGGTTAGGTCGGGAAATTTCACAATGCAATGGAGTAAAAGTACATATTGTATAATTTTTGTGTCGTGTTATTTTTTGTGTGTTTACTACTTTCACTATTACCGTTATATTTGAAGTTATGAAAAGTATGGAAAAAAATTATCTAGAATTATCGTTATAAGTGATGTGGTGAAATTTTACACATCGTAGTTTATGTTGATGTAAAAAAAAATCGAAAAAATGAAAAGAAAAAGAAAGAAGTTGGAAGTTTGCTAAACCAATTATTGTAAAGTTTTGTACTAAGTGGTTGATATCGCCACTATTTGTTGTTGTATTATATTTATGGATTGATTGGGAGTTGGACGTTATGGGAACGCCAACTAAGGTTTATTCTTTGATTAAGAGTTTATTGAGTATAACTTGTGTCTACCTAAAGCGTGAGTTACAAGTGTCAAAAGCGTGAGTTATTCGATGATATGAGTCTTATTCATAGGATG
This sequence comes from Artemisia argyi, assembly GCA_030686995.1. Taxonomy (NCBI): domain Eukaryota; kingdom Viridiplantae; phylum Streptophyta; class Magnoliopsida; order Asterales; family Asteraceae; genus Artemisia; species Artemisia argyi. The sequence goes on from CM060701.1 coordinate 45,744,676, forward strand.
GTTGGGAAATAGATTAACCACACTAGGATTTAATCTATCTGTTTCTTTATTTTTATTTTAAACCCATTTTTATATCCTAAATGTTATCTCCACCCTACCGTATTGTTGTATTCGTTGTTAGCTTTCAAGCATCCGGATATAATGATGGCCAAGTAAGAATATTAAATGTGTAAATAAGGTAGTGACCATCCAAGTATTAGATTAATTGACTAACGCGCCAGCGATCTAGTTTATGAATTAGTGACCATCCGAGTTTAAGATTGATTAAATGATGTGCAAGCAATCTGGTGTGCAACTTGGTGACCATCCGTTATGAAAGTAACCCTTAAACCTCACAAACCCTTTTTACCGCTTTAGAAATTTTATTCCTTAGCTTTAGTGGAGGAGATGTGTATGATTGTCAAGCCTATGATAGAATATTCGTCACAACTAAACAACGAGACGATTAGATCATTCTTAAATTAAAATTTTACATTTGTTTCTAAATCGTTAAGTGTTTGGTTGTGTGATTATGATAAAACGAATACGTGCTTAATGATAAAAATAAATCCTAATACCTTTTAGGATACACTTTCATAATTTATAATCTAGAGTTTACCTTGGGGTAATTAAAGTTCAAGTGAGGGGATATTTGATGAACTCAAATAACTACATTTTATTGTCATCATTTATCTTATTTATTTGACTTGTTTTATTATATTATTCATGAGAATCGATACTTAATCATTTACTTTAGTAATTCTCATGTAAAAACAAGCAATTGGTGAAACTTAACTATTTTGGATGAAATATGGAGCAAAACTAGCAAGATGTCAAAAGTCTACTGGAACCCAGAAGATGCGTCGTATCTCTCTCTATAGATATGCCGCAATATCATACTTAGATGAATTCAAAGACCATTTCCTGACTTTGAAGAATGCGCCGCATGCAATTATAGCATGCGCCGCATATGAAACTTTGGTCAACGAAGAAGGTCAAGCTTGTTCTACTCCAGATACGCCGCATCATATTTCTGACATACGGCGTATCACTATCAAGACTTCACCAGACTTAATCCAAGACGCTAATGGACATGCACCGCATAAAAGAACTAAGTTACGCCGCATCTGAAGACGGTGTACGAATATTTCAGAATATATTAATCTTGGACCCCACGCGAAGTTAAGTGAATGCGCCGCATCTCACTATTCTATGCGCCACATCTACCCCCAGACAGAAAGTATAAATACCTTAAAGGACAGATGAATTTTGTGTGCAAGATACTAAGAGCAAAACCCTAAGAGACGAATTTTGTGTGCAAGATACTAAGAGCAAAACCCTAAGAGACGAATTCAGTCAAAGAAGCTTCACAAGACACACACCAAACAAAGATCTTAGAGCTGTAAGAAGGTCCTGCATGTATTTAATTCATTAAGTATTTTTGTTTTATTGTAATAGTAAGCTTTAATTCATTAGGATAGATGGGCTTGTGATATGTGACTATGGAACATCGTACACTCCCCTTAATATTGCTTTCCCATTAATTAAAGTTTATATGTTGATGTCTTTGGTGACTTATATTAGTGCTTTGATAACCTCTGTGTCTAGATGAGCCCGTGGACGGCCATATCTGCCCCTCGCCTATTTATTCTAGCGTCTCTAGAAAAGTAGGATAGGCATAAGTGATCATTAAGGGTTTACTCGCCGACATACTCGATCCAACGAGAAAGACCAGATTTAATACACTTCTTATAAAACTAGCAATAAAATAATTGACAAGCTACTTAATTATCAGGATAGGTCTTCTTATAGTCTCTATTATCTATCTGTGTACGTGTTGCTATTTGCTGTTCGTTCTCATTAATTTACTATTTAATAAAACCAAATATGTGCAAGTCTCTCAGACTAAAACCCCTTGCGTTAGATTATATTGTAAAACTAACTTAGAATATTAAAATACTGATAGACAAATTAGGTTTTCGTTCCACTCTTAGTGATCGACACTCTGCTTACCAACTAGGCTACATTGATCGGGTACACTGCCCGTTAGTGTTGTTTATAGGTTAAGTCGGCTAAATATAAATTTAAAACTTGATAAGGAATAAACACCTATACAAAGACAACATCAGTAGTGAATTTGATAAATTGCAATTTGGAAACTTTTGTGAACAACATGGAATATCTTATAACTTATCGGGCCTGTTCACTTCTCAATCGCTTGAGATTGTTGAAAGAACACATCGTAAGTTAAGAAAGATGAGTCGTGCAATGCTTGACGAGCAATCCATTCCACAAATGTTTTGGTGTAATGCCCTAGATACCGCATGCTATATTTTTAATAGAGTCCACATAAGAAAGGTTATGAATAAAACACCCTATGAGATACTTAGAAATAGGAAGCCTTCCCTAGAGTACTTTAGAGTATTTGGTTGCAATGTATTTATACTCAAAACCAAAGAATATCTCACCAAATTTGACCCAAAGTCGTATGAAGGTGTGTTCCTAGGATACTCTCAAAATAGCAAAGCATATATCGTGCTCAACAAGGAAACAATGAGGATTGAGGAATCTCTCAATGTGACCTTTGATGAGAGCATGCCCGAGCCTAATTCATCTCCTTCGGTAGAAGATGATGTGTGATGAGGCGAAAAATGATCCGTTTTTAGGGGGTCATTTAAGCTCGGAATTGAATTTATTTGATCAAATATTGCCCTAAATCGTTCCTTTTGTGATTTTAGGTACTTTTGGAGTGAATTCTGGAAAAGAAGCATTTTGGACGTTTTTGAAGCATAAAATTGAAGAAAACACCAAAGTCTTAATTTTCCTTGCTGGAACAGTACCTGACGGCGTAACCAAGTTCTACATGACGGCGTCAAGAGGAAAACAAGAGGTGAGGAGGATAGAGTCCATGACGATCCAGAAAGATTTTACACTAGGGCATGACGGCGTCACGCTAGGCCGTCATGGTCCCTTTACAAGTGACAGCCCAGAGGAAATTCGCTCTTGACGTCGTCAGATCTGGATCTAGGCAATCCGAGAATATTATGGGCGGCGAGTTGACGGCGTCAGAATTCTCTTCTTGATGCCGTCACATTGGAAAATCTATATATAGTTTTGTAATTTTTATTCATAAGAAGAGGACAATTTTAGGGATAACTTGGAGAAACCCTTGCACGATTTTATCAGTATTTTCAAGGGTTTTCACCCTTTGAAACCTTTCATGTTCAATTGAGATAAGTATCCTTTCAATTCATTCAATATGTCTATGTGTTGTTTGAATATGTCTTACGCTTGTCTTGATTTTAACATGCTAGGCTAGATCTTTTGTGTGTTTGCTTAGATGTAATGAAACCTAGATGTTGATTATGGGTTGATTGCTTGTTTATAGTTGTTATGGATGAATGATTTCGATGTTAGGCTTAAGAAAACTGGCAGACTTCCATAGGGTAACTTGCTTGAACGTCTTAAGAAACATGAACCAATGCATACTAGGTTTTTATGATTGTATTTAATGCATGAGCGAATTCTAATGATCCCATGTTAGGAGCTTCTTGCAGGCTCGACATAGGAGTGAAGTAGGAGCTTATAGAGTTGGGGAAGTACGTACGCCACCCCACGATTGGTATTAAGGAATATAACCTGTCATCCACGCAACTGTAACAAACTATCAACCTGTAAAAGATATCTAGGGAGTAATGAAATCTAAGTAAACACAATTTTCCCATTTATTGTTCACACCACTAATTTAATTAGCTTTATTTTCATTTTTGTTATTTTATTTTGATTGCATCTTAGTTTTTGGGTTAGTTGATTAGCAACTAATTTCGCCCACTCTTCCAATACCCGAGATTTTTACTTGCTTTTATAAAAATATAAAAATACAAAAAGAATCATCCCTCACCTCTAGACCTAGTTTTTAGGCTTTCTAATCCTAGCGACACTATTCTTGAGTTGAACGATCAATCCCCCGGTACTAGTCACTATACTATTCTACAACGATCAGGTACACTGCTTGGTGGTGGTTGTAAGCTTCTCGAGATCCCTCGAGAGGTAAAGCCTGGTTCAATTCCCACGCATCAAGTTTTTGGCGCCGTTGCCGGGGAAATAGTTATTGTCTAGGTTAGGATTTCTTTTTATTAGGTCTACTTGCTAGATTCCTTCTAGTAAGATTTTATTTTTATTTTTTAGGTTTTCTTTAGTCTATCTATTTCTTCGTGTCTTTGTTCGTAATCTTTACCACACGACATCATGGAAGGTGCTAACATCTTTGAACCCATCAACCTACCACAACAAGACCACCCACAAAACCCACCACTAGTAAACCATCCTCTTAGGCCTCGAACCCTAGGAGAGTATTCCCGACCTAGCCACCAAGGTTATCGAAACACTATTAAGCTCACCCAAGGAGCCAATGTGTCTCCCTTGCGATCCGGCACCATCCGGTTGGTGCAAAGCGGATGTGCATTCCATGGACTTCGTTCTGAAGATCCTAATCAATATCTCAGGGACTTCCTTAAAATCGTAGATTCTATAGACCTTGATGTTACAACTAGAGAGTCGACCCGATTACCCCTATTCCAATTCTCTCTACGTGATCAAGCTAGTCAATGGCTTGAATGTTTACCCGCGGGATCCATCACCTCATGGGATGATCTCACCACTCGTTTCCTTGCTCAAATTTTCCCACCGGGGAGAACTACCAAGCTTAGAAATGATATCTTGATGTTCCAACAATGTCAAGGTGAAACTCTATATGAAGCATGGACTCGTTTCAAGGACTTACTCCAAAAAGTCCCTCATCATGGCATAGATCTTTGGCTCTAAGTCCAAATCTTCTATGACCATAACGTTCTCTCCACAAGGCGAACCATTGACCAATCGGCTGGTGGTAAGCTATGTGATCTAAGTGCGGAAGAGTCATGGGAACTCATAGAAGATCTTGCTCTCTATGACAACAAAAGTTGGAATGATCCTCGTGATTTGAACAAAACGGTCAAGGCAATATCTTTGCCTTCGAACAATTCTAGCACTCCCGACCGTAGGATCATGGAACTTGAGGACCAAGTCAAGTTTCTCATGAAATCTTACGAAGCTCCTAAGCCTTCAAGCCAAGCGACCAAAATCACTTCTTCATGCGAATTATGTAGTGGTCCCCATGACACTCGTGATTGCATGGAACTCCCCGGAACAGCTTTTGCGGACTACGCATCTTCGCGTACCGATGAAGCGAGAGATAAGTGGTACACTTTCAAACCCGAGCCAAACCCTTACGGTGATTCATACAACCCTTCTTGGAAAAATCACCCAAACCTTAGGTGGAAACAAAACCAAAACAATTCTTCCAATCCGCCTAATCGTTACCAACCAAATGGTCCACCCTCCAACCATACTTTCAACAACAATCCTTATAATAACTATGGTAGTACCAATAATCTTGAAGGATTGATGTCCAAGTTTATGGCATCTCAAGAAGCTCGCATAGCTAAGTTTGAAACCGAATTCAATCAACAACAAACGGAGATGACCAATAAAATTGACAACTTGTTGAAAGCCCTCAACAACCAAGCGCCAGCTGCACCTAGAAAGGACACTAGGGCCGCCAATAGCAGAATCCAAATTAAGGACCCCTCGTCATCCAAACACGTCCACTTTGTCAATGTTGTCACTATTAAGCCAAAAGATAAGGATATAGAAGAAAGTGACAAGGATGAAGTTGGAGTAGAAACCGAGACTAGGGATGAAATTAAGGAAGTTGAGGTTAATAAGGGAGAAAAGTTAGAGGAAGTAGAAAACGTAGAAGAGTACTTTGATAAGTTGCCCACCAAGGAAGAACGGGAATATCACAAGGATTTATTCGATGATCCCGAGACACCATATATCCTTGGTTCACCCCTTATTAAAGTAGGTGATCCCTCTAACATCAACATACCATGCAACATTGGGCATATGCATGTATGGAAAGCTTATATCGATCCTAGGTCCCCTATAAACATCATGACTAGGACTTATTATAATTGGGTAATGAAGAAGCAACTTGATTATAGGATGATGCCCAGCAAGAATTTGATAAGTAATTTTGTAGGAAGAGTGAAAGGATTGCATGTGATTGTTGGAAACTTCACTTATGAGACCGACTTTGTGATAGTGGAGGATACTCGTCCGGTGATAGATGATTGCCTAAGTCAAGTAGTGTTCGGAAAACCGTTCGTTGAGGCTTCTAAGATGAGTTATGATCCGACTCTAGGGATAGTTAGATTCAATGAAGAGAATGATGAGATTGCTTACCAAATGCCCTATAAAATTGAACAATACCGCCTCCTATCAAACCTAGAAAAGGAACATAAACAAGCGGTTTACTATAGGAATGATGAGGATAGACGTAGAGGAGTAGAATATGTTATGAATGGAATACTTGGTTTCTATAAAGAATGCTTGCAACTAGGTCCAGAATACAAAACTAATATAGGAGATGACCTAAAAAGTGAGACCAACGATGAGGTCACATAGTAGCCCATGACCTTGAGTCTAGCTACAAGACTCGTAAATAAAGAAAAGCGCTTCTTGGGAGGCAACCCATGCTTTGTGTGATTTTTATTTGTTTGATTGTTATTTGTTTCCGTATGCATGCTTTATTTTTATTGTTGGTAGATCATGTTTCAAAACTAAAATAGTGAAAATACTTTATTTTGTCGTTTGGCTTCGTCTTAACTTCATCCAAAGGTATTTCGAAAAAGATAAGTGTAAGGGGAAACCCCAAATATGTTTTTAAGAAAAAAAATTGATCATGATTCTCCCCAATATTAAATGGACATGTATATTCGTATTCGTTAGAGTCAAATGCTTGTATCGAGTCATAAAGATGTTTTGCAGGATTTTCCAGGAAATGGGACATAAGTTTTTCCAAAAATTTTCTGGAAACTTAACGTAAGGATTTCTGCAGATCACCTCTGACGGCGTCAGGAATTAACTCCTGACGGCGTCATGTGTAAAATTCTGGAAATTTTGCTAGTTTTGTTTTTCTAACGGAGTCTTAAAGTTTTTGTTAAATCTTTAGTTTTATAAACTCTAGGAAATCTGCAAACATTCATTCCACAAGCATTATATCCCTTTAATTCCTAGAAAGCAATTTAAGATATATATGTTATTTTTCTAAGATTTGTTAGTATATATAGATTGCCGCCGATTTTACGCGAGGTTGCCTTGTTTGTTTTCTCAGGTTTAACAGGTTATGTATGACAAGAAGATGATTTATTTTTCTGGAAGGGAAGCTTTGATTGTTCATTTTCTTGGAGGAAGATCTAACCTTGTTACCACACTATCCACACCGAACGAATCAGGGGAGTATTTGACTTCATTCTTTTACCTATTTCACTTTTACATTATTTAATTGAACATTGGGGACAATGTTCATCCTAAGTGTAAGGGGAGGGTAAATGATGATACCTTATAGGATACACTTTCACTTGAGTTTGTTTGTTTGTTTGATGGTAGGTGTGTGATAAAACTAAGAGAAATACTTGTTAGTGTAATTTTAGCTCCAAATTTAAATTTTTTACAACATTTAGGAGTGAAACATTAACCTTAGCAAGCGTCTCATGGATAGGAGTCGTATGACTAGCACAAAACCGTACTATTCAGAAAAATTTTCCACCCAAATATGTGAGGTTTGCCTTTAGATTTGATAGGAAAAGCATTCATTATTAGTGCTTATGAGTGTACCGGTAGCATTTAGATTCTAGAACTTGCGTTAGTGATGCATCCCGAGACCGCTAGTGAGACTACATTCGTGTAGTAGGATTTACTACAAGATAAGAGGCATTAGGATCACCCTTGTGTTAAATCCGTATCATAATTACTTGACCATTTAAGTCATATTACTTGGCTAGTAAAGTCAACTAATTTTTCCCACACCTTAGCGTTGTACTCAATTTTAGTACACGAAACCCCTAGTACACCCCTCCGAGCCTATCTTTTCGTTTCTACCTTTAAGCATCTTACTTAAAGGAAGAATTTGTTACAAACCACTTAAATGTACACCCAAATCGCCTTAGCCTTCCGTGTATGCACTCATCTTTAGTGCATTATTGTTATTTGTTTAAACACTTTGTTAATTATCTAATTGATTACATGGTTGCTAAGTCGAGTCATATCCTTGTACATATTGTTTTGGGACGATTGAGACTCATGCGTAAAGTACTATTGTTATGGAGTAATGGGGAAGAACATCATAATATTACCCCCATATGTGCGTTAATCTTAAAAGTACTCCAAGTGTTTTGATTATCTTGATTCGAGTCATTAGATTAGTTTATTGTAAAGTATGTAAAAATTCAAGTGTAAGGGGAATGTACATTCCCTATGATGTATTATTTTGGATGGTAGGGTAAGAGTGTATGCAAAAAAAAAAAAAAAAAAAAAAAAAAAAAAAAAAAAAAAAAAAAAAAACATACGGACTACCATCCCGTTTCATTCTATGTTTATTTTATGTTTTTGTTATTTTTGATTTGTTAGCTTAAGTCGAGCCGAGTCTTGGCTTAGCAACGCCATATTGTACATGTAATTAACCAAGATTATTAACTCGCCACCAGTAAAGATTGCCTATATCCAACAAAACCGTGTATTCCATATCCCTACACCTAACTTTATAACCCTTAAAAAGAACTCTTTGATAGTTTATCCTAGGTGCTTACGCAATGTGGTGGAGGTTTGATCCTTTCCCAAGCCTATGGTAATCTATTTTGTTATGACAGGTAGTGAGAGATATTATCCATTTCCATATTGTGATGTATACTTTATTGCACCCGAGAGATGTGAGTATCTAAACACTATTTGTGAGGTGCTAGTGTAAGACCTCCATGCTTGTCTTTGGTCTTTAGTGGAACGATTATTTGTTTTAATTACTTTTATATTAGTTTTAAATGACCCCTAACTTGTATTTTGATTAGAATAAAAGCGCATTTGCTTGAGAACAAGCAAATCTCAAGTGTAAGGGTGTATGATGAGGCGAAAAATGATCCGTTTTTAGGGGGTCATTTAAGCCCGAAATTGAATTTATTTGATCAAATATTGCCCTAAATCGTTCCTTCTGTGATTTTAGGTACTTTTGGAGTGAATTTTGGAAAAGGAAGCATTTTGGATGTTTTTGGAGCATAAAAGTGAAGAAAACGGCAAAGTCTTAATTTTCCTTGCTGGGAACAGTACCTGATGGCGTCACCAAGTTCTACATGACGGCGTCAAGAGGAAAACAAGAGGTGAAGAGGATGGAGTTCATGACGATCCAGAAAGATTTTACACTAGGGCATGACGACGTCAGGCTAGGCCGTCATGGTCCCTTTACATGTAACGACCCAGAGGAAATTTGCTCTTGACGGCGTCAGATTTGGATCTAGGCAATCCGAGAATATTATGGGCGGCGAGTTGACGGCGTCAAAATTCTCTTCTTGACGCCGTCACATTGGAAAATCTATATATAGTTTTGTAATTTTCATTCATAAGAAGAGGACAATTTTAGGGATAACTTGGAGAAACCCTAGCATGATTTTATCAGTATTTTCAAGGGTTTTCACCCTTTGAAACCTTTCATGTTCAATTGAGATAAGTATCCTTTCAATTCATTCAATATGTCTATGTGTTGTTTGAATATATCTTACGCTTGTCTTGATTTTAACATGCTAGGCTAGATCTTTTGTCTGTTTGCTAAGATGTAATGAAACCTAGATGTTGATTATGGGTTGATTGCTTGTTTATAGTTGTTACGGATGAATGATTTCGATGTTAGGCTTAAGAAAATTGGCAGACTTCCAGGCTTTACCTCTCAAGGGATCTTGAGAAGCTTACAACCCCCACCAGGCAGTGTACCTGATCGTTGTAGTATAGTATAGTGACAAGTACCGAGGGATTGATCGTTCAGCTAGGAATAGTGTCGATAGGATTAGAAAACCTAAATACTAGTTCTAAAGGTGAGGGATGATTCTTTTTGTATTTTTATATTTTTTAGAAAGCAAGTAAAAATCTCGGGTTTGAAGGATTTAGGCGGAATTAGTTGCTAGTCAACTAACCCAATACTAAAGATGCAATCAAAATAAAATACTAAAAATGAAAATAAACTAATTTATACTAAGGTTGTGAGCAATAAGTGGAGAAAATGTGTTTACTTAGATTTCACTACTCCCTAGATATCTTTTACACTTTAATTACTTGTTATAGTTGCGTAGATGACGGATTGTATTCCTTAATACCATTCATGGGGTGGCGCACTTAACTCCACAATCCTATGAGCTCTTATCTCCTCCTATGCCATGCCCAACACAACCATAGGGATTGTAAACAGTGGCTCATGCATAAAATACAACCAATAAAACCTAGTGCACATCAGTTCATGTTTCCTAAGACGTTCAAGCATGTTACCGATCTGCCAGTTTTCTTAAGCCTAACATCGAATTCATTCATCCAATACATAAACAAGTAATGAACACATAATTAACATCTAGGTTTCATTAGATCCAAGCAAACACAAGATAGATCTAGCCTAGCATGATGGAATTAAGACAAGAACAAGATATAGTTAACCAACACATAGACATATTAATTGAATTAAAAGAATACTTATCTCAATTACACATGAAAGGTATCAAGGGCTTAGAACCCTTGAAAAAACCTGTAAAATTCGCACCAAGTTCGTACTTAGGGTTTCTCCAAAACTTCTCTCTTTTTAATGTGAAAATTAGAAAACTATATATAGGAAATAGGGTCTGACGGCGTCAAGACAAATTTTGTGATGCCGTCACCTCGCCGCCAAAATAATTCTCGGACTGCTTTGATCTACTTTTGACGCCGTCATGTGTTATGCATTTCCAGGCCGTCATGAATTTTACTCTTGACGCCCTACTTCGTGACGCCGTCAAATCTGTACTGGGTCGTCATGGAAATTACTCTTGACGCCGTCAGAAATCCCTTCTTGACGCCGTCACCTACTGTTCCCAGCAAGGAAAATTAAGATTTTGGCGTTTTCTTCACTTTTATGCTCCAAAAACATCCGAATTGCTTCCTTTTCCAGATTTCACTCCCAAAGTACCTAAATTCACAAAAGGAACGATTTAGGGCAATATTTGATCAAATAAAGTCAATTCCGGGCTTAAATGACCCCCTAAAAGTGGTTCATTTTTCGCCTCATCATATACCCTTACACTTGAGATTTGCTTGTCCTCAAGCAAATGCGCTTTTATTCTAGTCAAAATACAAGTTAGGGATCATTTAACACTAATATAAAAGTAATTACAACAAATAATCGTTCCACTAAAGACCAAAGACAAGCACGGAGGTCATACACTAGCACCTCACAAATAGTGTTTAGATACTCACATCTCTCGGGTGTAATAAAGTATAAATTACAATATGGAAACGGAAGATATCTCTCACTACCTGTCATAGCAAAATAGATTACCATAGGCTTGGGAAAGGATCAAACCTCCACCACATGGCGTAAGCACCTAGGATAAACTATCAAAGAGGTCTTTTAAAGGGTTGTAACGTTAGGTGTAGGGATATGAAATACACGGTTTTGTTGGATAAAGGAAGTTTTACTGGTGGCGAGTTAACAATCTTGGTCAATTACATGTACAATGTGGCGTTGCTAAGCCAAGACTAGACTCGACTTAAGCTAATAAATGAAAAATAACAAAAACATAAAATAAACATAGAATGAAACGGGATGGTAGTCCGTATGTTTTTTTTTCTTTTTCTTTTTCTATATATTTTTTTTTCTTGATTTTTCTATTTTTTTTCGATTTTTTTTTTTTTTTTTTTTTTTTTTTTTTTTTTTTTTGCATACACTCTTATCCTACCATCCAAAATAATACATCATAGGGAATGAACATTCCCCTTACACTTGAATCTTTACATACTTTACAATAAACTAATCTAATGACTCGAATTAAGAAAATCAAAACACTTGGAGTACTTTTAAGATTAACGTACATATGGGGGTAATAAATGATGTTCTTCCCGATTACTCCATAAAATAAGTACTTTACCCATAAGTCCCAATCGTCCCAAAACAAAATGTACAAGGATATGACTCGACTTAGCAACCATGTAATCAATTAGATAGTTAACTTAGGGTTTAACAAATAACAATAATGCACTAAAGATGAGCGCATACACGGAAGGCTAAGGTAATTTGGGTGTACATTTAAGTGGGGTGTAACAAATTCTTCCTTTAAGTATGATGCTTAAAGTTTGAAACGAAAAGATAGGCTCGGAGGGGTGTACTAGGGGTTTCGTGTACTAAAAATGAGTACAACGCTAAGGGTGTGGGAAAAATTAGTTGACTTAACTAGCCAAATAATATGACTTAAATGGTCAAGTAATTATGATATGGGTTTAACACAAGGGTGATCCTAATGCCTCTTATCATGTAGTAAATCCTACTACACGAATGTAGTCTCACTAGCGGTCTCGGGATGCATCACTAACGCAAGTTCTAGAATCTAAATGCTACCGGTACACTCATAAGCACTAATAGTAAATGTTTTTCCTATCAAATCTAAAGGCGAACCTCACATATTTGGGTGGAAAATTTTTCTGAATGGTACGGTTATGTGCTAGTCATACAATCTCCTATCCATGAGACGCTTGCTATGGCTAAAGTTTCACTCTTAAATGTTGTAAAAAAATTTAAATTTGGCGCTAAAATTACACTAACAAGTATTTCTCATAGTTTTATTACACATCTACTATCAAACAAACAAACTCAAGTGAAAGTGTATTTGTAAAGTATCATCATTTTACCCTCCCCTTACACTTAAGATGAACATTGTCCCCAATGTTCAAGTAAAGAATGTAAAAGTAAAAAAGTAAAAAGAATGAAATCAAATACTCTCCTGATTCGCTCGGTATGGATAATAAGGTGGCCAGGTTAGATCTTCCTCCAAGAAAATGAACAATCAAAGCTTCCCTTCCAGAAAAATAAATCATCTTCTTGTCATACATAACCTGTTAAACCTGAGAAAACAAGCACAAAAACCCAAAGCATCAATCCGAACAAAGAAAACTCACAACTAGATGTAATTCCAGACTTAGGAATAGAAACAAAACAATTAAAGATATAATGCTTGTGGAATGAATGTTTGCAGATTTCCTGGAGTTTATAAAACTAAAGAATTAACAAAAACTTTAAGACTCCGGTAGAAAAACAAAACTGGTAAAATTTCCAGATTTTACACATGACGCCGTCAAGAGTAAACTCATGACGCCGTTAGAAGTGACCTGCAGAAATCTTTACGTTAAGTTTCCGGAAAATTTCTGAAAAAACTTATATCCTACTTCCTGGAAAATCCTGCAAAACATCATTATGACTCGATACAAGCATTTGACTCTAACAAGTACTAATACACATGTCATTTAATATTGTTGTGGTTCATGCTCAATTTCGTTCTTATAAACAAATTTGGATCTCCCTTACACTTATCTTTTGCAAAATACCTTTATATGCAATTAAGACGAAGTTAAAAACAAAATAAAGCATCTTCATAATTTACTTTGAAACATGAGCCACAAACAATAAAAATAAAACATGCATACGGAAACAAATAAAATCAAACAAACAAACAAATAAAAACACACAAAACATGGGTTGCCTCCCAAGAAGCGCTTGTTTTTTTTCGAGTCACGAGCCTGACTCTACCCTTATTTAACGGAAATAGGGGAGACTCTCCCTACACTTAGGATTAAGTGCGGATGGAAGTAGCGATACACACCCTTAGGGTAGAAGTATGCCACGTGAGAAAAGAGTGGTGGATGAATTATATGCTCAAAGGGGTGTGCTCCTATCATCATAACCTTACCAAATTCAAGCGGGTTAATGGGTGGATTAAGATTTTCTCATAGAAAGGGATCATTTTCTATCAACTTCAAGAGACTACTAGTTGGGGATCCATCTTGACCTAATAAACCCTGTTTAAACCCATAATGTTTCTTGTGATCACTCATAAATGGGTGATGTAAGCATGTAAGGTCATGTTCCACTCCTATATTGGCTTCCTCTCTACATGGCTTAAAGTCTACCACCTTTATCCTAATACTACCCGAACTACATGGGTTGATGGGTGGGTCGGCTCCTCTTTTGTCTCCTAGATGTATATCTAAGGATGGAAAGTTATGTGAAGATTGAGGTTCCGGTTCATCAATACTAGGTAATTCCCTAGAACTAAGAGTAAGGTTATCACTAGAAGTATTCAAACCTATATCCTATAGTGGTTTTTGGTACAAGGGCTCTACCTCCATCGGAATTCCTAAAGTTTCTTCTACTTCTTCCGGGTAAGTCACGGGCGGTGTGTGTTCCTCAAATGATGGTAGGACTTGTGGGGTACATGGTGGGCTTAGATTTTCTACTTCATCATTCCTTGTGTCAAGATCACCTATATCCTCAACATGTGTTTTATTATAATCTAGCCCTAACATTTTTCCAAGTATCTCACGTACTTCTCTAGGCATCTCAACTTCTATATCCGAATCATAAGGATCATCCTCAATATTATGACTACTATATACAAATTGCCCAAAATATTCATCATCTGTTTCTTGAGATTCATCATCATTGATCATTAAACCTATGTCTTTTTGATCAATGTGATCATGTTCAGCTACATCCTCCATCACATCAAGGTCACCTATGTGTTCATCCTGTATTATGGTAAGGCCTAACCATGACATGCAGCTAGGTGGCTTATACGAAACTATCCTAGGTGAAGGCTCATATGGTGCATAGGTTTCACTAAGTGATGCATTTTCAGGGGTTGATAGAGCTCCTAAGGTGAATTTTTTAAAAGTCTTATGCACTTGGCCTCTTTTCTCAAGGTACTCAATAAAATCAATATAAGATCTTGTCCGCCTCATTTCATTCGTCCATCTTGGTATATCCAAACTGGTGTAATTATATTTTTTCTGGTAAAACTCTAGTGTCGGACTTGGTGGATTCACGTTCTCCATAATGGTGAACGGAAGAGTCAATGGAAAGGTTTTTACGAACAAAGACACAAAGAAAAGATAGACTAAAGAGAATCTAAAAATAAAAATAAAATCTTACTAGAAAGGAATCTAGCAAGTAGACCTAATAAAAAGAGATTCTAACCTAGACAATAACTATTTCCCAGGCTGCGGCGCCAAAAACTTGATACGTGGGAATCGCACCAGGCTTTACCTCTCAAGGGATCTTGAGAAGCTTACAACCCCCACCAGGCAGTGTACCTGATCGTTGTAGTATAGTATAGTGACAAGTACCAGGGATTGATCGTTCAGCTAGGAATAGTGTCGCTAGGATTAGAAAACCTAAATACTAGTTCTAAAGGTGAGGGATGATTCTTTTTGTATTTTTATATTTTTTAGAAAGCAAGTAAAAATCTCGGGTTTGAAGGATTTAGGCGGAATTAGTTGCTAGTCAACTAACCCAATACTAAAGATGCAATCAAAATAAAATACTAAAAATGAAAATAAACTAATTTATACTAAGGTTGTGAGCAATAAGTGGAGAAAATGTGTTTACTTAGATTTCACTACTCCCTAGATATCTTTTACACGTTAATTACTTGTTATAGTTGCGTGGATGACGGATTGTATTCCTTAATACCATTCATGGGGTGGCGCACTTAACTCCCCAATCCTATGAGCTCTTATCTCCTCTTATGCCATGCCCAGCACAACCATAGGGATTGTAAACAGTGGCTCATGCATAAAATACAACCAATAAAACCTAGTGCACATCAGTTCATGTTTCCTAAGATGTTCAAGCATGTTACCATTTGGAGATCTGCCAGTTTTCTTAAGCCTAACATCGAATTCATTCATCCAATATAGCTATAAACAAGTAATCAACACATAATTAACATCTAGGTTTCATTAGATCCAAGCAAACAAAAGATAGATCTAGCCTAGCATGATGGAATTAAGACAAGAACAAGATATAGACAACAAACACATAGACATATTGATTGAATTAAAAGAATACTTATCTCAATTACACATGAAAGGTATCAAGGGCTTAGAACCCTTGAAAAACCTGTAAAATTCGCACCAAGTTCGTACTTAGGGTTTCTCCAAAACTTCTCTTTTTTTAATGTGAAAATTAGAAAACTATATATAGGAAATAGGGTCTGACGGCGTCAAGACAAATTTTGTGACGCCGTCACCTCGCCGCCAAAATAATTCTCGGACTGCCTTGATCTACTTTTGACGCCGTCATGTGTTATGCATTTCCAGGCCGTCATGAATTTTACTCTTAACGCCCTACTTCGTGACGCCATCAAATCTGTACTGGGTCGTCATGGAAATTACTCTTGACGCCGTCAGAAATCCCTTCTTGAAGCCGTCACCTACTGTTCCCAGCAAGGAAAATTAAGACTTTAGCGTTTTCTTCACTTTTATGCTCCAAAAACGTCCGAATTGCTTCCTTTTCCAGATTTCACTCCCAAAGTACCTAAAATCACAAAAGGAACGATTTAGGGCAATATTTGATCAAATAAAGTCAATTCCGGGCTTAAATGACCCCCTAAAAGTGGTTCATTTTTCGCCTCATCAGAGCTTCTTGCAGGCTCGACATAGGAGTGAAGTAGGAGCTTATAGAGTTGGGGAAGTACGTACGCCACCCCACGATTGGTATTAAGGAATATAACCCATCATCCACGCAACTGTAACAAACTATCAACCTGTAAAAGATATATTGGGAGTAATGAAATCTAAGTAAACACAATTTTCCCATTTATTGTTCACACCACTATTTAATTAGCTTTATTTTCATTTTTGTTATTTTATTTTGATTGCATCTTAGTTATTGGGTTAGTTGATTAGCAACTAATTCCGCCCACTCTTCCAATACCCGATATTTTTACTTGCTTTTATAAAAATATAAAAATACAAAAAGAATCATCCCTCACCTCTAGACCTAGTTTTTAGGCTTTCTAATCCTAGCGTCACTATTCCTGAGTTGAACGATCAATCCCCCGATACTTGTCACTATACTATACTACAACGATTATGTACACTGTCTGGTGGGGGTTGTAAGCTTCTCGAGATCCCTCGAGAGGTAAAGCCTGGTGCAATTCCCACGCATCAAGTTTTTGGCGCCGTTGCCGGGGAAATAGTTATTGTCTAGGTTAGGATTTCTTTTTGTTAGGTCTACTTGCTAGATTCCTTTCTAGTAAGATTTTTATTTTTATTTTTTAGGTTTTCTTTAGTCTATCTATTTCTTCGTGTCTTTGTTCGTAATCTTTACCATCCGACATCATGGAAGGTGGTAACATCTTTGAACCCATCAACCCACCACAACAAGACCACCCACTGTTGATGCATAATCTGGCGCGGACTGATTCAACGACTCTCCTTGGGCCGTTAGTCGTCTTCTCGAGCCCTGAGTAGACCTGTCAACAAAGAGAACCCGTTAGGAGTGGACCCGAGGCCGTAGCCCCAGGATCCACCTCCGACGGTCAAGTTAGTGTCGATGCGTAGTAGCATATATGAGAATTAGGTTTAGGGTAACCTGTTATATTCTGTGGTGAATGGAACCCCAGCCCTATATTTATAAGGCATGGAATTAGGGTTAAGGCGTAGAGTGGGCCGCTGTCTGCCGGGCCTGGCCCATGTAGGGTCCAGTCCGGACCATACGTCCACAAGCCCCCCAAGTTTAGTATGACATAGTGCGTGGCTATGTTATGCTAAACTTAAGTTCTGTTCATGGCCGCGTAGGCCCAATCAACCATGACAGCATGACCCATGTGTGCGCATAGGACGGACCATACTGCGCAGCCCAAATGCGACAGTGCGCACTGGGATTGCGATTGTGATTGTCTCACAATGGTGAAGGTGGATAGGTGGATCCCTATGCTGCATCCTAGATAAGGGCGTACCTTTTGTACCAGTAGCAATGCAACATAGTGCGACAGAAGACGTGCTCCTGTGGCAGAGGTACGCGCTGTGCGCGACAAGTATGTGCGTTGTTCGCGACAAAGGTGCGCACTATGCGCGAACATTACATTCGTCTTTACAACCGACAGAGAACGTCTCCCCTGCGGTAAGATGGTGCGAATATTTAAATTCGTCTTTGTACCGGGCCTGCAGTACCTCTTACATACGATCTGCTTCCAAATATGCCCGCGTGACTTGTACGGAAACAGTGGTATTATATACCCTGGTAGCCCCCCAAGTTTGATGGTGCTACTCGTGTAGGAGTATTAAACTTAGTTATTCAAATTCTGAAAAATATTCAATGCAAATATTAGAAGTATATGCCGCGAATCGCAACATATAAAACCTAATGAAGTAAAAGATGAGCAATATATAGCACATAGCATATATAATATATAAGAGAAGCAGTAATGCGAATTACACCTAGCGTGAGGTTTTACAAACTACGTAAGATAAGTAGCACATAGCTAATAATAAAAACAGTGCGCGCATGGCGATTGATTGATTTTTTTTTTTTTTTTTTTTTTTTTTTTTTTTTTTTTAATAAAAACAATGGCACGGATGGAAGTACCGTGACCGCGACTAATAGTTTCGCACGCACAGGCGCAGATGGATATATCGTGACCGCATAGGCTCTAACGTTTGTGGATGATCGCAGATGAACATAACATGTCCACGGCTTTTGTCTCGTGCGCTCATGGCGATTGACTAGCATCGTGGTTTTTGTTCGTGCGCTCATGGCGAATGTCCATTGCGAAGATGTCCGAACGCATGGCCTAACACGGGTAGATTTATCGTGATTGCGCTGTTTCGCGGCTAAAAAATAAAATAGGTCCGATCGTGCGGACTTAATGCGACTTAGGTAAAATCGTGTTTACCAAGTTAAAAGATTTATATAAAATCTTATCAATATTTAAAAGATAATATATCTTTAAAAGATTTAAAAGATATTTTTTTTGTGCATATCTTTGTTTAATTTTTAGATGACGTATAGTAAAAGATACGGACTATACGAGAATATTGCGAGAAAAGGATCATGCGCAGTTTCATATATCTTAATATCTTATTATCAATTTTAAGATCAATATTGCGAGAAAATAAAGAATGAATAAGCTTGATTGGTGGACAAAAGTCAACCCAATCAAAGGATATTGCATTATGTCGATTATGCTATCTTCAATAAAAGAAAGCTTTATATTCAAGGTTACCGGTTTTTGAACTCATGGTTGCTTTCCGGTAATGTGAGAACAACGAAACTTGTCGTAGTCATGTCCCACGGATGACGCCAACTTGTTGATGCATAATCTGGCGCGGACTGATTCAACGACTCTCCTTGGGCCGTTAGTCGTCTTCTCGAGCCCAGAGTAGACCTGTCAACAAAGAGAACCCGTTAGGAGTGGACCCGAGGCCGTAGCCCCGGGATCCACCTCCGACGGTCAAGTTAGTGTCGATGCATAGTAGCATATATGAGAATTAGGTTTAGGGTAACCTGTTATATTCTGTGGTGAATGGAACCCCAGCCCTATATTTATAAGGCATGGAATTAGGGTTAAGGCGTAGAGTGGGCCGCTGTCTGCCGGGCCTGGCCCATGTAGGGTCCAGTCCGGACCATACGTTCACACCCACAAAACCCACCACTAGCAAACCAACCTCTTAGGCCCCGAACCCTAGGAGAGTATTCCCGACCTAGACACCAAGGTTTTCATAATGCTTATATGTTTATATGTCTAGGACTTGTGTGGAGGCATTGAAGGAAATTCAAATAAATATTTTCCGAGAGGAAAAATATATATAAATTTATTATTCAAATAATGATTAATAAAATTCAAGATTTTACATGTCTATATTTTGTGCTATGAACAAGAAAATTTAACACAAAAATATCTTATTAACACTTAATAAGATTGAAAGTCATTTGTGTAAATTACCAAGATTAGACAAAACTTCGAATTACGACTCACAATCATATTTAAGGATTGATATCTAAATCTACTTGTTTAATTTATGTGAAAATGGCATGCTTTGTGATTAGGAAAGAAGAGAAATGAAAAGACATTGTGCAAACATACAAACTGCTTACATAGTTGAAGAGAATTCATATGAATCGAATTCGGTATGGTATTGTATAACAAACTAAAATACCCAATGAATAGACTAAATAAGCTAAGTTCCTCATCCGAGATCTTAGGAACTTATGTTGTTAATGCAAGTAACACATAAGGATTATTAAAGTCGACATACTACACAATGAATTATGAACCGGAGATATCATGCATTGTGTATCGACTTTCTATATAATGTGTCATGGTTGATAGGATCTAGTTTGTGTACTTAAATTGAAAATACACTTAAAAATCATACACATACAACTACACTCATTGAATATCCTACATGAAATACTTGCACTTGGTTCATGTTAGGAGAGTTGTAGGTTCTATACTGTGATGGATTGAATCATTTCATCCTAAAACGATGATTTAGTCATACCTCTCATCCAACCATATTTAAGAACTTCATGCATGATTAGCTTATTATGACTCATGCATGACAAAATATGGGAACTAGCATGAGCTTCTAAATCATTCAACCTTAATTAAATACAAATCAAAATTCTCTTTTAACTTTTACACCATTACATGAATGTAGCATTTAGATGTGTTGAACATCTCTTCAAGCATCTAAGTACTTAGACTACATCATGAGCATGAAGAACCTCTCAAGTTATCATACCTAACACCTTACTCCTTTCCCATTTAAACCACTTGAAATTTTACTTCCATTCACACCATCCTCTCTTTCACTAAGCTTAATCACTGAGAAATCTACTTCACTTAAAATGAATAACTCTTCAAGAAGTGACTACAAGGGAAAATCCATCTTAGTGGATGAAGAACCCAACGACAAATGGGAAAACCGATAGTGTGATGATAATGAAGTTCTAAGAAACTATGTGATGAGATGCCTGTGGAGTGACTCCATATGGTACAAGATTGGGTACCCTCTCCTTCCTAAGCTTGATGCTTCAAATCATGACCATGCACGCAAGTGTAAATGTTGTGTGAAAACCATCAAGATTGAGAATGATGTCAAAGATCTTCAAGAGGAGTTGAGGGAGTTGCACTTAGCCTTCAAGAACAATTTTACGATGTTAACAAATGTTGTGAAAGATCTTGCAAAGGTTGCCGCACAAAAGCGCAAGAAATAAGTATGTTTGGGCAACCATTGTGCTAGTGCTTGGGTCATATGAGTAATCATCATGTGGAAGAATAAAGTTATACTAGAATAAGGTCTTATTGTAGTAGGTGTTCTTAGCTTATAATAGTTGCTAATATTGTTGTATGTTCTATGTTTCTTTTGAAATAAAGTTGTTCGTGCTGTTTATGTGCTTGTGTGATTACATTTTTTTAAAATTGATATTATCATGCTCAACAAATGGTTATTGGAGTCATATTGGACAAATATATAAATATTGTTGTGGACTAACCCATGTCGCAAGTATCCATATGGAAACCTAACCCATTTTGGACTTCCACATGTGAGGCTTTCTTGGTTGTTGCGTGTATGTCTTATGTAGCTAGGCCACCGCAAAGGTGAGGCTCTTAACCCATGGATCCCCGCCTTGAGAAAAAGGGGGAGCAACGATCTAGGGGGAGCTATGTTCAAGGGGGAGCATGTTCAGGTGCATTAACAAGCTACTTTGAAGTCCCGCATTTTTTATTCGACAAAAGGAGGAGAAAGAAAGCAAGAGTGTGAAGACCTATTCGAAACAAAGGCTTCACCAAATTACAAGGCAAGGTCAAGACGCAAGCTACATCAAAGGCACGCTTTGTCTTCGCTACGTTTTGTAATTTTATTTGCTTTCGATTTTTATTTGTCATCATCAAAAAGGGGGAGATTGTTGAGGCAACATTGTCAAGATCTCCTAATGTTTTAATGATGACAAATAAACCTTCAAAAATATAAAATAACAAATGGTAGCCAAAATTCCCCGACTCTCATACCTGATGCTGGCGCGCTGCCCGCGCGTTGACGCGTGGGCGACGCGCCAGGCTTTTGTATGGATCGGGACGGATTTTGAAAGTCGGATTTCCCCTTACCCGACAAATGTGGATCTTTCACTACAGGTATGAATATGCTATGTGCTTAACTAAGAACACTCGAAATGAGTTTTGGGATTAGAGAGATCCAACTTTTGAAACACCTGTTTACGGGTAAACACCAACTCATGTTTTCTAACTCTTTCCCCTAGACAAGGCTTTTCTAAACTTAGGGAGCTTATATATTTCACATAGCATCACGTGAAAGCATACATATGCTCATATCCCGTGCTTACGTCTTCTCTAATAACGTAACGGTTTTACTCCCTTATTGGTCAAACTAAGTCAAAGGTCACTTTGCGTAAATGCATCCTTTCCCGCTTGGGATACGCTTTACATCATGGCAAAGCGCTTGGCTTGTTTGTACCAAGGTGTTAGTTGAGTACGTCAAGTCGTGGAAAGTCACGAGTTATGAAACTATGGATTCTCGACGTTGTGTTACTTGGAATTATAAGTAACTTATGATTTTCTCATCTCATAATCTTAATTGTCAAAACCTTTTCTTCTTAATGACAATTAGATTATCTCTTAATCTCTTCTTAATCACAAGAGACAAAGCTTCCAAAAAAACCAACATCTTCTTACATATTCCCTAACACCTCTTACACACTCACACTTTTGACTCACACTCTCCCACACAAGATTCCCCTCACTTTATACATTACCCATACACCTTTCTCATACACCAATACATACACTTCCCTATACACACATACACTCTTTTATACACACACCTTTAAATTTAAAATACACACACATTACTCGCAATCCTTCCATATACACACACAAGGCTCCCCATCTTATCACACCCTTACACTTTTTACATATTCCTTACAACCTTACACAAATCACTTCCTCAACAACTTTATTTTCAAAATACATACACTTCACTCACATACCTCTCTTCACACACACAAGGCTCCCCATCATATCAATCTTACACACTTCTTACATATACAACTCTCTCCTTACACACATCATATCCAACCAACACATTCTTACACCTCCAAGAACTTTATTTTAAAATTACACACTATTCATAACCATCCCATTCTCTACACACACTAGGCTCCCCATCACATCCAACACTTACATATTTTCTTACACACATCTCTTCATTCTTACACAATACAACTCATACCCTACACACTCTTCATCTCAACCATTCATTCTCTTACAACACATCTCAACCATTCATTACTCCTTCCTCCCCAAGGAAAGGAATATTCTTTGGGATATGCTTCTCTAAACTCAACCATGGTTCACTTCTAACCAAACTATGGTTAGTTCCCAACTTACCTCATTCTCACCCAACTATGGTTAACTCTTAACCACACCAAGGATGGAACATTCCCTTGGATATACCCTTTAACCTAACCATGGTTCACCTTCTAACCTAACCATGGTTTATTCTCTACACACTTCTTTCTAAACCTAACCTTGGTTACTTCTTAACCTAAACTCACACTCTTCCCTTTAGAAGAATATCCCATGGCATATTCTTTCTCTCTTTTCTATGCCATGTGAGGAATGCCCATTCTACCCCTTCCCAATTATCTCTTCTTTCTTTCTTTGATAATTGGTTTTCTAATAAACACTTCACAAAACATTTTCCAAATTGGATATTTGAGTTGTTAAACCTTAGATTGATTAATGATAAGGTTTATTGTGTGAAGTACAATTGTGGGTTTAGCAAGGGTATGTATTTACAAGACCAACACCCAATATTTGGAAATTTTTCACTGGGCCTGGCACGACACCCGCGTGTTGACGTGTGGGTGACGCACCGGCCTCGGTAAATAATTCCCAAGGTTGGGTCTTGGCCTATAAATACCCCCTTGGCTCTTGTATTCCTCACCCCTTGCCATTACTCTTTCTCTCTACATTCTTTCTCTCTATTCCTCTAATTCTATCTCTTGTCTTCTTAGTTAAACACACTAACATTCTTTGAAAGAACATATCTCATTGCAAGGGAAGAATCACAAGAACCTAATCCACTTTTGTGATTGTGTCGAGGGTCTTCTTATCTTTACCCTTTCTATTACAATCGAGTCTCTAGGTTAGGTTAGGGCTTGGTTGATAAAACATTCATTCATTCATTTAATTGTTTGTAAGGGAAGTCTGGTGTCTTGATGACCAAGCCTAGATCATTGAGGATCTAGTTGGGGTTTGATACTTACGGGTGGGAGTTTTGGGTTGTGGTCATTGTGACCTTGTGTAAGTCGAATCACAAGATTCTTTAAGGTGGTTTCCGAGGGCAGAATACCGTGGGAGTAACTCCTTCTTTGTGAGCATCGATATTGGTGAATATCGGTGGAGTGAATTGTAACGGTTTGTAGTCCACCGAAAGGATTATACTAGTGAATAGTATCGGTGTCTTGGATTCGCAACTGGACGTACGGATGGTATAAACCCCCCATCCCGAACCAGTATATATCGTGGTGTCTCTTTACTTGCTTTATATACTTTGGTTCTGATTGTGGTTGTTGGATTATTGTACAACCACTTGGTGACTCTTACGGCTTAAAGTTTTAAACATTCAAAAAGTCTAAGAAACCGTATTCACCCCCCCCCCCCCCCTCTACGGTTCTACAAAAGCTTAGGAGGCTACATATATTTGATAAGCATAGGGCGAGGACGTTGATGAGGATGGCCAAGCAAATGTGCGAGAACATTCTGAAGAAGATAGAGATTGCTGTGAGGGAATATGTGAGGGGGTTGGTTGATGTATGAAATGGAATATGTAGGTTAGGGTGGGTTCCTTTTGTAAAATTATGGTTATGGTTAATGAATGAAATTGATATTATGTGTTCAAATATGTTTATTGTCAGTTTATCTAATGGAATTTGGAATGAATTGATCAGAATGCTTAATGTAGGTTTATCTGGAAGTTGGGATCAAATCATTAATGAAGTAAAGACTTTACCATCAGACAAAAATATTTGGATCATTGTGAGAAGGGTTGTTCACAAAAAAAAAAAAAAAAAAAAAAAAAAAAAAAAAAAAAAAAAGTACTAATAGTACAAACTTTTTCCTACTGTTAGATATAAGGAAGTTAGTACTGGTAAGCAGATAAATCTGTGTGCAGGACACCTAACCCAACCTATTAAAAACACACCCAACCGTTCAACCACGCATTTCCATCTCATTTAATCCCATCTCATTGAATACTCACCCAACCGTTTAACCACACACACAAACACACATAATCAATCTTGTAACCTAAATTTCTCTTGAACTTACATATCCTATAACCTCAGTTCACACACAATGAATGCCAGAAACAAAAAAGGTATTGTTATTTCTGTTTTGATATATAATTGGGTGTATTCAATTCAAAAAGTATAAATAGGGCTGTTTTTGTGTTGACAGTTGACTGTTTCTAAAGCTCTATTTTTTTGTTTTTGTTTATGCTCTATTTTTCTTATTTGCAGAAAGAAAATCAAAAGGGTCTGAGTATATCATGGGTCCTGCTGATTCTGATTATGCCGAGTTTTTAAAACTTCAAGCTAAAAAAGGTTCAAGCACCACTCCTACTACCTCTTTTGAGTATATCATTGGTCAAGTTGATCATGATTATGCCGAATATTTAAAGCTTCAATGTCCAAAAGGTTCAAGCACCATTCCAACAACCTCTCATTATGTCATTGGTACTGCTGATTCTGATTATGCCAAGTATTTAAAGCTTAAAGCTAAAAAAGGTTCAATCTCAAGGCCTGCAAATAAGCCTTGAAGCCAGTGAAGGAAAGAAAACTTGTAGCAGTTAATTATGGCACTTCATGATAATAATTATAATGAATATTTTGATTCAGATTTTCTTTGTGTAATGTGTTCATATATGTGTTGATTTGTTGAGTGTCTTTTATATGTATCACAAACATAAACAAGAAAATCACATTAATCAAACCATAAAGCACATACCAAAACATGAAAAATGGAAATATCCATAAACATATTAGTGGCTTGGACACGCCCAAAACCATGACACAATTCTAATAGAGCAAGTCATTCAGTTTTTTTTTTTTTTGCTGTTGTTAATGAAGTTTGTTGGCTTCTTTTATTTCTTCTTTTTTGCTTGACTTGCTTGAGTTGCATCTGCACCACCCCCTGCACCACTTCTAATACCCAGACCAATGACACCGCTACGTACTTTCGCTGCCTTTGCATAACCAACTTTTTCAAGTATAACAACACTTCCACCTGTGTAAGCATGCCTCCAACACTTAACATCCCCACAATAGACAATGCATCTTTCGTCCAACACCTCTACCTGTGTATCATTACCCCCTGCACTTTTGTTTCCACTTCTAATAGCCAGACCAATAACACCACAACTAACTTCATCTACCTGTCTATCATTACCACTCATTTTCTTTCTCTTTAAATTTTTAGTTCAAGGTTGTGCAATATCTATGTTTTGGACAAAGTTGGAAGGAGACTTTACTTCACTATCCTAGTTGGTAGGATAATTTACTTTAATCTAAAGGTTGTGCCATATTTTTGTACTTTGAAATACATCCATTTTTGTCCACATCAATTGAATGTGTTGGCCTTTGTCTTGCAAAATGACTGTTTTGGCCTTGCTCGTGACCAAACACTATTTCTTCTTATGTCTGCACACATGAAAAAAGTAATGTCATTACTGCTCATTTTCATGCATGCAAAAAGGGTACCAAACACTATTTTTTTCTTTTGCATTATTGAAACACTAACCAAGCATAACTTTTCCTCTATAAAAACCAAACACACCAAGCAAGCTCCCACCACCTAATTGTTGCTACTGAAAACAATGAGTTCCAAGAACAAAGGTTGTTTCAAACACTCCCTAAATTTCAACATTGCCCTCTTTTTCATTTATAATATATTTTTGACAAAATTTATTGTTTATATTATTTTCTTGCAGCAATCATTTACGTTAACAGCAGTGACTCAAGTTCCATTAACACATGGAATCCTAATAGCAGTGACTCAAGTTCTGAAGGTTCTCAAAATCCCACGTCATGGAAAGACTATTTTCCAAAGGGTTATTCTGGATCAGTGACTAAAAAGGAGGATGCTAGGATGATTAAAACTCCTAAAAAGACTGACAAAGAGCTTTTTGATGAGAGGATTCAGGTGCTAGGCCTTCCAAATGCTAAGACCTGTGAAGAGCATGGTATAAAACCATTTCCTGAAAAAAATGCCAAAGTTTTTCCAAAAGGGAAGGGTAAAAATAAAATGTATTAGTTGATTTAGGAAGTTGAATAAACATGATGTAACCATTTTGTACTACTTTATTTGGTGTTATATTTGGCTGTTGAATGGTAGATTTACTTTGTACTGATGAGAAGATAAAGTGGAGATAACCACTAATCCAAACACTGCTTCTACACAGCCAAATGTGCAGAACATAAGCAGAGTCAAAAGTCCATCATAGTTGCAAGTTCTAACAAGAGCTTAGTTCATTATGATAACATGTAGTTATTACTTGTACTTTGTATACAGTTTGATAGCTTAGCAGTTAGTTAAATCAGTTGACTTTTTTACTTTGAGTATCTTTGTATATAAGAAGACATGATGTAATCTTGTTAAGTTAATGGAATGAATTCATTTTTTGCATTTCTTTCACTTGTCAATATAAGATAACAACACTATCAGTACTAACTACTTAATACCGTTAAAAGGAGTTTGGTAGTAACAGTACAAACATTTTAATACCGTGTGAATCCCACCCAACCCGACCCATTAAATACAACTCAAAGGTACATTCCTAAACAAAAAGGAAATATAAATAATGGGGAACCGAAGAGTCCAAAAAAAGCCTGTAAAATTTAATATAGACTCTTCATTTTCCCCATTATTTGTGTATAAATTTGTTACTCCCACATTATGTTGCATACCATCTACTTCTATAAAAAATAAATCAAAAAAATTGTAACCATGTTGTCAGGAAACAAGAGAGTGAGAGATGCTGATGCTACCCCAACCAATGAAAAAGAAAATGAGGAGGTGGTGAAAAGACCAGCCCATGAAAGGAAAGATGCAGAGGTGCCAAAGGGTGAAGGCGATGAAAACTTCTACTACGAACTAGAAGCGGCCTTGGAAGAGGACTGGAAGGTGGAACAAAATGAGACTGCAGAAGAGAAGGAGAAGGCAGCTCCAAGCGATGCTGAAGTCGCGAGAAGAAGGCTTGCTGCAAAGGCCAGAGCAGAGGAGCACTGGAAGGAGAAACATGCTATATGGAGACTAGAAAAATCAGATAAAAAGAAAAACAAATATGTTGTTTGTAATGAAGAAGAAGAAGAGGAATGTTTAGAAACTGTCTCATACGATGATTTACATAAGGCATATATGTCTGATTAATGTAATCATGTAATGAAACTATTTTAATGAAGCTATTTTAATTTTCATGATCATGTTCCGAGTTTTTTGGTATGAATGGTTATTTTAATGTTCTGAGTTTTTTTGTATGAATCGTTATTCTAATGATAATTTTAATGTTCAATTTCAGTTTATGGTTATTTGTTATGATGTAAATTTTGGTATCTATGAGTGGTATTATTCACATTTTGCACCAAACACTACACTACACTATACCACATATGCAAACTAAAAAAAATGTAAACAGGTTAACACAAACATAAACATTGAAACACAAACATAAAAATTAAAACACAAACATAAAAATTGAAACATAAACATTCAAATTCCATAATTTCATTGATCTCATTACAAAAAACCAGATTACAAATTTCCAAAATACTTTCTAAGCACACACTTGATTAGAAGTTTGAATCGCTACCTTCCGCATCACCTTTTTTCTTCCTTTTCTTCATCTCCTTTTCTTTCATCTCCTTTTCTTTCTTCTCCTTCTTATCCTTGAGATACTTTAGCACATCTTCAAGGTGGGAGATCCTCTGGTCCAACTCATCAAACTCTTCCTTCTTCTCCTTCTTCTTCTCCTCCTCCTCCTCCATATCACCCAAAAGCATCTCATAGTAGCCAGGTTGTTTCCTCAGCCAAGTAAGAATCCGTTTCCTCAACTCCTTCGGTATCTTACAGTAAGCACCATACTCAGCAATTGTTTCAGGGTCATAACCCTCAAGAACTAAATCCATTAAATAATGGTTGTTCATAACTCTTTTCCACTCCTCTTCCTCGGTACCAATGTAGATAGCCATCGTCAGTGGTTATGTTCTTTGGGTTTATGTGGGTTTTGGTGGACTTTGTGTGTGTTTTGTTGCGTTTAAATAAGCAGAATATAGAAGGAAATGAGTATTCCCTATGCAATCGTTTCGGTTACCGAGTTACTTTGGGAGGGAAAGGTTTGACATGTTTGACTTTTCAAATATAGTCGTTGCAAAAATGATACCAAGACACTCTATTGAGTTGCCACGTGTCTTTTGGATGCAAATTTAACTTAAAGACTTTGCAAACTTGTATTTACCCATGTTGACTTTTAAAAGTCAAAAAAGACGTTTACAAGTTAATAATCAAAATGGTTCATTTAGTTGACTTTATTAAGTCAAACTACAGCCTTATGGTTTGTTACCTTCCCACATTCCAACCATATTACGCATTGAACAAGCGAACAACATACTTCACCATACCAAGGAACATTCAGTTGATTAAAAACCACAAACCACTAGGATTTAGCCATTATTCAAACATGAACTTTCATTGATCAATGACAACCATTACAAACGACTGCTTCACAACCCAACTACCATCATCTACTCCAAAATGCTAAAAACATTCATCCACCACCATCACAAACTAACTACTACACAAAAGAGACTTGATGGTGTATTGGTTAAGACTTATCAAGCAGTAAAATAAACATACAATGCAAACAAAACCCAACTAATGATGATATACTTCTTGTACTTGGACCGCTGTTCTTCAAGCTCTTCAACAACACCTCAAAGAGCATTAATCCTCCTCAATAAACCAGAGATAATGTCTACTGACCTTGGGCACATCAGATGATCCAACCATCCCAAAAAAGGACAGTTTGAGCCCTGAAACAACACAATATGTAAATAAACAACACGGTTTTGTAAATAAACAAGAAAATGTTTAAACTTACAATTGTTGGACAGCCAAAGAAATGGCGACCTGGATTTCTGTTTGTCGATGAAGTCTTGACAACATCGGGTTTACCACATGTGCAGACCACCATCGTTGCTATGTTTTTCTTTTAGGAAGATGTATGTTTTAGATGGTTATGATATGCCCAACGGTCGGGTATTTACATGCTTCAGTTCTGAAAAACGGTCGAATTTTTACACAACACACACCGTGTTGGTAGGGACGAAACATGCGAAGAATTTGCTACATTATAGAAAAGGCATTACGAACTAATGGTGAGAATATGAAAGTGGTGAAAAGACGGAAAAACCCAGCCTTGCCACATCATATAACGGCCGGAGATCATGTCCGTCAGCGAAAATGTGGTCCCATGGACCAAATGCGTCGTCGTTTGCAGAATTGAGGGACGAAAACGCCAAATGTTTATTTTTAGGGACAAAACGCGCGAAACGCGCAGAGTTGAGGGACGAACGGTGAAATTTTGTCAATTTTTTATTAGTTATTTAGGATTAGGATAAAGAGCAGAAATCAATTGAGAAAAAAATGAAATAAGAAAGAAATTTTAGTTATACATTTTAAATGAGTGACAGATGTGCATTTAAAATGTGTAATTTTGATTTCTTCCTACCATTCTCATTTTTATTTTATTTTATTGTTCTGAGTTATTATTATTATTATTATTATTATTATTATTATTATTATTATTATAAACATCACTTTTATTCAAAACTTATAGGATTTACAAAAAATTAGTGGGGAGTCGAGATACTAACTGGGCCCCCACACCTCTAGCAATAGCGAAACCAACCCTACTAAAAATATGAGCAGCAACACGTGCTCCAATGTCTTGGGTCAATGAGAATCTACGAATACGCTTTAGTAAGGTCACTGCATCTTTCTCAAGTTCTCCAAAGGAAGAGAATGAAAAAGGGAGAAAACCATATCCAATATCCGCGCATTTAGCTTCATACTTGAAACGTTTATTATTATTATTATTATTATTGTTGTTGTTGTTGTTGTTGTTGTTGTTGTTTTTTGAAATTTTTCTTTGCCACACTATAGGCAAGGCAACTGAGTTATTTTTTGAAATTCTTCTTTGCCACTATAGGCAACTGAGGTTCGAACGATACCAAATACGACTAGGAATATAGCTGGAAATGGTCACGAGATTCTTCTGATAGATCGGGTAGATTTGAGTCAAAGACTTGCCACCTCTTCTGTTTACCCATTTTTAGTCCAAAGTCCAAACTATATTACTTGGAATAATTTTAAAGAGTCACATTAGGAGTTGAGTTTTTTATTTGTAAAGTATAAGCATTGTTGTATGGTAACATAAAGTTATGAAGAATGCTTTTATGGACGTGACATAGATTTGGGGTTTACGAGTTACAACTCGAAAACGTGGAATCTCAACAGGATAAGTAGACGGTAAAATAGGTTTTGGATTGGGGTATGTATAGATGATGTCTGAATTTATCTTGTTTACACAATTACACCGTTATACTTCCATTTTGCTTAAAGATTTCAAGTGTTACCAAGGTAATAAACATGTACTCTTATCTTTGTAACAGAAATTTTATACAAGACTTGTCATATTGGAAGTTTAAAAGCATCAATTATGACCAACTATGAAGTACGCTATGATTTCGTCGATTTCCATATCGATTACATTAAAGAAAATTTCAATACAAAATTGTCAAGTAGGTTGAAAATGGTGAAACATCAGACAAAATCACCAATATCGTCAAAAATAGTGTATGCACCTACTCAATTATAACTTACATATTCATGGGTGATTTGACATTATTAGTTCTCTACATTCCAGTTATTGCATGATGAGTACTTTACTAGTTTATATGCAATGTGGGTCACAACACTTATCGCGTTAAATAAGTCACGTAAAACTTCTTGGTGATGGATAATTTTTGTTGTTGCTGGTCACTCAAGTGGCATGTTTAACAAGGATAAATAGAGTACTGGTACAAGAAAAAATAAAAAGTACAAAACTAACACACTCAATTTATCAATTACTGTACATGCCATGGTAAGAAAATAAGCATGAATCATACGAAATATATTACCATAAAAGAGATGAACCATGCTACTAAATCTGCAGCCTTCGATAAGGTTCCAAACGAGGGTATTTTAGTCAAATTTGAATAATTTTCTTTAGAACAATGGTACCCACAACGGCTTGGGGCTGCAATTCTATACACACCAGTGCTTGCCAACAAGTACACATCTTTGTTATTATCTTCACTTAGTGACGTTACATATCCAAGGTCAAGAACGTCATGTACTCCTGGCTTGAACCCGCATTGCACTTGGGAGTCGTGGGCACATCCAAAAGGGACACTGAAACTTGTGTAGTTCCCACTGTTTTCTGTGGTTTCAATAGTTGCCCATATGGCATAACTATACAAGTCTGTGTATATGTACCTGCAATGTACGTATTTATCTGATGATATTTTCTTTTTGGCTGTCAAGTACGCTTATAAGGTGTTTGGATGTGCGTTTAAGTGAGTTTGACATTCAAGTTCAATAATTGAAGTTTGGTCTTAAAACAAATAATTGTCAAACTTGCCAACAATCATTGTTGTCTATTGGCAAATGACTAATGCCATTTTATCTTTTTAGCAGAGGTGTCAAAATGTGTAGATTGGGTTCTAATCGAAATGAGTCTGGGTTCAATCAGGTAACTTATATAAGGTCCAAGTGAGTAGGACTGGGTTATGTCCACCCATTGACATGTTTTGTGACTTTGTCCATTTATTATAAAAGATCATGCGGTTAATGAAAAAATTAAAAAATAAAAAAAATGGTATTTGGCGGAACCATCTCAAGTCCGTGTACCTTTATGGTACCGAGCCCCCCACCCAACAAGGAAGGCATATCCCGGTAAATTATCTAGGCAACACTGGCTGACCAAGTTGGAGTCCAGATTCAAACCCCGGCCTTTAAGCTTTGACTTGGTCAACTGCGCGCTTTTGCGGTAGTTTGTGGCCAACTGCCCTAAGACAGCTGGTTATCATGCGGTTAATGTATTATATATATACATGATTATAAAATTACTAGTATATTATTAAGATATTAATCTTATTTTATTTATAAAAACAAAAAATTTAGGATGCTTTAAGCATTTGAAAACACAGTTGATAACTTTTAGCCTGGTCAACCTGTTAGACCGTTTCTTAAGTTAGCTTGGTTTTAAAGTTGTACCCGTTGCTAACAAAATACAACTCATATCGACCCATGTTTTGGTAAATCTACCGATATGGGACCTCTACTTTTACTATATAAATAATTTTAAGCATACTAACCAGCCATATATGCATGGATCGGTGGCAGCACGGTAGAAATAACCGCCCATCACAGAGGCAGGCCCTTTGCTTGCATCAACATCATCATGGTTGTATCCTGAAACAGGAAATATGGGATCTATGGAGCTTGACTGAGTGTATCCTCCGGGAGCATATGATGGATGTGTGGGATAGGGCCCCTCATAAACACGCCATCCATAGTTTCCACCTTTCTTGATTATATCAATCTCTTCATATTGATCCTAAAAATGTCATAATATATTATACCGCGTAACCAACGAACTTACCTCTTTGTTGCAAACTAATCAATATTGTCAAAATACAAGAAAACACTATAGCTTACAAGTAGAAGTTCCAAAAGAGGGTGGGTAGTGTCGGGTTGAGTCTCCCCACAGACAATTCTTTAATTATATGTAAAGGTTTTGAAATTGTCACATTTACTTACAAGAGAGAGCGACAAATTGTCATAAACCACTGTACTTGTGCACTTTTTGCTCAAAATATTTGTATTTAAAAAGTGTAGTTTTGTTAAACATTTTGATAAGAATGATGCTTTATTTGCAACCAACGGACGAAATATAAATGTTCAGTTGTTAAAATAAGTCAACAGTCTTCCATTCTCCTTTTTGTGTGTTTGTCTATATTCTAGCCACAACAGTATACACATTTTTTTCTTTCACATAGCTTAAAAAGGATCCAAAAGTTAAAATCGTTATACGGTTAAAAAAACATACCTTCCCATTATCTCCACATACGAAACGAGAAGGATTTTCAGAGTCAAAACTGCAGCGCCAAGGATTACTAAAGCCCAAAGCCCATATCTCGTGCTCATAATCATCATCAGTAGTGAATGGATTGTCTTTTGGTATCGAGTAGTTTCCCCATAGGCCAAGCCTACTTATTTCCTCTGCACCTAAATTGATGTTCATGATATAGAATGACCACAAATGTCATAGATTACTGCCTGCTATGACCTTATTAGTACTTTCACAAGTATTTTAAGATGTATACTGTTTTGGAAGATCAAAGCTTCATCTCGAGTACTTTTAGAGGTGTTGATTTAGAGCCATTCACTTGGAATGGGTCAATTGAGGTTAAGTTTGATCTCAAATAGGTCAAATGGGTAAAATATAAATAGAATTACAAAAACGGATCATACGGGTCAAAATTCAGAAACGATAATAAATGTGTGAAAGGTATTTCTAAATATGCAACCTTCTATATCGTGTAAATAAGATGTTTAATTATTATGTAATAAGATGTTTAATTATTTAGTTTTTGTAAATAAAATTGCCAGTTCAGCCCTTTTTGGCACATAGAACAAGTTACTCATTTTGAACCGTTACCAAACCCATACCCGGAAACCCATTTCCTGGGCAGATTCTTACTTGGTATGATGTCTATGTCAAGCCTCAAGATCTTTCCAATCAGTGATTTCTTGTTCTGTGCAAAATTGTAAGGATCGGCAAAATGTGAAGCATCTCCAATCATGACATACAAGTAGCCATCTGCAGGGCCAAATATAATCTGACCCGCATGATATGCTTCTAATGGTAACCCCATTGTGAATATTCTCCTCACTTCAGCTGGATTAGCAGGTCTCTTCTGTAAAATATGATCAAGTGCACATGGTCCTAAGCTCATTAGTATCTAGACATCTAGTGTACCATTCTGATGGTTCATTTTGTACAAAATCATGTCAAGTTTGAAGCCAGTAAAGTACTTAGTTTGACTTAAAAAATTAAAGAGCGACTACATATACGAAAGCACAATTTTGCATCAGAAGTCAAAAAGCTTTTGGTTGCTACTGAGAAAACCATTATAGTTTCAAATTTTGGATTTGATGTAGCTTTAAGTAAAATAATACACATTGAAAGAGAAAGAGTCAACTAATTACTAAAAATAAAAATAAAAAAATATGAAAACTGGTTACCTTAAAATTATAACTTAACTTTGATAGTTTTGTTTAATCTCCTAAAAAGACATAGAATAGGTACCAAAATTTTAAACATATTATGGAAATTAAAATCAACTTTAGTTACCCATGAAAGTTTTGAAGAAGCGGTAGTGCCATTAGCAGTGTATTCTGCGATTGCAACATGAAACTGACAAGGATAAAGTTCTTGAAGTGATTCAATTTGAGAAGGATCACAACCGACATCAGTATTACACGAACATCGACCTTCACATCCAGGCTGCTGAAACTTATCACAATTAAAAGAAACAAAGAACCGTCCATTCTTTGTAAAGTTTGGATGAAATGCCATACTCATAAGTCCCATTTCCGTTCCAAATTGCACTTGATCACTTAAATCCAGAAACGGTTCTGATTCATCAATCATCAAACTTTGTGAGGACCCCACATCAGGAACCACGGCTAACCATATCTTACCTTTTTGATTACACACAAAAACACGGTTCGAGCCATCTGGATGTGGGACCATATGAATGTAGGAACTATTTCCAAGTTTTTCAAGACATAGACCGTTAGGAGGTCGAGGGGCATTTATGTTATTGGTCACATTATGAGAAGAGATCTTCGATTGGCCTGTGCTCATCAAAACCAGAACTTAAATTAAGGAACAATTGGCAAAATGTAAATGAATGAAAAGATGTACTCTAGAATATATATAGATAGAATTGTACGTACTTAAGTTGGTGCAAACAAGAAGCAGGATAATGAGGATCAAAAGGGTCTTAATGATTTCATTCATGGCGTTTGAACGATGTATCATCGGAATAGTTGAGTTTAACTTTTGGTATCATGTCAGACTACACTGCGGCGTAATATGAAGTTTTGAGTGAATTTGGATTTTGATTAGCAGTAAGTTGCTACTTTGTTATTGGAAAGTTATTGGATTGGATGGTGGATATATATGGTCTCTCTTCAAAATAGTGTTGAAAGATTTTTCCACAGACCAAAGGAGTAAAGGTGGTTAAACGAGCAACTTGGAGCGTGTTGATAGTGAGTCAAAATGGCTACTGTTAATATGGTCCAAACGAACCAGTTATTAACCCAACACTTCTTGACAGTTTTGTAGACAATTAAGTTATCAGATTTTTGGAAACATATAGTATAACTTAAAAGGCTGTAAACTTTTAAATAACACTTTATGAGACTTGCAACCTACCCAAGCATTTGCAGCCTAGTGGTATCCAAGTGGTTGTGGGTTCAAGTCTTGTTGTCTGAGTCTACTGCTTACGATATACTCCGTATTTGTAAGTGTTTCTTCAATTTTGATTCTTGGTGAAAAACTAATTCATAACAAAATTGATATCATAATCAAATTATACGTGTATCCGAACACCCCTAAGCCGATGCACCAAGTCACCCTTTTCTCAATGTGTTCATCAATCTCAAAGTACATTATTCACAAGCACAATGTATAAGATGTTGAAAAGAATCAACCTATCCTAAACAATAATCTGTCCTTAATCCCAACAACTAATAGGGACCATTTATGGATACCATTAAATTAAACTAGTAAATAACCTTAAAGAAAACATACACACATAGGATTTAGGTGCAAGTACGAGATTGTGTTGGTTATTCCCCAACACTGCCATGTTTCCCAACGTTTGAGATCAACCATGGAAAGTATGTCATCAAAAAAAAAAAAAAAAAAAAAAAAAAAAAATTCACCCTGATCTCGGACCTAATGAGTCCACATTTTCTATAACTTCTTTTGGTTTTGCTTTGGATTTTCTTTATATTAGTTTTAGGAAGAAAAACATTATTTTATGTTCAGCAAAGTGGCTTGAAAAAGATTGTTGTGACGTGGCTGACCTGTGTCCAATTCAAAACCAAGAGTTTTGGCGCAACCCGAGAGGTAATCACTCCTTGTAAAAAAAAAGATATATTTTTTATTATTTTCTTTTCTGACATAAGACTGGATGATTAAGCTACATAACTGGAAGAGCAAAGTAGTCTAATTTTTTGAAGTGGTAGTATTTGCACCGGAAAAGCCCATAGATAGCTATAAAACCATAATGCAGATTTAATCTCAAGTCTTACCATGATAGTGTAGAAACCAAACACAGTGCAACGTATTGTTTTATTGAAATGATTCACAAAAGGGGAGCGTACCTAGAGTATTTATACAAGAATCAAAGAGTAAAATCCTATAAGCTATTATCCACTATCAAAACTCCCTGCCTCAAGGATACGGGTTTAAGCTAAATACGCCACTATGGGCCTAAGCTCGATGCTTGGTATAATAAGCCCACAAATATACTTGTAATCGGGAGTCCCTAACTTAATATCAATATCAATAGTTTTGGTATATCGTGCGGTCACAAACTCCTGTACTTTTACTTCCATCCAACTATCGCTCCCCTGTCGTGAAAAATAATCTGGTTTTGGTCTATTCAATGGTTGGACGTGAGCGATTTCATCAAGCTTTTGTCCAATAGTTGGGGTGCCCGAGGGCTTACTAAATAGATATACGAAGTAGTAGATATACGGGCTTAAGCTGAATGCGCCGCTATGGGCCTAAGCTCGATGCTATGAATAATAAGCCCACAAATATCAACGTAATCGGGAGTATATAACCAAATATCAATATCAATTGTTCCGATATACCTTAGGTTTTCATATTGCCGTAGTTTTACTTCCATCCAACCATCGCCCCTTTGTCGTGGAACAGCATTTAGTTTGGGTCTATTCAATGGTTGGTTGTGAGTGTTTTGATCAAGCTTTTGTCCTATAATTGGGGTGCCTAGAGGGCTTACTAAATAGATATACGAATTAGGATATGTGATTTCCAATACGGGTTGGTCTTCAGTTGATTTGTAGACAAGGTAACATGCATATGTTGTTTCAGGTGATACTAGATTGGATTTGATTTCCTTCACAATTTTAAAATTCCTTGCGGTTATCACAGCCACTTCTCGAAATCTGCAATCAACATAGAAATTGATCTTGACATATGAAACAAGGATAATATTTAAACTGAGTGGAATTAGTCAATGCAAGCCTTAAGCTGCATTGGCTTTATTTTCAAGTTCTTTCATAACTTTTACCTTTTTATTTTTACATGATTTTGGGCAATCATGTTAGCAAGGGGATCTTCAATGGGTAGCTGATTAATGACTTTTTTTTTCTTCCAAAAATCTTATTGCCCATTGGAGCCAAAAAAAAATAAAAAATAAAGATTAATAACTTAAGAGTCCTCTAGTCTTTTCATTTCAGATGGCCGGGTTGAATACAGCTTTTTTTTGTTGAAAAGTCTTATGGAATACTTTTTTTTTTTTTTTTTAATTCGGGGTGCACTAGAGAATAGCATAACTTGAAAGTCACAACTTGAGAACTTACTAAAATTCAGACTGTGCAAGAGAAATACTCATAAATACGCATGATTTTTTAACTAACATGATTCGGGGTATGTCTATTGATAGTAACACGTTCAACGTCTATATGACGTCACTTGTTTTTGCGTATGCATACCAAATTTGTAAGTGTCTGCAAACCAGTCTAAGCTGGGTATTTGTTGTTAGCAAACTAGGTTTGAACCTCTCGTTTAACATTTTCTTTAGTACTGTGCACTAGACGTATATGCAAAAGATATAAACTTCTTTTAGAAAACTGGCATGAGAATAGAAAAAGAACCTTGATTCGGGTAAAGACTGAAAAGACAGTATGTCACTTCTTATTATGCCTCTTGCTGAGAACATCAAAGATTTCTTCCCATTTTTATCAACAGCATACCCCTTTCAGTCAATCAATATAGATACATGTAAGTACCAAATGAGAACCAAATTTAGAAATGACAGTAATGAATAGTTCATATCAGATGTACCTCTTGCCCATTGAACCTTTTTAAAAGATTTAAGAAGAGACCCTTCTTCATTGTCCACTGTGGACTATCATTTGACACCTCCTCATCCTCTGACACTTGCTCATGTTCAACCTATGAAATATAAACATATATCAAACCGTTTTCGACCCAATACCTAATTATAAAGTAGCTGAAGCTCGAGCTGCGGCAGCCATGTATAACTCATCTACCATGTTGAACACTTGCCAGATGGCAGCTTTATGTTAAATCAATTATTTTACTGGCCTGGTGTATTAATTTTACCAAATATTAAGTTCTTCTAGCATCAATCAACATTTTAGATCAGGCTTGATAATAAGGAGGCAGTTTAAAATAGGAGTGAAGATACTCTAACTGATTGAAATATAAAAATTAGAATAAAATAAAAACTCTCTACAATTAGTATAAAACTTAAATAATATATTATGTTAGTCATAGATTAAAACTTTACTTTATGTTTAACGTTTATGACAATCAGAAGATAACCAACAAAAACCGGGTCCACCGAACCTGCCATGACGATTAAACGAACCGAACCTACATTTCAAAAACGACATATTCCCACTCATCAACTCAACCTGATATATTGCTACCTCAAATTCAAAATGTTCTAGTGCTGTTTTGTAAGAAAGTTTCAAATCTTGAAACCATAATAAATAAATAAATAAATAAAAGATAAGCTGAATAAACCGGTACGTATTTGTTAACTTACTTTTTCTAGGGGCTGAAACAAGATGCCTTCAACTTCTAAATCGTCTTTATGATCTTCAAACACAATTTCAAGATCAAAAGTTCCCCCATTGCTAGTGAATTCATACAATTCAGCAATACAAGAGCGTTTATCTTTTGTTTTAGTTGCAAGGTACACAATAGAAGTTTTTGTCTCCCCTTCTAATTTGTATCTGAGACCTACATAAATTTGTTTCTTTGAAGAACCGACATTGCATAAGACAAGGTTCACTGTGTATCTGATTGATGGGGTCAAGAATTGAGTTCTGATGTGTACTTTAAATCCTTTTTTATTTGTTTTAAAAACGCGTGAAAATCTGCATGAAGAAGAAGCTTAGCTAGAATGATACTTATGAAATACTATTATTAGTCTGAAAACCTTAAAAATAAACAATATATAGGGATGAGTAGGTGGAGGAGGAGGATAAGTCACCTTGAATAAAGATCGGTATAAAATAAAGTGTAAACCTCACGTGAAATCAAACACTCGGATATGGATAACATTTCACAGTGCTCTTCATTTTCATTCAGTGAAAACCACTGTCCATATATTATATAATACAATTAAGAATCAGTTCTGATGATATTATCTTTCTGAACATATTAACAAATTAAAAAATAAATAAACAAATAAAAATAAATTAAAAAAAAAAAAAAAAAAAAAAAAAAAAAAAAAAGAAGAACAAAACAAAAAATCTCAAGTAGTGGCTTATATATTCCTCAAAAAGATTATTTCAATACATTTAAAACTATGTAACCTGTTAAAAGTAATGAATAATCTTTTAATAATATATAATGATTTTTCAATGTATATAATGATTAAAAAGTGATAGAAACATATTTCATGTGATAAGGGTATAAAATAAAAGATGCAAAATAAGGGATGTGAATGGAAATTCAATTGCAACTTATTTTATTTTGTATTTATTCTTAAAATGTATAGAAATATAACACAAAGCAACGTAGCTTATTACCCTTTTCCCCCCATTAACGGGGAACCCTTTGGAGAGAAGATCTTTCAATTCCCTCAGAGAGTTGTAGATAAGAGGAGGATCCGCAAGATTAAGTATCTCTCTATACTCATACTCCGCAGCCTTACGCATATCCTCCTGCTCATGCTCTCTTTGCAGTTTCAGATCATAAAGCCCCTGTAATTCAAGTGCAGCTTTAAGTTTTTCCACGACAACAGACTGTTACTCTATGGCTCATATTCAATGAATAAGTTTGGATTCAATGAATCACAAGCAAGTGAATTGCAAGTGGTATGATGCAAGTTGTAAGAAGAATCTTTGGAGCAACTTGGTAGCACTCTTGAAAGGCTATAAATAGAAGCATTTGCCTTTGAGTTTGATCACACCAAAACACACACAAGACACTTCTTGTAGTGTTAGCTTTCTTTCCTCTTTGTAGTAGTATGTTTCTAGTATAAGAAATATATAAATTTGTTGGTGTTACATTCTCTTGTTCTTTTAGCATTGTCTTAATTTTCAATAGCTAGTTTGAGGTATAATTGTGTTGAAAGATTCACACTTTTTACCTAGTCGGTGGGATATTATCGCGGTTATTCCACAACAAGTGGTATCAGAGCCGAGGTTATTCTTAGTATGCTCTGTGGTTGCAATTTATTTTGATCCTCCACATCAGAAAAGAATTACATTGGTTTTTTGGTTGAAGCTATTGAAAATTAATTTGTACACGAAATGGTGGATGGCATAGTTGACAAACCTTCCACATTGGTGGATCCAACATCTCCAAGTTGGGCCAGACCAGTCTTGACGAATGCAAGATTGGCGGTGGAGGTTTTTGATGGCACAAGCCATTTCGGTATGTGGCAAAGTGAGGTTCTAGACGTTCTTTTTCAGCAAGGTCTAGACATTGCCATTGAAGAAAGCAAACCAGAGGATGTAGAAGAGAGGAATTGGTTAACCATCAATCGGTTAGTTTGTGGTACGGTTCGTTCTTGTCTTTCGAGAGAGCAACGATATGCTTTCTCAAAAGAAACATCCGCCTACAAACTGTGGGTGGCATTGGAAGAGAAATTTCTGAAGAAAAATTGTCAGAATAAGCTCTTTATGAAGAAGCGACTCTTTCGCTTCACTTATGTATCGGGTACCACGATGAATGATCACATTACCAGTTTTAACCAGCTGGTAACCGATTTGATGAATATGGATGAGGTGTTCAAAGACCAGGATCTAGCATTGATACTGTTGGGATCGCTTCCCGAGGAGTACGAGTTGCTTGAAACAACTCTACTTAATGGAAAGGATGATGTGTCTCTTAGTGAAGTTTGTGCCGCCTTATATAGTAAAGAACTGAGAAAGAAGGACAAGCAAATTAGTTCAAGTGGAGACGCAGAGGTTTTGCTGGTCAGAGGTCGTTCGCAGAAGAAGGGCACCGATAAGAGATGGAGATCCAAGTCGAGGCAGAGACTAAGCAAAGATGAATGTGCCTTTTGTCATGAAAAAGGTCATTGGAAAAGAGATTGTCCTAAGTTGAAAACCAAAGACAATCACTACAGAGGGAAAGCTGTAGCAGAGGCGAATGTCACCAAGTGTGATGATGAAGAATCAGATCTCTCACTTGCAACATTGTCAACCAAGAATGCTTCTGATGTATGGCTATTAGATTCCGCATGCAGCCATCATATTACACCACATCGAGAGTGGTTTAGTAATTTTGAAGAACATGAGGAAGTTGTTTATACGGCAGACGAAACACCCCTCACTACTCATGGGATTGGTTCCGTTCGATTGCAAAATGAAGACGGAACAATTGTGACCTTGAAAGGTGTTCGTTATTCGCCAAAGTTGAAAAAGAATCTCATTTCCGTCGGTACCTTAGAATCTAAAGGATTCGAAGTAAGAGCCAAGGATGGGGTTATGAAGATCATCTCTGGCGTACTTGTAGTAATGAAGGGTATTCGTAAAATAAACAACACGTATCACTACAAGGGAAGAACAGTTGTTGGAACTGTAGCAGCTGTTACCGATGGTGATAGAAATTCAGAAGCTGTGAAGCTATGGCATATGCGCTTAGGACATGCAAGAGAAAAATCCTTGAATTTGCTCATAAAACAAGGATTATTGAAAGGAGTGAGTTCCTGTAAGTTGGATCTTTGTGAGCATTGCATCAATGGGAAGACGACAAGGGTGAAATTTGGGACAGCTATCCACAAGACACAAGGTATCTTGGATTATGTCCACTCTGATGTATGGGGTCCCTCAAAGACAAGATCTTTAGGAGGGAGACACTACTATGTGACCTTTGTTGATG
Source organism: Artemisia argyi (assembly GCA_030686995.1). Taxonomy (NCBI): domain Eukaryota; kingdom Viridiplantae; phylum Streptophyta; class Magnoliopsida; order Asterales; family Asteraceae; genus Artemisia; species Artemisia argyi. The sequence continues at coordinate 45,787,918 of CM060701.1, forward strand.
ATTTTTCCCGAAGAGTTTGGGTGTACACGTTGAAGACAAAGGATGAAGTGCTAGGAGTGTTCATCAAGTGGAAAAAGATGATGGAAACTCAGACGTGCAGAAAGATCAAACATCTCCGAACAGATAATGGTGGAGAGTATAGAAATGATCATTTCACAAAATTTTGTGAAAACGAAGGCATCGTCAGACACTTTACTGTCAGACATACACCACAACAGAACGGGGTGGCAGAACGCATGAACCGAACTTTGCTGGAGAAAGTTCGGTGTATGTTATCCAATGCTGGGTTGGGTAAAGAATTTTGGGCTGAAGCTGTGACGTATGCGTGTCACCTCGTTAATCGTTTGCCATCTACTGCTATTGATGGGAAAACACCATTTGAGAAATGGTATGGAAAACCTGCTACAGATTATGATTTCTTGCATGTGTTTGGTTCCGCTGCATATTATCATGTGAAGGAATCAAAGTTAGATCCTAGAGCAAAGAAAGCATTATTCATGGGGATCACCTCTGGAATCAAAGGCTATCGTCTATGGTGTCTAGAGACGAAGAAGACGATCTTTAGCAGGGATGTCACCTTTAATGAATCTACCATGTTGAAGAAGGTGAACGCTATGCAGTTAGATGGAACTCCTAAAAAGGTGGAGTTTGAAAGAATAATTGTACCAGATGATAGAGATGATTCTCCTATGGTAGAAGGAGGTTATGAAGAAGAGGAGGTTCAAACCGAAGAACCTCCACAACAACAACATGAATCAATTGCTACCAGCAAGCCCAAAAGAAACACTAAAAGGCCTGCTCGCCTTAATGATATGGTGGCTTGTGCATCTTCAATTGCAGCTGATGATGTTCCTACTACTTACTCTGAAGCGGTTCGAGACTCAGAGAGCGAGAAGTGGAGGATTGCCATGAGCGAAGAAATGCAGTCTCTTCGAAAGAATCAAACATGGGAGTTAACCAACCTCCCAAAAGGGAAGAAGGCAATTGGATGCAAATGGGTGTATGCAAAGAAAGAAGGATTTCCTAGCCAGGATGATGTTCGCTACAAAGCAAGATTGGTAGCTAAAGGCTACGCTCAGAAAGAGGGAATTGATTACAATGAAGTTTTTTCTCCAGTGGTAAAACATTCCTCTATTAGAATTTTGTTGGCTTTGGTAGCACAGTTGGATTTGGAACTAGTTCAGATGGATGTGAAGACTGCATTTCTACATGGAGATTTGGAAGAGGAAATCTATATGGTTCAGCCAGAAGGATTCAAAGTTGCTGGAAAAGAGCATGAAGTATGCAAACTTCACAAATCGTTGTACGGATTGAAGCAATCCCCAAGACAGTGGTACAAGCGATTTGATAAGTTTATGTTGGAGTCGAAGTACACAAGAAGCAAATATGACCATTGTGTCTATTTGAAAAAGCTACAAGATGGGTCCTTCGTATATCTGCTTCTATATGTAGATGATATGTTGATCGCTTCTCAAAGTCTAGACGAGATTGAAAAATTAAAGACTCGGTTGAAAAGCGAATTTGAGATGAAGGATCTCGGTGAAGCAAAGATGATTCTCGGCATGGAGATAGTCAGAGACAGAAAATTGAAGAAGCTCTGTTTGACTCAGAAACAATACCTGAGAAGGATTCTAAAGCGTTTTAGGTTCGACAAGCAAACAAAACGAGTTAGTACTCCACTCGCTTCTCAATTTAAGATCAGTGCTGCTATGTCACCGAAAAATGATGCAGAGAGGGTATACATGGAGAAAGTGCCTTATGCAAATGCTGTCGGTAGCTTAATGTATGCTATGATATGTACTCGACCAGATATTAGTCATGTTGTTAGTATGGTGAGCAGGTATATGCATAACCCTGGAAAAGGACATTAGCAAGCTGTTAAATGGATATTACGGTATATCCATAACACGGTCGATGTAGGGTTAGTATTCGAACATGGAAGTAGTCAGTGGGTGGCGGGATATTGCGATTCTGACTATGCTGGAGATTTAGACAAGCGAAGATCTACTACAGGCTATGTTTTTACTCTGGCAAAAGCTCCAATTAGTTGGAAGTCTACCTTATAGTCAACTACTGCTTTGTCAACTACAGAAGCAGAGTATATGGCGATTACAGAGGCTGTAAAGGAGGCAATTTGGCTTCAAGGGTTGCTCGGCGAACTTGGAATCAATCAGAAATTTGTCACGATGCATTCTGACAGTCAGAGTGCAATTCACTTAGCGAAGAATCAAGTTTATCACGCAAGGACGAAGCACATTGATGTTCGATATCATTTCATACGAGAGATACTGGAAGAAGGTGGAGTAAGAATCCAGAAGATCCATACTTCTAAAAATCCCGCAGATATGCTGACTAAAGTATTAGCTGGGATCAAGTTCAATTATTGTTTGGACTTGATCAATGTTGTGAAAAGTTGAAGATTGGTTTGAAGACTCCACCAACATTGGTTGACGACGAGATTGAAGAACTGATATTCGCCAAGGTGGAGATTTGTTACTCTATGGCTCATATTCAATGAATAAGTTTGGATTCAATGAATCACAAGCAAGTGAATTGCAAGTGGTATGATGCAAGTTGTAAGAAGAATCTTTGGAGCAACTTGGTAGCACTCTTGAAAGGCTATAAATAGAAGCATTTGCCTTTGAGTTTGATCACACCAAAACACACACAAGACACTTCTTGTAGTGTTAGCTTTCTTTCCTCTTTGTAGTAGTATGTTTCTAGTATAAGAAATATATAAATTTGTTGGTGTTACATTCTCTTGTTCTTTTAGCATTGTCTTAATTTTCAATAGCTAGTTTGAGGTATAATTGTGTTGAAAGATTCACACTTTTTACCTAGTCGGTGGGATATTATCGCGGTTATTCCACAACACAGACATTGTTGGCCGTTGTTCACGAGTTTTCTGTAAACATTGATATGCAATGTCTACAAATGTTTTGACAGAATTCGGATCCAGTTGGTGCTTTATATCTGGAAAGATGATCTCATCTAGTTTCTTTTGTTCATAGCATTTCTTCCAAAAAGGCACGAAAACCTTTAGCTTACCATTACTATTTTCATAGCATACTCTCCCACACAGAACTTCGAATAAGACTACCCCAAAAGAGTACACGTCTGACTCTTTTGTTAGTTGGTACGTGTCCATGTAAAGTGGATCACAGTAGCCAGGGGTGCCTACGGGACTGGTGAAAAGAAATGTGTATTTCTGATTAGCTGGGCTTATTTTTGACAACCCGAAATCAGCCACCTTAGCATTCAGACTCTCATCGAGTAGAATGTTAGCACTTTTAATATCACAGTGTAGGATTCTTTGCTGTGTTCCGTTGGGATCATGAAGGAAGCTTAGTCCCATCGCTGCATCAAGGCATATCTTTAATCTTTGTGTCCATGTGAAAGTGGCATCATGTAAAATCCGGTCTAGGCTTCCACGAGATGCATGCTCATATATGAGGATCATCTCATCCTCTTCCTTGCAAAATCCCAAGAGAGAGATGAGATTTTTATGCTTGTAACAAGAAAGCATCCTGATTTCCTTTAAGAATTCAGGGTCTCCTTGCCCGTATTTACGATCCAGGCGTTTGATGGCAACCATACTTTTCCCCTCAGAGTGAGATAGTTCCCCTTTATAAACTTTCCCAAACCCGCCGTTTCCGATAACTTTGTTTTCGCTGAAATTGTTGGTCGTTGATCTGATCTCTTCCAATTTAATTTCAAGATGCTCAAGCTCCTTCATGAAGTTCGCCATTATTTGTTGATCAAATGATTATAACTTATTGAATTTGGTGTTTTTGGAAAGTGCAAGTGGAGACACTAATAGGAAAGTCAGACGTTTATGCTTGTGCTAGGTGAGGACTTGTGACCACATAATTGAATAACAACTTGTTATTTGTAGGCATTTGTTGTAATTTATGTGAACGACACAATCCTAGTGGCCTAGTGTGGGACTTGATGTTTTCTTTGATAATGCCCCACCTACAAAACAAATATATCACGTATCAAAGCAATTGAGTAATTGTTGCTGGCCTATTTTGTAAAAGTCCTTCAAAAGAATTCCACAAAACTTTTTATATCCGTTAAGTTTGTTTAGAAGTGTATAACAGAATGCTTTACCATTCATAATACAAAAAAAAAAAAAAAAAAAAAAAAAAAAAAAAAAAAAAAAAACCTTTATTGAATTTGATAAAATACTATTTCATTGAGTTCATATATATCAGAGCATAAGACAATCTTCATCCAGGTTTAATGGAGACCGCCGACAAAGGAAACTTAAAACTTGTTTGAGAAGTAATCACCATTGAATCCAAACATCTTTCACTATTCTTACACAACTAGACGAATACCCGCGCAAATCAACGGTGTATAGCTGCAAATAGTTATACTTACGAACTTGTGTTTTTGGGTGACCCTTATACAACACTTACGGGTTCAACTTGCAGTCTCTACGAAGAAAAAGGTCCATAGGATATGCACGAAAAATGATAAAAGCTTGAGGATTAAATAATTTGGTGGTGAATGTTGTTACCATTTTTAATTATCTTTAAATTAAAAGGGTATTTTGCAGGTATAACACATAAATTATTTTTGGGTTAATGGCATGTAATAACAATTAACGTGCTTTATATATAGTATAGATATAGCTGGTAATCACAACGGCGTGATTTGGTTTTAATGTAGAAAATCACTGCCCCGCCAAAAAGATCATTGGTTCACCCCGACTCACACATTTTATCACCCTTAACCCACGGTAGCTCCAACATCATGAAGACAAAATCCGATAACTATCCCTTGTTACACATTTCACCATTCCATAATTGTGATCTTCCATTCATCCTTTAACGTCAAATAAAATAAAGCATACGTTGGCAATAAATTCACGGAATACTATAGGATCACCAAATAACCTGATTAAGTCGTCCAACTGTAAATATTCTACCACCATGATGAGTGGTAATCTACCTTGGGTTGCAATTTACCTACGTCTCACGCAAAGTAAAAGGCAATCGCAAGTGGGAGCTGTTGGGATATGTCCATTTCCCAAATTATGTATGTTCGTTAATTACGTGAGCCTATGGGGACACATGCGTTAATACGTAAAACAATTAATATAATTAATATGTTAAAGAAATATATTAATTAGTGTTAAGCTATAACGGTGGTTAGTTAATAGTTACTTAACGGAAAAATATTTAACGGTCGTTAGACGATAAGTTAAAGGGCTTAGATGTAAAACAAAGAAAAGGAAAGTTCGAGTCACCTCCTTTTAGGCTTGGCCGATCGGTGGTATACTCCTAGAAGGAGTGGGATTGCTTGGCTTGCAAGCCAAGTAATCTAAGTCTATATAATGAACCTTTAGGTTCATTTTGACATACTTTCATATATCCTTAAAACCTAAAAGTTTCCTCTCTTTTCTTTGTGCTTGAGCTGATCGAACTAAACACCCCTAAAGGGTTTCGGCTTGTCGATAAAACCATCATTACCACCACCATGTTCGTTGCTCATTTGCATTAAGAATCTAAGCGATCGTACGCTGATCACTTACTAGTACTAGCATACTTATTTGTTTGCTTAAGAACTTATTGTGTGTGGATACATTTAGAGTTCATACTTTTGAACTTGGTAGTTTCGTGTATTTTTTTTAACACATATGCGTGTTTTAAAGATTCGTTGTTTGTTAGTTTAATTGCTAAAAGATACACGATTCTTTATCTTATGTTAATTACTTTATACTATACAAGATTTTGTCTTCTGTTGCGTTACTTGTGATTATATGTTTACATTATTTGTTTAATAATATGCTTAAACTCCAACACCATCAGTCCCCAACGTCAAATTATATAAAGTATGGGAGGCAATAAATTTACTAAACATTACACAATTGAAGGTGAATGGATGTTTCGGGTTTATATTCACAGAATGGCCGCTTCCATATTAATATATAGGGTTAATGTATTTAAAATGTATCTTACTTGTCATAAATTTCAGATATGTGTATCAAACTTTTTTTTCCTGCAAATTCATGTACTAAACTTTCAAATTTCATCACTATGGTGTATTTTCGGACCATTTTACCCCTCCCTGATAAAAAGAGTCTTAATAAATTGAAGGGTAAAATGGTCTGAAAATACACCAAAGTGATGGAATTTTAAAGTTTAGTACATGAATTTGCAATAATAATAATAATAATAATAATAATAATAATAATAATAATAATAATAATAATAATAAAAGTTTGATAGATACTGTATCTCGGAATTTGTAACAAGTAAGATACATTTTCAATGCATTAGCCCTAATATATACAAGATCCAACAGTTTTGTTGAAGCTAGTTTAGTTTAAATTTATTGAATCTTAGCACTTAACTTACTAATCGATGCTACTATGCCAGTCTACAATTAATGGTTTTGGCTAGAATTTTGGTCTCGTTTAGTGAAAGAGTCTTGAGTCCTTGTGCAATCGAATATGCGGGAGTGTATCACCTACTTGCAGTTTTGGGTCCTGATCATGCATAAATGCAGAAGAGGACAAATTATTGGTAATTACTAGAGGTGGAAAGCTCAACCTATATCTATACTACATATAAAGGAAAAATGGTCAATCTTGAAAAAATGGTCAATCTTGAAAAGTAGAAATCTAGAAAAATCTTATTAAAAGAAATTATGAATATAATTAATACTCTTATTAAAACACCCCATTACTTAAAAGTACAATAATTTATTTACATTGTACAACCAATTAAAAACATATAGACCAAATTAAATACAACCAATTAATACAAATCACAAAGCGGGTTGACCCGCGATGCTTCAAACCAGACGGGTTGAACCGGTTTAATTTGACCCGTTTTCGACCCAACCTAGCAAGTTGACCCGGTTTAAATCAACCAATTTTTCAACCGAAACGGTTCACCCGGGTCGAACCGGGTTTCAAGACATTTTGTTTAAATCCTAAATATTCAAACTTTTATTATTTTTCATTTATAACCTATAAACTTTTTTTGATGAATAAACTATTTGTCGAATAAACTAATTGTCGCTATAAAGAATGTATGGTCAAATCTTGAAAAGTGAAATCTTGAAAGTCAAAGGTGAGAGAAATGCATAGTATAACTAATACTCTTATTAAAACACCCCATAACTTTAAAGTACAATAATTTATTCACATTGTACAACCAATTAAAAGCATATATATCAAATTAAAAACAACCAATTCCACAAAAAGGTGTAGATTGGCGGGAAGATCCTGACCCCAGCACCCCTTACTAAAAAATACAATAAAATTTTCACAATGTACAATTTAAACAAGCTACAACATAATCTAAATATAAAATAATTAATGCACTAACTAATGTTATATTACACATTATACAAATTAATAAAACACACAAAGCTTCATACAAGCTAACAAGTTGATGGTACATATAGTTTTGAAAACTGGACCGGACCAACGGGTTCAACCGGGAACCGGTGTCGCCACCGGTTCGTCTAACTAATAAAAGCCATACGAAAACATATATTTCAAAATGAAACTATTAATACACATCGAGAACCGGGTTGACCTGGGACGCTTCAAACCCGGCGGGTTGACCCGGTTAATTTGACCCGTTTTCGACACAACCCGTCGGGTTCACTCGATTTAAATCGACCCATTTTTCGTCCAGAACGGGTCGAACCGGGTTTCAAAACATTATGTTTAATCTCTAAATCTTTAAACTTTTATTATTTTTCGTTTATAACCCATAAACTTTTTTTTATCACTAAACGATCTGTCGCTATAAAATCTCGTTGCTATGCACGGGTACTCGTCTATTACTTATAAATGGGTCGATTAGTGTTACAAAGTGTATTTCAAATGCATATAACCTCCTAAAAGTGAGCAAAGGATTATTTCAAATGACCATTGATTAAGCATAACTACAAGTATATACAGATTACAAAACCCTATACTATAAGATGCGCCATTTGGCCATTATTGGAGATTGGACATCTTATATGAGTAGTATGTTGTTTTGTTATCTACATATCTTCTACTTATGCAGTTATGCTTATTCAAAGACCATAGGAAATATCAAATAACCATTGCTCACATGGTAATGGTATTAGTGCGCTACAAATCTCCTCCAAAACTTTCCCCGCTTAATTCACACTTTTTCTTTTCTTTCCATATTGCAAAAGTCAACAAAAAAAATTGCAATCTCTTCCACACACTTTGTCCCTTCCCATAATACAAAGGTCAGCAAGTCAATAGCAGTCATTTTCACGCGTATTACTTTATTCAAATTATTATTATAGCATCAATTACAATCCCTTCACACGTCATTCCTGTATGCAACACAACAAATTAATTAAATTGTACGTAGCCCAAAGATTTCCTTGTACAATATGAAGGTTATATGCTCACCAAATCCATTTCTTCCTATCCAAAGAAACATACTATGAAACTGATCTTCATATATCACAAAGATATTAAATAAGCTTTGTCATCGATCATACTTGGTAGACGCTCTTAATGTATGTACCATCATATGGATCCCTATATCCATATGCAACTGATTGAACGTGAAACAATCAGGAGTCGCATATTAAAGTAACAAGAACAGGCATACGTATTGTATAATTTAACATTTGATAACTTATGATGTGGCATCTAACTTCTACATCAAAATAGCAAGGTTTGCGGTTTCTTTTTAATTCGCAAGGTCAAATCTTGCGAGTTTTCTAAAAATCTGCAAATTCTCGCAAATATTGCTAGTTTTGTGGGCATAACTACTTTTTGATAAAAATTTGGTATTTTGTGAAGTATGTTTGTAAAATTGGTTATTTTTGTCATATTCTCTTGGAATAATAGATCAATGATAACCAACGACAAAGTAAACCAACTGAGATGGTAAAACATTAACCAAAGCAACTATATCGACAAAAAACTATAACCGCATAGACCAAAATATAAGCCACCTTTTCCACCAAAAATAAATCATACAGGAATTAAAGAAAAGCAAACACAATACCAGATATGACACATGCTACTAAATATGCAGCCTTTAATAAGGTTCCAGATGATGGAACTCTGCTGGAATTTGAATACATTTCTTTGGAGCAACGGTACCCACAACGGCTAGGAGCTGCAGCTCTGTACAAACCACTGCTTGCCAACAAGTACACATCTTTATTGTTATCCTCACTGAACGACATCACGTATCCAAGGTCAGGAACATTTTTCACACCGAGCTTGAATCCACATTGCAATGGAGTGTCATGGGCACAGCCAAAATGGATACTGAAGCTAGTGAAGTTTCCGCTGTTTTCAGTGGTTTCAATAGTTGCCCATATGGCGTAACTGTATAAGTCTGTGTATATGTACCTGAAATTTTTCACATGAATATGATCATATTCTATTAATGACCAGGAAACATATGCCTGTGGGGGTGTTTGAGAGTGTCTACATGGGCGGAGCCAGACTTTTTATCAATTGGGTTCAAAACTAAAATTAATAACGTTTGTATACAATATTAGTGGGCTCAACACGAAAATTAGTGCTAAGTAAAAAAGGGGGCTTGTAGAAAACTGGCTATTGAGATTAACGTAAAATTAACTAATTATCCCCAAGTTTTCTGGACTAATTATTTGATTTTAATATGCTAACAAAAGTTGGCAATCACTTTGAAATTGCGCATTCAAACACCCCCTAATATTGATCTCAAGACTTTCATATTCGCTATTGAAGTTTGGTTTTGAACCAAACATATGTCGACTCCGCCAACCATCATAGTTGTTACTTGTTTGTCAAAGTGGTGAATAACTTATGGCATGCTTGTCTTTTTGGCGCAGGTGGCTTATTGGGCAGATTGGGTCACTTATCAAACTTGGATATGATCAAAATGGATTTTTATTTATTTATTTTCTTGGGTGGTTGGTGGTGGTGTGGGTGGTAGGCCGGTCGCGTTGAGTCGACCCATCAACTCTTTTTTGTCCATTTTTGTAAAAAGTAATTATAGCTAGTATATGAATGAAAATGACTATAATAGAGTTGCTCCATACTTCTAACTATTTGAAAACGCTTTTGACAACTTTTGAACCATTTATTTGTTTTTAAGTTATATACTTATCCTTTTACCTGTTGGAAATAAGATAAAACCAAAATCCACCCATTTTTAGGTAAAAGGGTCAATACAGCAACATCTACAATTTCGCAATTACTGATTTCTTTGGAAATGTGGGTAATGAGGAGATGAATGTAATTCTTGAAGTTCTGCCATTCAACATAGGTAAGCTTCCTGTTAAATACTTGGGTGTTCCTCTTATCACAAAAAGAATTGGTGCTAAAGAGTGCAAACAGCTTATTGATAAAGTTAAAAATAGGGTGAATGATTGGAAGAATAGATATCTTTCTTATGCTGGGAGACTGCAATTAATTGCATCATTGTTAGCATCAATGCATGTGTATTGGATTGCAGTTTTTTTGTTACCTAAATCTGTGATATATGATATTGATAGAATTCTTAAAGGTTTTTTATGGTGTAAAGGAGAATTGAAAAAAGGTCAAGCTAAAGTGGCATGGAAAACTGTGTGTACTCCTAAAAGTCAAGGGGGTCTAGGTTTAAGGAAGCTTGATATATGGAATGAAACCTTGTTAATCAAAAACCTCTGGAGTATTGCTTCTGATAAGAATTCTCTATGGGTTAAATGGGTTAATATGGTTAAGTTGAAAGGAAGAAGCATTTGAGAAATTCAAAAAGTGCATAATGACAGTTGGATGTGGAAAACTATGTTAGATCTAAGAGAAAAGATGAGAAGCAGTGTTTAGAAGATTGTGGGTAATGGTAAAAATACTAATGTGTGGCATGATCAGTGGTGTAATATGGGAGTTTTAAGCAATTTGATTACAAGAAGAAATGTGTATGATGCAAGATTTAAAGATAATATGGCTGTGAATGAGATGGTGAATAATGGTGAATGGAGTTGGCCTGTGGAATGGGTGGAAATGTTTCCTGATCTCAATGATATTCCTATACCTGTTGTTGATGGACTATCCTCTGATCAAACCAAGTGGAAGGATCTTAATGGTTCTTTTGTGGAGTTCTCAACTAAACAAGTGTGGAAGAAGCTATGTTTGCAAAATGAAGATGTTCAATGGTATAAGGTGGTATGGTTCTCTCAAGCAAATCCAAGATTTGCTTTTATCTTATGAATGGCTATTAAAGGGAGACTGCAAACTCAAGATAGACTTATGAAATGGAGCAGTAGTCAGGATATGAAATGTTCTTTACCTGTTCTTTGAATGTGAATTTACTGAAAGAATTTGGGAGGAAATGAAAAGGAAGATGGAGGATAATAATATGCCAAATGTTTGGGAAAATGTGATTGAATACTATAGCAACTGCCCTTGTAATAATTTTATTAACATTGTGCTGAAAAGAATAATTCTGGCTACCACAGTTTACTATATATGGAAAGAAAGAAACACAAGGCTATTCACTGGTGAGAAACAAAGCTTTGAAGTGGTTTTGAAAGTGATTATTGAGTCCATTAGACTGCAATTACTAGGTCTAAATGTGAAAAAGACAATGAATGTGGAGAAAGTGGCTAAAATTTGGATGGTGGATATGAAAATGGGGTGTTTTATCTGAATAAAGGAGTGTTTGGGTCAAGCAGTTTCAGAATGAATATAGAATGAAACAGTGATCTATTGATGATTTCAATCTAAAGGTGTGGAATATTGGTAAATAGAGGTAACTATCATCTGTAAAGTACCTTCTATTATAATTAGGTCATTACAATTGTGGAGTACCTTGTAACTTGGAGTCCTAGTTTGTGTAACTGTACCTACTATAGAGTCATAGTTTCTTCTGGTTTGGCCTTGGGAGGGAACTAGATAGCTATGATTTCTATGTAGGAGGTCTATCACAATGTTGATGTACCATAAAGTAGGGCTCCCTTTTTGTGAAGGGTAAATGGTCTCGGAGGGGGTGTAAGTAGTATGGAATTGAGAGTGGTGAAAGATGACACTTCATGGTCCATACTTTACACTCCCACAGGAGGAATGGTTGGTCCTCACTGGAGGAGAGTGTTTCTAGTCATATGAAGCCATTCGTAGAGATGGAAATGTAGTATGGCTAGAAGAGCCCTTCTGTGGAGGGGTACGGGTTCCTAGTGAAGCCATTAACCTTTTTTGCTATACTTACTGTGGATGATGGGTGAGTGAGTATGGTAAAAAGGTAAGATGGAAATGTAGCTAGATGGTAGGTGCATTTGAAAGTGAATTGAGGTTTTAATGTGGTGGTATGCAATGCTCTGTTCTTGCCCTGTTCTGTCTGAAGATAGTTCTGATAGATATAGCATTTAGTGTCATCTGATATAGGATAGCATGAGATTTCCGGTTGAATGTAGTTTCCATTTTGTATAAGGAAAGGGGTATGCCCCAATCCTTTTGGTGATAAACCTTATATTGTAAATTTGATGGTTGATTAATATAATTCACTTTTGCACCAAAAAAAATCTACAATTTCGCAGGAAATCATTATAAGCATACTAACCAGCCATACAAGCATGGATCAGTGGCAGCAGCTCGGTAGAAGTAACCACCAATCACCGAGACAGGACCTTTGCTTACATCAGCATTATCGTGGCTGTATCCCGCCACAGGAAATATGGGAGTTATGGAGCTTGACTTGGTGTACCCTCCAGGAGCATATGATGGATGTGTGGTATAGGGCCCCTCATATACACGCCATCCATAGTTTCCACCTTTCTTGATTAGATTTATCTCTTCATACTGATCATAAATGTGACATATAACATTAAGATAACAGATAGAGTAATTGTTTACACATTCGTTTAAATTTTATAAATAGTTAATGGGTTAAATATGATTGCAAAAACCATATTATTGCACTAACAATCTAATTTTTATTAGTTAAGCGATTTAGGAGGTTTTATATACATTCAAATGCATGTAGATCACTTTAATCCCGCTGACCTGCTCCATCCATTTGACCCATTTCCTATTCGGTTGAATCTTTTACTTAACCCATTTGAACTTTTAATATCAAACATAACCTATATTAACCCATTTGTACGTATATGTGCGGAATTGTCACGTGTACGTACAAGATAGACAAAGAAATCATGGTACTTGGACACTTTACTGTTCAAAAAATAAATTCTAGCAAAGTCTAGTGCTTTATGCGATTTAATGAAAATGATGCTTTATTTGCAACCATAAGATGAAATACAAAAGGAATGAAGGATGAAAAAAAAAATCGCCATTGTTCCATTCTCCTTTTTCTGCATCTATATCTTTCCCTACCTACAGTTCTCATCCATTTTATGATCACATTATATAAACTGAAGATGTCATACAGGTAATAGCATACCTTCCCAATATCACCACACATGAAGCGAGAAGGCTTTTCTGAGTCAAAACTGCAGCGCCAAGGATTACTAAAACCCAAAGCCCATATCTCGGGCTCATAAGCATTATCAGTAGTGTATGGATTGTCTTTCGGTATTGAATAGTTTCCCCAAAGCCCAAGTCTACTTATTTCCTTCGCACCTGAATTTATTTTCGCAAAGAAATTTGACAAGTGTCATACAGATAGAAATGGCAATATGGACTGTTTGGTTAAGTGTCAGTATGCACAATTCTATTTACTGATACCTAATGCTTTGACTATGATTGCAGAAACACGATTCTTGCTATGATAACCCAAGCCTTTGAATAAATAACTAATATATATATAAAAAAAAAAAAAAAAAAAAAAAAAAAAAAAAAAAAGAGGATGTTGCATGCACTATAAATGGACTTTGTGGACTTTCAGCGAGTTCAAGTTGTTTGAGATTAAAAGAGAAGTAGCTCATTCGTAAGTAAATGGGTCAAAATTGCAACCTCTACGTCGAAGATTAGAAGTAAAGTGTTTTAGTATATCAGAACTTCCCCATCAGTTCTTATTAAGATGCTTACTTGGTATGTTGTCTACATCAAGCCTCAGTATCTTTCCAAGCAACGAGTTCTTGTTTTGTGCAAAATTGTACGGATCATTAACATTTGAAGCATCTCCAGTCATGAAATACAAGTAACCATCGGCAGGGCCAAATATAATGTGGCCCACATGATATGCTTCAAACGGGAGTCCCATTGTGAATATCCTCCTCACTTCAACTGAATTAGCATGTCCCTTCTGTAAAATAGATCAAGAAAACACGGTCTATGTTCATCAGAACTTCAATTGAATTACCATTTTCAGATTTAACATAAACTTGATGACAAGATTACATGATAGAGAAAAGTACATAATTATCTATGTTTGTGGCTTATTTGTACATAATCATTTCAATATTCTAAAAAAGGATTAAATCTGAGGAGAAACCCCAACTCCGACACCCATGGGTGTGGGCTAACCCTTCCCCAAGTACTAGTTTGCCTTTAAAAGTCAAAGTGAACCTACAGGGCTATATTTAGAAAAGAAATTCTTATAAAGTTGACTATTTTTACCCGCAAACAACCATCAAAAACAAAAGCCAACGTGGTCAAAATTACCAACACATGTTAGCTGCCACTGTCATTATTTTGATCATGTACTGGTGAGATTACCTTACATAAAATCTTACATGTATCAAGTTTTTTTTGAATCTTTGACAAGTTTTTCTGGCCCAAAAAAATGGTTACCTAAATTATAAATTTGGCTAAAGGGTGTTACCCATGATAGTTTTGAAGAGGAGGTGGTGCCATTAGCAGTAAACTCTGCAATTGCAATGTGAAACTGACAAGGATAACTTTCTTGAAGAGATTCAACCTTAGATGGATCACAACCGACATCAGTATTGCACGAACATCTACCTTCACACCCAGGCTGCTGAAACTTATTACAATTAAATGCAACAAAGAATCGGTCATTCTTAGCAAAATTTGGATGAAACGCCATACTCATAAGTCCTGTTTCAGTTCCAAATTGCACTTGATCACTCAAATCAAGAAACGGGTCTGATTCATCAATCATCAAACTTTGTGAGGAACCCACATCAGGAACCACAGCTAACCATATCTTACCTTTTTGGTTACACACAAAAACACGGTTCGAGCCATCTGGATGTGGGACCATATGAATGTAGGAACTACTTCCAAGTTTTTCAAGACATAGACCCTTTGGAGGTTGAGGCGCATTTATGTTATTGGTCACATTATGAGAAGAGATCATCGATTGGCCTGTGACACCTGTGTCCATCAAAATCAGAATATAGTTTAAGGAACAATAATGTAAATGTATAAAAATGATGTATAGTATATAGAGAAAGAATCGGACATAAGTTGGTGCCAAAAAGAAGCACAACAATGAAGATGAAGAGGGTCTTGGTGATTTCAATCATGGCATCCGAACAATGTTTCATCCGAATTGTTCTTGAGTTTAACTTTTGGTTGTATATCAGATTACAGTGCGGTGTAATATGAAGTTTTAAATGACTTTGGATTGTGATTAGCCGTAAGTTGCTACTCTACTATTGGAAAATTATGGGGTTGGATGGTGGATATAGTTTCTCTACTAAATGCATGCAAAGAGTTTTTAAAGATTTTTCCACAAACCAAAGGAGAAAAGAGGGTAAAATTAGCAACTTGGATCGCGTTGATAATGAGTCAAAATGGCTACTTTTAATAACGTCCAAAACGAACCACGGAACCAGTTATTAACTCAAGTAACACTCCTTGACAGTTTTACAGACAATTAACTTATCAAATATTGGAAAAAAATATATATATGTACTCCGTATAATTTAAGAGATTGCAAACATTTATGTAACACTTTGAGAGACTTGAAACCCACTGGTCCCTCGTGTTGACCTGTTTGATTTTTAAACCAAAGGGCTTCCAGCCTACTCCATGTGACATGAGATGCTCCCCAACCAAATGGTTGTGATCAGTTCAAGTTTTGCCGTCTCAGACTACTGTGCACGACATATTTGTAAATTGTTTCTTTAATATTAATTCTTGGTGACAACACTAATTAATAACAAAATTAATATCATAATCAAATTAAATGCTTATCCGAACACCCCTAAGCCTTGATGCAGCAAGTCACCCTTTTCTCAATGTGTTCATCAATCTCAAAGTACTTTATTAACAAGCACAATGTCTAAGATGTTGAAAAGAATCAACCTAATTAAACCATAATCTCTCCTTAGTTCCTACAAATGATAGGAACCATCAAATGTATTCAATCAATAAAAAGTACTAGTAAATAACCTTAAAAAACATACACACTTATTAGATAGATAAATCCAATGTGTGGATTTAGGTGCAAGTACGAGATTGCGCTAGTTATTTCCCATCACTTACTTGTTTTCTCAACTTTTTACATCAACTATGGAAAGAAGGTCTAAAGCATTTTTTCACCATGATATCAGACCTATGGATTTTATTCACATAGTGTAAATTCTGTCAAAAATCATTATTTTGTCCAAAATGAACCTGGTAACTTCGTAATTCATCTATATTTTTTTATCTGCACCCGGTGACTATAAGTTCTGGGTCCGCCCTGGATAGTCGTAAACAATAAAACTAATATTTATGAGAAATGATTGGAGGGATAATGTTGTCTAAAACTGTCTAGCAACAGTTGATTTGATTGGTTTATAAAGAAGTGAGTTCTACGACCAACAAAAAACTCTAACATGACATGAAATTTCAATCATTTCTCGTATATTTATAGTGTATATAGTGCGAGATTGTTAGTTTTCCTTCTAAAAAGCAACATTTAATTTGATATCTAAAGAAACATTTCTTTCATGTAAATTGAGCAAACTTTAGCTTTTTCATATATAACACATGGTTTTCAAGAGTCTATAAAAAGAGTAGTGTTATATGGACCTAATTGTTAGACATGAAACGGTATTAGTCTTTAAAGGGTTCGAGGGGTGTGGCCTTTTATAGCATGAAAAGTTTTTGGCTCTCCAAATGTGCCCTATAAAAGGCAATGGAATTTGCCTTCTTTGCATCATCTCATTTCACTTCTCAATCTTCTTAATTAGTAAGAAAATCGATATCATATTCAGATTAAATGGGTATAGCCTTGATGCACCAATTCACCCTTTTCTCAATGTGTTCATCAATCTCTATTAGCTGTCATTATTAGTCAGCCCGTTTATTATTATGAATGTGTGGCAAGCCCATTAAGGACATATCAGTCGCTTATGTATTTGTATATATAGACATCGATCATTAATAAGATATTGAAGGGGATTAACCTAAAACTAATATGGTATCACAGCCTCGATCCTACCCCATCTAAACCCTAAATTTTTTTTAACGCTTTCTCCTTCATGCTTTACTGCTGCCGCTTTTTCATCTTTTGTTAACTTGCTTGCAACCATTTGCTATTTCCCGTCATAGCATCATGACTGGAGACACACCACCGCCTAAACAACCGATTGATAAAGCTTATTCAATCGCTAGCATCAAGGCGTGTATCCCCTCACCCCTTGATCTAGACAAACTCAATTATAACTCTTGGAGCAATCTTTTTAAGCGTTTTTGCAAGACGTACGATGTTCACCATCACCTTGAAGCACCCGCATCTACTAGCACTGCTCCACCAGATCCTTTTCATGCCACTAACGACTCTCTTGTCGTCATGTGGATGTATTCCACGATCTCCCCTAAATTGGTGGAGATGGTTATTGATGATAGCACCATGGCTCACGAGGTGTGGAAAAAGCTCAAGGACCTTTTTCATGACAACAAAGCATCACGTGTCATTCAACTCGATAATGAAATCCGTAATATGGCAATTGGCACTACATCAGTTAATGATTACTTTCAAGACATCAAGTCGAAGGCCGATCGTCTTGCTAATCTCGGCTCTCCGGTAAGTGACTCGAGTCTTGTAACGTATGCTATTAATGGACTTCGGGCTAAATTTCCGGATATCGCACGCATCATTCGTCATAGGGATGAACTTCCCACGTTTGATAAAGTACGGTCTATGGTACTGTTAGAAGAAACTGATATGGCACAGCTTACTCAAGCTCTTTCTTCCACTAACCTTACCTCGTCCTCACCAACAGTGCTCATGGCCACCACTCCATCAAACACTAAGTCTGGTACATTGCAAAGTTCGGGAGGGGAACTGTGTCGGAATTTTCAGCGGGGGTCGTGTACATATGGTTCACGGTGTAAGTTTGTTCATGGGGGTGTTGATTCACGGTCTCGCACGAATACTACTAGGTCGCCTTCAAATGCCAAATCCGTTGATCGTGTATCTCAGCCTTCTATAAATAATATTCGTGGCTCACAACCTGCTTTTGCCTCCTCCCATGCGTATGGAATGTCAGGTATACCTTGTGTTAATCCATTCATGTTACTTCAGTCTGCTATTGGGCCTTTGCAGCCCAACATGGGAATTCCTGGTTTCCAAAGTCACGTACCAATACCACAGACACCGCTTTTTGCTAATCCCACATTGCAACATGCACAAGCCCAACAGATTGCACCATCGGCCCAACAGATTCCACAAGCCCATTTGGCCACTCCTGCTCAACCGGGGCCCCAGGCTCAGTACCAACAAGCGACTTTTGGACATTACCCACATCCGCATAGTAATATGTTTATACCGGGACAGTTTGCTTATACAGTTCCAAGTGCTTTTCCAACGCAGGCCACCTCGCTTCCTCATGCTTTTCAGACGATGACATTCCAAGATCCGGCTTGGAACATGGATACCGGTGCATCCTCCCACTTGGCCGACAACACAGGTATCCTTACTTCTGTTAGTAATTCTAGCATTTATCCGTCCGTGTATGTGGGAAACGGCGCATCTATACCGGTCACACATACTGGACATAGCTTATTGTACACTTCCTCTAAATCTTTACACTTAAATCAAATACTTGTCACCCCGCACATAATTAAAAATTTGATTTCTGTTCGTAAATTTACACGAGATAATGATGTTTCCGTTGAGTTTGACGCTTATGGTTTTTCTGTGAAGGATTACCTAACGGGCAGACTTCTCCTCCGTTGTGATAGCACGGGCGATCTTTACCCGGTTACACAACAGTCATCCACGCATCCTCCTTTTGCTTTGCTTTCATTCAGTCATACTACGTGGCACAGACGCCTCGGGCACCCCGGTGAAGATGTGCTTCGTCGTTTGGAGTCTAGTAATTTCATTTCATGTAATAAATCAAAGTTGTCCGCTTTGTGTCATGCGTGTCAATTAGGAAAACAAATAAAGCTTCCCTTTTATACTTCGGAGTCGAAGGTTGCATCTATTTTTGACATTGTCCACTCGGATATATGGACATCTCCTATTCCGAGTGAGAGTGGTATTAAATATTATGCTATTTTCTTGGATCATTTCTCGCATTTTGTTTGGGTTTATCCGTTGCATAAAAAGTCTGACTTGTATGATAATTTTATTATTTTTCGTGCTTATGTCAACAAACAATTCGGTGTAGATATAAAGGCTTTACAGTGTGATCATGGGGGTGAATATGACAACACCCGCTTTCATGATTTATTTCGCAAAACCGGCATTCAATTTAGGTTTTCTTGCCCGCACACATCTCCACAAAATGGCAAGTCTGAACGCATGTTACGCACTATAAACAACCTCATACGTACTTTGCTCTTTCAAGGTAGCATACCTCCCTCCTATTGGGTGGAAGCACTTAACATGGCTGCTTATCTCTTAAACATCCTTCCATCCACTGCCATCCAAAACGAGGTCCCATTTACTAAGCTTTATAACCGTTCCCCATCTTATGACAATTTACGTGTATTCGGGTGCCTTTGTTATCCGTATATTACTGTCGCCCATAAACTTCAACCACGATCCACTGCTTGTGTGTTTCTTGGTTACCCCG
Organism: Artemisia argyi; assembly: GCA_030686995.1. Classification (NCBI taxonomy): domain Eukaryota; kingdom Viridiplantae; phylum Streptophyta; class Magnoliopsida; order Asterales; family Asteraceae; genus Artemisia; species Artemisia argyi. Next base: position 45,807,772 of record CM060701.1, read on the forward strand.
CCAATCACCGTGGTTTTCGGTGTCTTGACCTATCCTCAAACAAAATAATACTTTCTCGTCATGTTCGTTTTGATGAGGATGTCTTTCCCTTTGCATCACTCCACCAATACACATCTCTACATTATGATTTTTTGAATTCCAAAAACACCATACCATTACCCATTCGTTCCATCACAGCTGTGGGCAATGAGGCACCCATAGCCGATCCGCCACATCCTAACCCAACAGACACGCCTCTTAATGAACCCATACTACAACCCACTCCCCTTCAGCCTACCACGCCGCCCACTACCCAACAAACCCCTAGTACGCCACCACCTACACAACCCTTACCCACTTCTCAGCCCGATCCTCAAACACCACTAACCAATCCGCCACCCACTACTCAACCCATCCCGCAGCCTCATAACACCAACACTCACCCTATGGTCACACGTGCTAAAGCCGGAATTTCTAAACCTCTTGAGCGTCTAAATTGTCATGTTACTACTGTGTCTCCACTTCCACGTTCTCATATTCATGCTCTTCGTGTTCCTCAGTGGAAGCAAGCTATGTTAGATGAATATAATGCTTTAATTACTAACGGAACGTGGGTACTCGTGCCCCGACCAGCTAATGTGAATATTGTTCGTTCTATGTGGCTTTTCAGGCATAAGTTTCATGCAGATGGTTCTTTAAGCAGGTATAAGGCGCGACTTGTTGCAAATGGTCGCAGTCAGCAACAGGGGATTGATTGTGATGAGACCTTTAGTCCCGTGGTCAAACCAGCTACTATTCGCACTGTACTCAGTCTTGCCGTGTCTCTTGATTGGCCTATTCATCAGCTTGACGTGAAGAATGCCTTTCTTCATGGTCACTTATCTGAGACCGTATATATGCATCAGCCGCCTGGGTTTGTTGATTCTCATCACCCTGATTATGTTTGTCATTTGCAGCGATCATTATATGGACTTAAACAGGCTCCTCGTGCATGGTTTCAACGATTTGCTAGCTTTGTTACACAGATCGGTTTTCAGCACAGCAAAACCGATACATCATTATTTGTTTTCCATCGCGGTTCAGATATTGCTTATTTATTGTTATACGTGGACGACATTATTCTCACAGCTTCTTCTACAGCTCTTCTGCAACGTATTATTGCTTTGCTTCATAGTGAGTTTGCTATGACAGATCTTGGCTCTCTCAATTATTTTCTTGGTATTTCTGCTCAGCGGACTGCTTCAGGTATGTTTTTGTCACAGTCTAAATTTGCTGAGGAAATTCTTGAGAGAGCACATATGCAGAATTGTAACCCATGCAAGACCCCTGTTGATACTAATTCCAAGCTAGGTCCGGATGGTGATCCTATAAGTGATCCTACTTTATATCGTAGTTTAGCTGGTGCTCTTCAGTATCTTACCTTTACGCGCCCGGATCTTTCATATGCTGTTCAACAGGTTTGCCTTTATATGCATGATCCCCGTGACCCACATTTTACTGCTTTGAAGCGCATTTTGCGCTATATACGTGGTACTACTGATCATGGTCTTCAGCTTCATGTCTCGTCTACTGCTCAACTTACTGCCTATACTGATGCTGATTGGGCTGGTTGCCCTGTTACTCGTCGGTCTACATCTGGGTATTGTGTGTTTCTTGGTGATAATCTTTTATCGTGGTCCGCAAAGCGACAGGTTACCTTGTCTCGTTCTAGTGCGGAAGCCGAATATCGTGGTGTTGCTAATGTTGTTGCTGAGACTGCTTGGATTCGTAATTTGCTACGTGAGCTACATACTCCTCTATTTACTGCTACTTTGGTCTATTGTGACAATGTGAGTGCTGTTTATATGTCTGCAAATCCGGTTCAACATCAGCGTACGAAACATATAGAGATTGATATTCACTTTGTTCGTGATTTTGTTGCTTCGGGACAAGTTCGTGTTCTTCATGTGCCTTCACGATTTCAGTACGCAGACATCTTTACTAAGGGTCTTCCCACTGCATTGTTTATGGATTTTCGCTCCAGCTTGAACGTTCGAAGGCCTCCCGCTCAAACTGCGGGGGTGTATTAGCTGTCATTATTAGTCATCCCGTTTATTATTATGAATGTGTGGCAAGCCCATTAAGGACATATCAGTCGCTTATGTATTTGTATATATAGACATCGATCATTAATAAGATATTGAAGGGGATTAACCTAAAACTAATAATCTCAAAGTACATGATTCACAAGCACAATGTATAAGATGTTGAAAAGAATCAACTTAAACCATAATCTTCTTAATTCCAACAACTAATACAGACACTGAATTAGTAAAGAACCTTAAACAACATATGCACATAAGATTTAGGTGCAAGTACGAGATTGTGATGGTTACTCCCCACCAGTGCCATGTTTTCTCGACTTTGTATATCAACCATGGAAAGAATGTCTTTCTCATATTTTCACTGTAATTTCAGACCTAATGAGTCAACATTTTCTCGAACCTTTTTTCTTTTCTTTTCTTTTCTTTTCTTTTAAAAAAAAAATAAATAAATAATAAAAAAAATTAATTTACTGCTTTCAATATTCTTTGTTTTAATCTTAGAATAAAAACATTATTTTAAGTTCGATGAAGTAGCTTAAAAAGGGATGTTACGACTTGGTTGACCCGTGTACAATCAAACTCTAGAATTTTGAGCATAGTGCGAGGGCCAATCACTCCTCATTCAAACATAAAGATCTATTTAAGATCGACATACCTAGGCTAAAACATGATATCTAACTCGTCCTCTAATATTTTTCAAGTGGTAGGATGTGTACCGAAAAAGGCCATACCAAGGCTAAAACCAAAAAAATAATAATAATAATAATAATAATAATAATAATAATAATAATAATAATAATAAATCATATAATCCGATAGTTCAACAAACGTATGTCTATACTTATAAAGCATAAATGGTCAAACATCGGCCTTTGTTTAAAACTTTTAAAAACTTAAGAAAATGAGTAATGTTGTTTTCACTAAAAAATATGAGCAATGTTGTTATAAAAGTCAATACAATATACTAATTATCAATTATAATTTAACCCACAAATTTTCTCCACTCTCCTTACTCCACAAATAAATACACACACGCAAATTGATGTTACTATACACAATCGCCGCTATGGACAAACACATGGTAGAAATTTATCAGTATTTCAAGTCTTACCATGGTAGTTTACAAAGTTACAAACACATCAATTAATCTTACCATTACTTAGCTTTGTCATATACTAGCACAACAACGGATGATAGCAGCTCTTACACGCAAAGAGTATGATATATAAAATTTAAGTAACATCTTCCATCAAAATATAAACCAAACAGAAATTACAGGAAAACATACACAATAATAGATAGGACACATGCTACTAAATATGCAACCTTCAGTGAGGTTCCAGATGACGGAACTCTAGTCGCATTTGAATACTGTTCCTCGGAGCAATGGTACCCACAACGGCTAGGAGCTGCAACTCTGTACAAACCACTGCTTGCCAACAAGTACAGATCTTTATTGTTATCTTCACCTAAAGATAAAACATATCCAAGGTCCGGAACATTTTGCACACCCGGCTTGAATCCACATTGCATTGGTGAGTCGTGGGCACAGCCAAAAGGGACACTGAAGCTAGTGAAGTTCCCACTGTTTTCAGTGGTTTCAATAGATGCCCATATGGAGTACATGTATAAGTCTGTGTATATGTACCTGAAATATGTCACATGAATATGATCATATTGTTAGTTTTGTGGATATAAAATAATAGTCGTGTGTTAGGATCGAACTCGAGATTACGGGATTGCACACTTTACGTATGAAAGTTAAAATTTAATAATTAAATATAAAATGTTATATTAATTATTAGGGAAAATTACCAAAAAGGCCCGTTGCCATGCGGTCTAGGCATATTTAGCTCGTTTTAGCCCAGGTTGCCACCTGGGCAACTTTCGTATAGCCAACCGAAAGATAACAAGTATCCTCAAGTTGCCCAAAATACAAAAAAGTTGCCCCGGCGTGGCACTCTATAGTTGGCTATACGAAAGTTGCCCAAGGCAACCCGGCTAAAACGGGAATTTTTCAAAAAATGGCTAAATATGCCCAGACCCAGCGCAACCGGGCTATTTTACTAATTATCCCTAATTATTAATTACACAAAATATATAATGATCATTTAGTATTTAAGTTAAATGATTAATGACCGTTAGATGAATAAAAGGAAAGTAGTGTGTATGATTTATTGGCAAGTCAAGAAAGACCCGGAAGCCCTATTTGAGCTTATGCCCGATCGGTGGGGGATGGGGAAACCCATTCCTCATCCAACTTGAGCTCCAAGTAAACTACACTATATAAACAAGGCTAGGGATTCATTGTTTGTATCTCTTGTGCAAACACACAAACCCTAATCTTGTTTTCTCTCTTCCTTTTTCTCTTAGTCAATCAAACAAACACCCTTACAAGGGTTGATCGATTTTTTATTATCAAAAAGTGTTTGGTTTAATTTTGTGTTCTAAAACTTGCATTACTTTACCTTGTTTTGTACGTGTGTACAAGAACGTGATACTAACACATTATTGTTAGTATTCTTGGATTGAATTACAAAACGGTAAGGGGTAATTCTTATAATCCTATAAACCCTAATTAGGGTTCTTGATTGAAGAATTACATAAAGATTGATTCTTGTTCTTGCTAGAATCAAAAAGTACGTTTACTTTATTGTTTGGTTAATTAATGTATGCATTATATGATCCTACGCTTCCGCATGTATACTTGATGTTTATGTGTTTATATTTAATGATTGTCATGATTATATAATTCCAACAGTGGCATCACGAGCCGTAATGTGAATTAATTACCAAATGCATAAAAATCAAATCTTGAATTGTGTTTAATACTTGTTAGTTGATTTTTAAGGTTTTAAAATCCAAGCCCTAATTTTTTTTATTAAGGGTCGATTACCTTTAATTTATTTTTAGGGTTTAGGTCTTGTTTTTTAATTTGATTAGAAACCCTAAGATTAACATGTAATTATTATGCGTTAAGTAAATGATCTTGTGATTAAGTGTTAAGTGTAATCCATGGAAATGTGCATGTTTAGCATGGATTTAATTGTCTTGTAATTTAAATGGTTTACATTTGCTATTAGAATTAATGGTTAAGTTTGCACATGTAATTTAATTGATAGATGTCGAATTGAGGAAGACTCCAATATATTAAGTAATCAATTATATGTTATGTGGTATATATTGAATTTTGGCTTACGCAATTGACTTGTCAATGAATGTGGTTCACTTCCATTGTAAGTGAGAGCCCTAATTTAATATATACATGATAAACCTAGAATTGGTTTTTAATAGGATTATCGAATTAAGTTTGCATGTGGCTACATGTTTTAAATATATATTAATGGTTATGTTATGTATGTTTATTTAGTTGCGTTATTTTTTTATTTGTATTGCTTATTTTTGTTAATTAATTGTAAAGCCATGTTTATAAACGAAAAAAAATGGCAATTTTTTAATACAAAAATAATATGGACTAAATAATAGTGAAATTTGTTTTGGTTTTAAGAGTCAAATTTTCAAGGTTTAATTGAGTGATGTTTTTGTACAAATAGCTTGAACGGCGGACCTATTTTGACAAACTATAAGAGGGGTGTAAGGTTGGTTTCGCATTAAATTGTGGCCTCAAAGAGACGTGTTTTTAATTGTAATTGGGCGAACGTTTGTTTCTCTGCTCCTTTGTGCGTCAGCTTAGACTTACCAAGTACGCCTATTTTATGTACAATATCATCTTAAGGGTGAATTGACCACAATTTCATGATGATTATCCGAAACACTAAGTCTTATGGCTTATGCAAAAGTACAATATAGTGGACGATAATTGTTGGTAATTATTTAATTGGTCAACCCAATACCTCAATCAAAACTTTATTAATTTGATCTTAGTGAATTGGTAAATAAAATTGTTTTGTAAAAACCAATGTTATGAAGTTGTATGCATGCTTCTTCATACATTATTTTGATTATACATGTCAAAACTAGTACCCTTAAAATTAAGTCAAATTCCATCTAATAAAAGAACACTTGAAGTTGTAATTTATGTCATGTGAGAGCTTGGCTAGATTGCAATGGAAAGGTAAACTTCATGCTTTCATTACTAGCAGATCTATTGATGTAATGAAACTATGGTAGTTTGCAGTTTTTAAATTAGATGACTTTAAAAAATTGAGTTGTAAGTGAGAGCTTGGACTCAAGGCATAAGATGGGATAAAACATGCTTACATTGCAAAACGTTATTGTCAATGTAAATCCCATAAAATCTAGGAATTGGAAAATGTTTGCTAATTATTGTACGACAAGTTACCTTATTTTGTACTTTCATCACTAAATTATCAACTGATGTGATGAAACTATGTTTATATGGGTCATAGTTTTCAAGAAAATTCTATGGATTTTTATTTCCTTGGGTATTTTATTTTCTTGAAAAATTGTATTATCGAAAATATTGAAATTGAAATTTGTTAATTCTTTTAATGTATTAATGCAACGTTAAAACCATAAACGCACTTTGGGCTTTAGTAAATTGATCTCGTTCTATTTTCAAACAAATGTTTGATTAAGAAAAATGTACTTAAAAGACAAAAGAAGTCTCCTTTTCATGAAAGAAGAGTGAGACGCAATCTTATTCCTTTTCATAAATGAGAAAGGTATAATAGGAATATTAGATATGTCTAAATTCTAATATAACTCATAGTAAAAAAAAAAATTAATAGTTAAGAGAATTGCACATTTTCCATAGAGATTTCATCACCCTCGTTCGGTGATCTTAGTAACAAATATAATATTTGGTTAACATGAAATTATGTATGACATTTTATGAGTTATTGTAATTAGAAGCTAGACTAATTACCGCAAAATGGTAAAAGACAAACTAGTTTATTCATCTAGTTGTTTTGACCATTTAAAATGTGCTACATACCATTGTAGGGATGGTAGACCTATTAAGAAAGAAATTGCATGCCCAATGTTTCAAGTTAATGGCATTGATGGATAGTCCATCAGTTACGTAGTAAGAATACACCATTTTAATGCATAAGTAATTGTTACGTATGTACATTCAAAGGTGTTGGAAAGTTAAAATCACACTATTTTCTTTCACAGGCTATGAAACACTTACAATGTTGTCAAATTCAGTGGGAGCATTGTGTACTTATTACTGAATAAGGAATTAGTGTAATGATCTCTAATTCAGTGGGAGCTACAAGCTTTAACATCTTAGTAGTTATCTAGATTATCTCTAGAATGTCTCAAGATAATTACTTTCCAAATGTAGACACTTATACTTTTAAGGATAGTCTTGTACGATTCCTTACTAGATATTGTCGTCCTACATCTACTTGTTAGGCTAATATCAATGACACGATCATATTGTTCTCATAAACAAACGCATGTCATGTTGTTTATCTGCTACATGATGTTGTGCCATGCACAAGTGGGAGAAATCTACATTTCGTACAAGGTACAACATACAGGAATATGATTTAAAGGATTCTCTTGACTACAAGGTAAGAGACTAATATTCTAATATGACTTATACATATCTAATTAAAGAAACACTTGGTGTTGCAATTTAGCTTAAGTGAGACCTTGACTAAATAACAACAAGGTGAATTTCCATGATTACGTGAGACCGTACATGGATAATTTACTGCTTCTAAATTAGACATCTATTAGAACATGTGTCAAGATGATATATATAAGAATACTTCAAACTAAGTGAGACCTTGACTAAATAACAACAAGGTGAATTTCCATGATTACGTGAGACCATACATGGATAATTTACTGCTTCTAAATTAGACATCTATTAGAACATGTGTCAAGATGATATATATAAGAATACTTCAAACTAAATGTTTATGTATTATTGAAATGACACAAATAAATGAAGTAATCTAATACTATTTCAATTTGAATATTTATGTATTTTTGGAATGACATAAATAAGTGAAGTGATAAATTAACTTGAAATTACTATTGAAACCAAGAGATGGTGTTCATAATTAATTTAATTAAACATGTTTATGCTTCATTGTAAAGATATAAACATAAAATCTTTTAATTGTTACAAGACTTATAATAAAGTAAGACGTTAATTTGTTACGTTTTCAGACATATAAAAGAAGTCATTGAGTTGATCAATGATTTAAAACGTATAGTGGGATTATAACTGTTTATGTATTTAGATGAGACATGAACATGAAGCGACTTGGTTAAAAAGTACTTATGTTATAAAGCATGCAATTGGACTATAAAATCTATTATACCAATAAGTTGACTTAGTCGGTAAATAGGTAAGCCAAATGAAATATATTTATCTTACATATTGTTAGATTGTCTTACAATATTAATTCTACTAAAATACCAGATTATGGTATGTTTAGTTAGGAAAAATTAAATTTATTGAAAGTATTATATACTTTCGACAAACATTTAAACCTTTAGGGTTTGTTTGGTAATTATTTTGTTTTATGTTTCTCTAAATTTAACTTTAAGCTTTGTTTGTTAAGTTTTATTTGTGCGGGGTTTAAGTGGTAACATTGGAGCTTATATAAGGATTCTTATCAGCTAGGGTTTCTCACTTTTATCCTCTCAAGTTTACGATCAAAAGAGTTCTCTGGGTTAAGTTGTTAGTCTAATTCTTTCAGTTTCAGTTTCATAAGATCATCTTGATCTTATTAGTTTGGTATTGATATTATTAGTGTGTGAGTTATATTGTATCTGTTGCACCTAATAGAGGGACAACAGTTTCTTTCTTTGTATTGTATTGGTTTGCATCCGTGTTGGGGACAAACCTTCAAGTGTTTATTGTTATAATAAAGAATATCACCAATGGGTGGTTGGTTAGGTGATTATAGCTATTGTTCTGTGCCATTTTAACATGGTATCAGAGCTCTAGGTTGTGATTGATCGATCTCTTGATAATTCTTGGTTTAATTGAGGGATTGTGACCTCAATTGGAGATTTAGGGTTTTTTTCTTGGTACGATTGGTGGTGGTTTAAGTGGTTTAAGTGGTTTTTCGAGGTTAATTGTTGAATTCTTGGATCTATTGGAAGAAACCCTAATTTTTCAAATTGGGGGTTTCTTGTATTTTGGGAATCTTGTGGTTCTTGGGCTGGTGTTTGATTCTTTTCCGCTGTTGGTTTCGGTTATTAAGCACTGTAAGTGAATCTCTTTTCCTTTAGGGTTAACTAGTTCTGAGTTTAGTAGGTGTAAAAGGATTGGCTAACTTCTTGATCTGCCACCGTGAGTGGTACGAATACCTGCTCTGGCCAATCACAGCTTACTGGCTTGGGCTAAGTTAGTCCTAGGTGTGAGTGAGTTTAATTTTGCTTATAGGTTTGTTATTGAGTCTAGGTCGCAGGAGTTTAGGAATTGGGTAGTCTTGGAAGTTAAGATTGATTTGAATTTTGGTGGTTTTACTGATATTAGTTTGAATGTTTGTTTGGTTAGTTGGTATTTGTTGTCTATCTGTTTCTTTATTGTTAGTTTGGTTGTTTGGTTAGTTGATTGGTTTTTTGACTTCTTGTTTATTTGTTAGTTTGGTTGTTTGGTTAGTTGATTGGTTACTTGATCTTTTGACTTATTGTTTATCTGTTATTCAGTTTATTAGTTTCTTTAATTGTCAGTATGGCTATTATGATTAATAGTCTTGATCAGAGTAATCCTTTGCATTTGCATCCTAATGATTCTAATTGTGCTTCTATTGTGTCTATTAAATTGTCTGGTGTTGAAAATTATAGAATATGGGCTAGTGCTATTAGATAATTAGCTATGCAAATTAAGAATAAAACTGGTTTTATTGATGGTAATTGCTTAAGAAGCACTTATGCTGCTAGTCCTATGTTAAAAGCATAGTGGGATAGGTGTAATGCAGTGGTGTTGAATTGGATTTTGAGTTCTTTAACTCAAGATGTGTATCTTGGTCATGTTTTTTCTGATAATGCATCTGTTATTTGGAAAGATTTAAAAGACACTTATGATAGGTTTGATGGGTCTGTTGTGTTTAATTTGCTTCAAAAGATAAATGCCTTTAAACAAGGTGGTTTGCCTATTTCTGAATATTATCATAAATTGTGTTCTTTGTGGAGAGAATTTGATATTCTCACCAAATTACCTGATTGTACTTGTGAAGCTAAAACTGAGTTGTCTGATCATGCCAAGTTGTTAAAACTTATGCAGCTTCTTATGGGTTTTGTTGATATATATCAACCTATTAGGAGTAGTATTTTGACAAGGGAAATTCTCCCTGAGGTCAAAGATGCTTTTGTGATTATATCTAGTGAGGAATCTCACATAGGGATTCCTACCACTACTGTGAAAACTGAGAATGCTCAGGTTTCTGCTTTTGTGTCTAAAACTTCTGATAGTAAAAATGGAAACTAGAAAAGGAATAATTACACTTGGAATAACAATTCTAATAACAACAGGGGAAATTATGATAGTTTGCTATGTACTCATTGTGGTTTGAAAGGTCATACAGTAGAAAGGTATTTTGAAATAATTGGTTATCCTCCTGGTTTTAAAAAGAATCCTAATCTAAAACCTGCAAACACTTTTAATAAAACTAATGATGTCAAAAGTGCTTATGTTGTTAATAATGGTTCTAAAAATAGTACTGGCAGCTTGTCTCTTAGTAATGATTAGGTGTTGAAGCTTTTAAATCTATTGAATGATAAACCTGGAACCTTTTCTCATGCCAATATGGCAGGTAGGGCTTCTTGTTCTTTCTTTAACTGTAATGTCTTCTTTAATCAGCATTTTTACAAGTTTTTTGGTGCTAATATTAAGTTGGATAGAGTCAGTTACCATCTGGGATGGATAATTGACTCAGGGGCTAATCAACATTTAACTAATAGTTCTCTTAATATGCATAATTTGGTTGATATATCTAATTTAAAGCTTACTATGGGACATCCTAATGGAACTTTAGCTAAAGTTACTCATGTTGGTAATCTAAAACTTAATGAAAATGTTATTCTATTTGATGTTTTAGTTGTTCCTGAATATTGTGTTAGTCTTATGTCTGTCAATAAATTGATTAAAGATAGCAAGTTGAGAGTTGGTTTTGATGAGACTAAGTGTTATATTCAGGATTTGCATCAGCAGAGAGTGCTGGGGACTGGTAATGAGTCTGGTGTCCTTTATCTGTATGGTAAGTCTAGTGTTGTTTCTTCTTGTGTGATTAAAAGTGAGTTTCTTAGTTGTTTTGTATCTAAAGATGTTTGGCATAGTAGGATGGGACACCCTGCTAATCAAGTTTTGAAACTTTTAAAAGGATCTTTAAAATTAACTAATATTGATCATGGGGCACCTTGTGATGTTTGCCATAAGGCTAAACAGACAAGGGATCCTTTTCCACTCAGTGAGCATAAAAGTTCTGGTTTTGGTGACCTCATACATTTAGATGTGTGGGGTCCATATAAATTGGTTAGCATGAAAGGGTTTAGATACTTCTTGACTATGGTTGATGACTTTAGCAGATCTATTTGGGTGTATATGTTGAAAGGAAAACATGAAGTTTTTGAAATGTTTCAAAGTTTTTTTTAAAATGGTTTTAACACAGTTTAATAAGAAAGTTAAGATTGTCAGGTCTAACTATGGTATAGAGTTTGTTAATAATAAGATGGGTGAATTTTTTTGACACAATGGGTGTTATACATCAGACCAGTGTTGCATATACTCCCCAACAGAATAGGATTGTTGAAAAGAAACACATGCATCTGCTTAATGTAGCTAGAAGCCTTATGTTTCAGGGGGGATTCCTCTTGTTTTCTAGCCTGATTGTGTTTTAACTGCTACTTATTTGATTAACAGGTTGCCTTCCTCTATTTTAAATGGTAAACCTCCTTTTTCTTTGGTCTATGGTAGAGAACCTATTCTGGCACATCTTAGGAGTTTTGGGTGTCTTTGTTATGCTACTATTTTAAAAGATTTTGATAAATTTTCTGAGAGATCTAAAAAATGTGTTTTACTTGGTTATGCTAGTGGAAAAAATGCTTATAAGTTGTTAAGCTTGGAAAATATATCTGTTTTATATTCAAGAGATGTAAAATTTTATGAGACTATTTTCCTTATAAAATGAAACAAAGTGATCTTTCAGAGTCTCATCTTGAAGTTAATACTTTAAATTTCTTTGATAATTTTGAGTCAAAAACTAGAACTCCTAGTCCCTCTCCCAATGATGAAAATATAGATGAAGTATGAGAGGAAGAAGCATTTTTTGGTAAAGAAGGTAGTGTTAGTCAGTCTGATAGGGTAGTGGATCATGATCACGTTGTTCATTTAGACCATGTGCATAAATCTATTGACCCACAACAATCAGTTGATTTCAATACTACAACTCCTTTAGATGAAAACAATAATTCTGATGGAAATGCAGTTCCTGAAACAGATGTGCCTAGTTTTCAAAATGGTTCTCAGAGTCAAACAGAGGTAGGAACTACTATTCAAAGAAGATCTAGTAATTCTTCTAAATTACCTGCTAGATTAAATGATTATGTTCTTGACTCTAAGCTTAGGTATGGTTTAAATAAGTATGCTAATCATACTAGGTTAAATGCTGATAATTTTTGTTTTGTTGCTAATCTAAATAAGTCTTTTAAACCTACTTCATATGAAGAAGCTTCAAAAGATGTTAACTGGAGAAATGCTATGAATGATGAGATATTTGCTTTATATGAGAATGATACTTGGGAGGAAGTTGATCTTCGTGAGGGTAGAATTCCTATAGGTTCTGAATGGGTTTAAAAAATAAAGTACAAATCAGATGGTGAAATTGAGAGGTATAAAGCTAGGCTTGTAGCTAAGGGTTTTAATCAGAAAGAAGGTTTTGATTATGATGAAACCTTTAGTCCTGTGGTAAAAATGGGAACTGTTAGGTGTTTAATTAGTATTGTTGTTCAAAGTGATTGGAAAAATTTTCAAATGAACATTAACAATACTTTTTTATATGGTGATTTAAAAGAGGAAGTATATATGTTACCACCACCTGGCTAATTTAAAGAAGGTAGCAAAAAGGTTTGCAAGTTGAAAAAATCTCTTTATGGCTTGAAACAAGCTCCAAGACAATGGAATCTTAAGTTGTCTGAGGCATTGTTTGAGGCTGGTTTTGAACAATCAAAAAATGATCATTCTTTGTTTGTTAAGACTAAAGGAAGTACATTATTGTACTTACTTGTTTATGTTGATGATCTTGTGATTACTGGCAACAGTGAAAGTGAAATTGAGAATTTTAAAACTTTTCTAAGAAACAAGTTTAAGATTAAAGATCTGGGGGAGTTGAAATACTTTCTTAGAATTGAAGTATTAAAAACTGAAAGAGGTTTATGTTTAAATCAAAGAAAGTATTGTCTTGAATTGTTGAATGATTATGGTCTACTTGCTTGTAGACCTGTTTTAACTCCTTTACCTGAGAATATTGTTTTGAACCATAAGGAGTCTGATGACGATAAGTATTTGAAAAATATTACTAGTTATCATAAATTTGTTAGGAAATTGATATATCTCTCTATGACTAGGCCTGATATTTCATATGTATTGCATTGTTTGAGTCAGTATATGCATAGTCCTTTGTAGTCTCACTTTGATATTGGCTTAAGAGTCGTTAAGTATATTAAGCTAGCTCCAGGTAGTGGGCTGCATTTTGGTAAGAATAATCAAGGGTGTAAGGTCACTGCTTATTCTGACTCAGACTGGGCTAAGTGTCCAGTTACTAGAAGGTCAGTGTCCGGATATTGTGTTTTTGTTAATGGTAATTTAGTTTCTTGGAAGAGTAAGAAACAAGGTACTTTGTCTAAGTCTTCAGCTGAAACTAAGTATAGGTCTATGGCCTCTACTACTTATGAAGTGATGTGGATTCTTAAGGTTTTAAAGGATTTAGGTATCACAAATAACTTGTTGCCTGTTGAGTTATTATGTGATAATAAGTCTGCTATGCAGATTGCTACCAATCTAGTTGTGTATGAGAAAACTAAACATTTTGACATTGATGTACATTTGATTAGAGAAAATGTTGCATCTGGGTTGATTAAAACAGTTAAGGTAGACTCTAAAAGTCAAACTTCTGATGTTTTGACTAAAGCCCTTGGGTTTGTGCAACATGGTGTTATGGTTAAAAAATTGGGTATGATAAATCTCTTTGCAGTTTCGTCAGTTTGAGAGGGGGTGTTGAAAATATTATACACTTTTGACAAACAGTTGAACCTTCAAGGTTTGTTTGGTTATTATTTTTGTTCTATGTTTCTCTAACTTTAACTTTGAGCTTTGTTTGTTAAGTTTTACTTGTGCAGGGTTTAAGTGGTAACATTGGAGATTATATAAGGATTCTTATCAGCTATGGTTTCTCACTTTTATCCTCTCATGTTTACGATCAAAAGATTTCTCTGGGTTTTAGTTGTTAGTCTCATTCTTTCAGTTTCAGTTTCATAAGATCATCTTGATCTTATTAGTTTGGTGTTGATATTTTTAGTGTGTGAGTTGTATTGTATCTGTTGCACCTAATAGAGGGACAATAATTTCTTTCTTTGTATTGTATTGGTTTGCATCCGTGTTAGGGACAAACCTTCAAGTGTTTATTGTTATAATAAAGAATATCACCAAGGGGTGGTTGGTTGGGTGATTATAGCTATTGTTCTGTGCCATTTTAACAAAACTATTGTTGTAGTGTTTGATTCAAGATAACTATATTTTCTTTTCTTCCAAAAGTTATCAAGGTTTGAATATTAAGTATGGATTGGACATACTTAATAAGACTCCAACCTATAAGATTAATAAGACATCATGGAAGGTGATGAATCACATTAAGTCTTAAATTGAAGTTCTAAATTTATTAAACTGCTTATGAAAAGGTTATTAACAAACTAAAGTCAGGAACTGTCAATGTATATTTATAGTGTCCCAAAAGAGAACATTGTATTGTTGCTTTACTTGCTATGTATTTATAGATAGTCTATATATTACTAAAGGCAAGTGGGAGTTTTATCTTGAAAGGATAAAATTACAAGATACATAGTCTTCTAAAACACACTAGTGAAAATCATGATGAGGCTAAACATGTAAATGATAAACCTCAAGATAATAGAATTCTCAATCATAGATCCGCAAGGATATCTCAGATATTTGATTAATATGCTGAGGATTATTTTATAATGCATTACCAAATATTGAATTGCGTAAATTACTCATACTATGAATGTTATAGATGTTGTTCATAAAGATAATAAAATTTAGAAATTTGGTTTATCTTAATTCTAAATAGTTAGACTAGAGAATGAAGATAAATTTCTTTAAAGATAAGATAACCCCAATAGTTTAAATCTTTGTATAGAAATCATATGAACAATATTATACACATATTTAATGCATGTCTTATCACAAGATTATTGATCACAATTAAGCAATTAACTGTGATTGAATATTCTTTCCTAAACACATTAAATATATAAAGATTATGATTGTCATATTTAATGAAATTGACAATGAAATATCAAAACTCTTTCTTGAGTGATTACTTGAGCGAGGACGGTAAGTAATCAAAAAGAGTTTATGAATTCAGAATAAATCTTTGAAAATGTACAAAATGCAATAGTTCATGAATGGATAAATGCATGCATCTAGGAGATTATTTTAATGTTTAATTATTAAATCCCAGTTTTGATTTATAATTTAAATAAGATAACTCCTAAGTATTCCTGAAAGCTAGTGGGAGTATTATGTTTACTTTCTTAATTCATATATGTTGTATAACATACAGGAAGTAATATACCATATAAGTTAAATGTTAAGTCTTAACTTGGAATGAAACTTCACATGAAAGATTTAGAAAATAAGACATACAACCTCGGAACAAATTTTATTATTTAATAAACATGTGCGGTAAATGAATCTAATAGAACATGATATATCTTTTAGAAAGTCTAAATGGATATGTAGAACATGAATAAAATCTAAGTATGACTTAAGGATTTTTCATGTATATCATGTTATTGTTGTATTATGCTTGAATACAAGTTGATTTGACAACATTGATATCTAATTAAAAGTTATTAGATAACTTGTGTAATGAATATTCTAGGTTGGATATGGAATCACATCTTCAGTCTGGAACAACTTCCAAATTCTACAGATGAACAATTGGTCATTTGTTGTGCAAATAGTCATACCCAACAAACTTGAAAGTTTGAAAGGCATCAAACATTACACAGTAGATATTAATGTTTATGGGTGTTTTTAAGAGCATATTGTTGTTTGCATATAATGATGCTAATGAAATTGAGATGACACTCAATACTAGTCATGGTAAGTATTTTATCCTTGGTCATATGTACTAGTTGTGCTTACTAAGAGCATAGTTGCATTATACATTAAAGAATAAGAATACTTTAAACTTTAAAATGTTTGGAAGTTCGATTATCATAAATTGGTGGTAAAGGATGTCACACACTTTATGAAATATTATTTGGCAATATCATATTATTTGAATACACACATACAAGAACTTCGCTAGTTGAATTCTTGAAATAAGTATTCTCAAAATTCAGATAGATTAAAGTTGGTTGATTTATGCCTTGTCAACAAGTATGATTATCATGACTTGAGGCACAATTCATCAACTAGAATTTCATGCATTGATCTATTTAGTATTTGGATAAAGAATGTTAAGCATTTATTATTTGTAATAAAAGTACTTGATACGTTTGTTTTCATTAATAATAAATTACGTCCTATATTTGTATGTTTAAATCCGTGAATAATTTAGTGATTCTAAATCGTCCATTGTCAGTTAATGATATGGGGATATCATTAAATTAAGACAAATATGAATGTTGGTAGAGTATACTTGAAAGTATATTGATTTGTTAACATGCCAAATTAACATGATATTCAACAAATTGAATATAGGACTTATGCCAACTACATGATGTTACTTTATGGATATTGTTATTAAGGGTAAATCATGAATAGTTATCCTCATAATTGAGATACCAGATAAGTGTCATGAATGTAGTGCATTTTTATGGAACAATTTAACGCTATACGTAACTGGTAGTCACAAGGATTGTTTTCGAAAATTGTTACAAAGTTCGTTGGTTATTCTTGTAGTCAAGATATAATTTGTTCCTTCAATTTATTTTGTATTTTAATACTGTTGGGCCCCTAGTAGGGTTGACAAGATGTTTGTGTGCGCACGCCCAAGATCTCCCCTGAATATGTTCAGAAGATTGGTAATCTTGAAACAGAATAGTTGAATAAAGTATGACTTAGATACATAACTTTATTTAACGTGGTATTAGTAACAAAAGGATAATAATAATGAGAAATCATTGAAAAGGTTTTTCTAGGAGCCTTACTCTAGTTGTACTAGAGGCATCGGCGTGTTGCAAGACGCTAACCGATATGATCACACTATTAAGATATGTCCAAGTGGGAGTTGTTAGTTTTGTAGACATAAAATAATAGTCGTATGTTAGGATCAAACTCAAGATCACGGGATTGCATAATTTACGAATGAAAGTTAAAGTTTAATAATTAAATGTAAAATGTTATATTAATTATTAATTATACAAAATATATAACGATCGTTAAGTATTTAAGTTAAATGACTAACGACCGTTAGACGAATAAGAGGAAAGTAATGTGTATGATTTATTGGCAAGTCAAGAAAGATCCGGAAGCCTTATTTGGGCTTATGGCCGATCGGTGGGGGATGGGGAAACCCATTCCTCATCCAACTTGAGCTCCAAGTAAACTACACTATATAAACAAGGCTAGGGATTCATTATTTGTATCTCTCGTGCACACACACAAACCTTAATCTTGTTTGCTCTCTTCCTTTTTCTCTTAGTCGATCAAACAAACACCCTTACAAGGGTTGATCAATTTTTTATTAATCAAAAAGTGTTTGGCTTAATTTTGTGTTCTAAAACTTGCATTACTTTAACTTGTTTTAGTACGTGTGTACAAGAACGTGATACTAACACATTATTGTTAGTATTCTTGTATTGAATTACAAAATGGTAAGGGGTAATTCTTATAATACTATAAACCTTAATTAGGGTTCTTGATTGAAGAATTACATAAAGATTGATTCTTGTTCTTGCTAGAATCAAAATGTACATTTACTTTATTGTTTGGTTAATTAATTTATGCATTATATGATCCTATGCTTCCGCATGTTTACTTGATGTTTATGTGTTTATATTTAATGATTGTCATGATTATATAATTCCAACACATATTCTATTAGTGACCACGAAATGCATGTGAAGGTGTTTCCATGTGTGTGATTATGATAATTATTTTTTACTTGTGTGTTGTCAAATATCAAAATAATCAGATTTGAAGAAGCAAGTGACAAAAGGGCCTTGTAGAAAACTGGCTATTGAGATAGATTTGAAATTACCTAATTTTCCCCAAGGTTTTATGAACTAATTACCAAATTAACCACCACCAAATTGGCCTAGTGGTAAGGCAAGTGAATCCTCGTAAGAGGTTTGCAATTCAAGCCTCACTGGATACATATTTGGTGGTGGTAGGGAAAGGGTTGAAACATTTATACGGATACACGAGTTAGGCCAGACACATCCAAGTCAAACACTCGTCCTCGTCGGGTAACCTAAATAGGGAAACTCGACCTTTAGGTTTTTATAAACTAACTATTTGATAACAGCATGATTATACAAGTTCGTAATCACCTTGAAGCCGCTCATCGAAACCACCCAAAATAATAAGCTCAAGACTTTCAAGTTCAATATTGTAGTTTGGTTTTTCAAACATATATGTGCAAATGTAGAAGGTGAATTTGGTGAAACATGCCTAATAATATACAATTTGTATTTTACTTCATTCTCTCTCTATCTCCATATCAAGCATTGGTAATATGAAAAAGATTCTTTCATATACTAAGACTAAAGGTAATGGGTGTGGGGTCATCACCCCTCACACCACAAACCCCATTACCTCCCTAGAAACCCATGCAGGACCTCATCAAACAATCCCCTAGTGGTGACCTGCAAACCCCTTAGCATTTGTGTATTTTATTGTTTTTTATTTGGTTTGTGAGTGTGTGTAGGATATTTAGGGGGTATGTCTGTATAAAGTGGTTATTTTAATGAAAGGTGAGGCGGTGTGACCTTATTAAGATTGAAAGGTGAGAGGGAGTGAGGGGAAGTGAGAGGTGGTGCTGATTTAGAATGTGAGGCGGTATGATGATTATCTTTAGTCTAAACTTTCCATTGTCACACCGATGTCAGTTGTGCAATAATAATAAAAATCTAGTCAATAACATAAATACTGATCAATATGACTTCTATAATATTTGATATGTTGTGATATAGTGACGTAATCAAATAGACCAAAATACTTTCATTTATGATATGCTAGGATTGAATACGATATGGAAGTATTTACCTATAACGATAAAAAATTGATTAGTTCTTAAGAAAAAGCTCACTTTGCCAAGTTTATGCGACATATATTGCTATGATTTTCTGTTGAGTTATTGACACAAATATAGTCTTCGATAAGCTCTGGATTTAATCTAACGCATCGTAAAAAATGTAAGACTCTGTGAAAGCAGAAGCTCTTTGGGATCCTACTTTTAAGTGGCAGAATAAGACTGACAGGGGCTCCGAGATATCGGCTCCTACAGGCGGTCAGAGGCTTCCTCCCTAGTGGGTAGAAACTGTACATAGGCTTGGCCCATATGTAGTTAGTCCGGCCTCTAGAATGTAATATTGGGAATAATTTAGGGTTAGGGTTTCCTCACTTATGTATACCCCTCTCATTATCTATACTCTATACTTCATGTAAAGTAAAAATAGTCAATGTTGAAATGGTGAAAATTGGTCAATCGTTTAGCACATTTGGAAAGTAATAAAATTAAGCCATGCATTTTGAAAGTATTGAAGTGTTGAAATATTTGCTATTAATACACATCGAAAACCAGGTTGACCCGTGACACTTCAAACCTGGCAGGTTGAGTCGGTTTGATTTGACCCGTTTTTTCAATCCAACCCGTCAGGATGACCCAGTTTAAATTGGCCCATTTTTTCACCGGAATGGTCGAACCGGTTGAAGCACCCGGGTCGAACCGGGTTTCAAAACATTATGTTTAATCCCCAAATGCTCAAACTTTTTTATTTTTCGTTTATAACCCATAAACTTTTTTTATCACTAAAACTATTTGCTGCTATAAAATCTCGTTGCTATGCACGGGCACTCATCTAGTAATTGTAAAATGAATTTACTGTGTGTTTACTCAATAATAAATCTCTCTAGTTTGACCTCGTAAACTGTCAGGACTAACCAAGTCGTGAATACCACGTTATATCTTGTGTCGATTTATATTTTGTAAGCTTTATTTGTATTCTTTGTTTGTTTGGCAGTGTTCGTAGAGTGTGATATGTATGTGAGATTTAGTCACGATAAACAATGGCAGAAGATGGAAAGATAAGGATCAAAAAGTTTGATGGTCATGATTCCTGCATCTAAAAGATGCAGATTAAAGACTATTTGTATCTGAAGAAGCTTCACGAACCATTAGTAGAAGACAAACCCACAGGTATAAAGGTCAAAGACATGACTCTCCTTGATAGGCAAGCTAGGGGCGTAGTCGGGTTATCCTTTGTTGAATATCAAACCTCAAAAGTCACACTCAAAACTCATGAATGTGAAATGGAAAAGTTTGCTGATATTCTTTGTACACTTTATTGAATAACACTATGGCTATTTATAGCCTTTACAAGAAACTGTTTAGCATGAAACTAGGAACACACTACTACTAGCTAAAGAACTGGTACAACCCACTCTCCTCACAAATGTGGCCAAGATTTTCGGTCAAAGTGATACCAATTCAAACTACTAGTTTCTGACTAAAAACACATAAAATCATAAAAACTTATTAAATAAAAGCTCCATCCATGCAAGTGAACTTTTGATATAAACAACTAATCCAACACTCACCCCTTAATCTTTTACTACTTAGTTCATATCAACGTTCAAGACCTTCCCCAAATGCCCGACCTTCACCTCGGTCACATTCAAAGTCTTCTCTAGCTCAACCCCTTTCGATTTTTCACAACACATGTAACATGTAACATGGCATCCATTGGACACTTTCATTTCCATCTCAACTCTTCCTGGATCCACGGTCTCTTCCTCGACCACATCCAAAGCCACCCGATTTGAACTTCCACCGCCATAATGTTCACACCGTGTTGATTCTCCGTTCCTGACTTTTCCCGGACTTACGACCTCTGCCTTGGTCTCATCCAAAGTCTCCAACCACCCGACGACTGTTGTCACCACACAGAATCCGTTTGCTCATAACACTTTTGTGACACGAGAGCATTATTCCACCGATCAAGAAAACAAAACCACCCACTTTAACCAATTTCTTTCACTCGTCAAACGAACCGAATCAAAGCTACATGCTTTTTCCGACTCTTCCCGTCCATTTATCCCACGAACCGGTTGATCTCTCCCTTTTCTGGTGACCTACAACCTACCGCCGGATTTGATCACAACCCTTTTATCACGACTAACAGCTACGGACCACCTATGTTCATCATCAGTCACCCCCGTCGTCTTGAACGGTACTCCCCGTCTCCCCCATGACAACGTAGTCCCGAAACACCTTATCGGTCTCCGTCTTATGCTGTAAAACGGTCCTGACAATAGCACCTGATGTCCATGCTTCTGCTGCGACGGCAGCCCTGCACCCAAAGGCTCCTCTCCTTTAAGTCGACTCTCAAACCCGCCCTTTAATCGAACTAAGCTCTGATACCAAATGTTGAATATCAAACCTCAAAAGTCACACTCAAAACTCACGAATGTAAATGGAAAAGTTTACTGATATTCTTTGTACACTTTATTGAATAAGACTATGGCTATTTATAGCCTTTACAAGAAACTGTTTAGCATGAAACTAGGAACACACTACTACTAGCTAAAGAACTGGTACAACCCACTCTCCTCACAAATGTGGCCAAGATTTTCGGTCAAAGTGATACCAATTCAAACTACTAGTTTCTAACTAAAAACACATAAAATCATAAAAACTTATTAAATAAAAGCTCCAGCCATGCAAGTGAACTTTTGATATAAACGATTAATCCAACATCCTTGACAATTAACGTAACCTACAACGTTGTCAAGGAGAAAACTACGTGTGGTTTGATAAAGTCTATGTCTAATATGTATGAGAAACCTAGTGCATTTAATAAGCTGTATCTTGTTCGAAAATTGGTGAATATGAGGATAAAGGAAGGATCCTCCGTTACAAATCACGTGAATGAATTTAATGCAATCATATCACGGTTGGTATTCTTTGAGATTAAGTTTGATGATGAAGTACATGATCTCTTGTTACTTTCTTCATTTCCCGATAGGTTGGTCACGCAACGTTACATCAGTTAGTGGTTGAATCGGAACTACTAAGCTTACGTACAAAGGATTCGTGATTTGATTATTGGGGAAGATATCCAATACGAAAACATACAAAGAATACTCGAATTCTTTGTTGCCGAAAACAAAAGCAAGGGCATGTAGCATGACAAAGGGCAGGAAGCATGACAGAGGGCAGAAGCAGAATAGAGGGAGATTGAAATCAAAGAAGAGAGGTGAGTCGAAGAACAGGCCGGATATCATGTGTTGGAATGGCAACCAGAATGGTCACTTTCAATATCAGTGTTTGAAGCCTGTAACACCAAAGGATAAGGAGGTAAACATGATGGTCAGAGACGCCGATGACGCATTACTATATTGTGTTGAGAATATGATTGAGGCTTGAATTATGGATTTCCGTGCATCATTCCATGCTAACCACTGCAAGTTAGACTTTGAAAGATGTAAGGTACATTACATGCCTAAAGAGGATGTTAATTTCTGTTGGGCAGCTTGATGAGCAAAGGTGCCACATAAGCTTTAGAGATCAGCAGTGGAAGGTTATCAAAGGTAGTATAGTTGTGACACGTGGGCACAAACGTGGAATCTTGTACATGGTTGAGGTACCCTTTGATAAGATTAACGGAGGTATTGGTGGTAGAGGAAACAAAACTATGTGGCACCAGAGACTTGGTCACAAGAGTGAGAATGGTATAAAGATTCTAGCTTTAAAGGGTAAAATTCCAGTTTCACAAGACGCTGATATAGGCTTCTGTAAGCCATGGGTATTTAGGAGACGAAAGAAGGTAAGCTTTGTAAAGTCTGGGAATACAAGAAAACTACAGAGGTTGGAGCTAGTTCATACAGATATCTATGGCCCTACATATGTAGCATCAATAGGCAAATCCGCTATCGTGTTACCTTTATTGGCGACAGCAACAGGAAGCTATAGGTTTATTTTCTTAAAAATAAATCAAATGTATTGAACACTTTAGGAAGTGGAAGGTTGCAATGGAGAATGAAACAAACCTTTGGGGTGAAGTGTTTAAAGTTTGATAATGGTGGAGAGCATAGTATAGAGTTTATTGAGTACATATGCTGAGAACGGGATTAAGATGTTGAAAATGGTCCCCAAAACACCTCAACGGAAAGGTGTTGCTGAAGCAATGTATTGAAGAACATTGAATGAGAGAGCGAAAAGTATGAGGATTCATGCAGGGCTTCCTAAGATGTTCTCGGGAGATTCATTTATACAGCAACCTACTTAATTAATCGCAGAACCTCCGTTTCGTTAGGGTTCCGTATTCCATAAGAGGAATGTCAAGGGAAAGAAGCCAGTCTCGCACACTTGACGGTATTTGGGTGTGACTCCTATGTTAAGGTGAAAGATGTTGCAAGAGATAAGCGAGATGTGAAAACCATGAAGTGCACATTCATTGGCTACGGCTTAGATGAGATGGGATATTGCTTTTGGGATACGAATGGTCTCATGGTCGTACGAACAAAGATGTCACATTTAATGAGGACTCTCTTTACATAGACAAGGCTACAATAGAGTCTAGTTACTTAGCAGAGCCAAAATTGAAGGAGATCAGAGACAAGTCAGCGGTGCAAAAACAGTGGGAGCTCTGAAGATGAAGTAGTCCTTGAGACTCCACAAGTTCGAATGTCTAGCAGATAGTTTAGAGATATGGAAAGGTACTCTCCATCACCAAACTATTTGTACTGACAGAGAATGGTGAACTTGAGTCTTATTCAGAATCCTTGAGTAGCAAAGAATCCGCACAATAAGAGAAGGTTATAAATGAAAAATATGTGTTCACTTGAAAAGAACCAGGTCCTTAGTCAAGGCATTACATAGTAAGTGGGTGTTCAGGGTTAAGGAAGAGTGGGATGGTAATAGAAGATACATGGCTCGATTAGTGGTTAAGGGTTTCCAACAGATGCGGGGGGTAGACTACAATGAGATCCTCTCTCTAGGGTTTTGGGGATGGGATAATTACCAAAATAGATCAGTCGCCCAAAGCACATTCCTTGAATAGATGTTTTTAAATCACTTTCCTCCGGCGGATCAGGGCAACTTGACGACTGAGCAACCTTCATATATGTGTGACACGTGTCGAATATTTTATTAATATAGTACAGAATCTAGAATCTTTTTGTAATGTATAGTACAGAATCTAGAATCTTTTAAAGACACGTGTCGCGTTTATATTGAGTTGCTCATTTTTTAAGTTGCCCTGATTTAATTTTTGAAAGTGAAATTTGAAAGTCTACAAAGTGACTAGTCAAAAAGTCAACAATCTATTTTGGTAATTATCCCTTTGGGGATTCATGGGAAATCTATGAATTATAAGTGTAAATTTTGTTAAATATCGTGAATTTTACCGGATTGAACGCAGTAACATTCCGAACTCTAGCAAAAAGAAAATTGTACTGTGAAACTTGTAAAATGAATGGCTATTTTGAGATCCCCCACCCCCTCTCATAAAAATTGTAGGGCATTTTTTTATAACATCAATGTTTTTCCCGTCGGTAATAATTTTCTGGTTTCGTCCCATGTTTTACCCAATGGAAATAATAATAATAATAATAATAATAATAATAATAATAATAATAATCGACCCATTTTAAGGTAAAAGGGTCACTACAGCAACATCTACTATTTCGCAAGAAATCTTTAAGAGTATACTAACCAGCCATACAAGCATGGATCAGTGGCAGCACGGTAGAAATAACCACCAATCACCGAAGCAGGACCTTTGCTTGCATCAACATTATCGTGGCTGTATCCCGCTACAGGAAATATGGGAGTTATGGAACTTGACTTAGTGTACCCTCCAGGAGCATATGATGGATGTGTGGGATATGGCCCCTCGTATACACGCCATCCATAGTTTCCACCTCTCTTGATTACATTTATCTCTTCATACTGATTCTGTAAATGTAACATAAAACATTAAGATAAGAGATACGAGTACTTTTTTATACATTTGTTTAATTTTATAAATAGTTAATGTGTTAAATATGATCCCGAAAACTATATAATTACTATAAGAATCTACTTTTTTTTTTTTTTAATAAAGCGATTTACGAGGGGTTTTGCATTCAAATGCATGTCAGATGACTTTCATCCCGCTCCACAAACATAACCTATATCAACCCATTTGTATGTGTATGTGCCGGAATTGTCACATGTACTCGCAAGAGAGAGGAATTTTCTGGACTTATTGCATAAATGTAAATGTTAATGAAACCATTGTACTTGGGCACATTTTGTTCGAAAAAATTATTTAGCAAAGTCTAGTGTTTTGTAGCATTTTAATTAAAATAATGCTTTATTTGCAACCATTAGATGAAGTACAGAGGTTAAAAAATCAACATTGTTCCATTCTTGTTTTTGTGGGTCTATATGTTTTTCTGCCTACACCCTGCTTTCGTTTTTCGATCATATTATATGTATACGATCAACAAATAGAAGACGTCACACGGTTAGACACATACCTTCCCAATATCACTACATATGAAGCGAGAAGGATGCTCTGCGTCAAAACTGCAGCGCCAAGGATTACTAAAACCCAAAGCCCATATCTCGGGCTGATACTCATTATCAGTAATGTATGGATTGTCTTTCGGTATTGCATAGTTTCCCCATAAACCAAGCCTACTTATTTCCTTTGCACCTGAATTTATTTTCATGACAAAGAAATTTGACAAGTGTCATAGAGATAGAAATGGCATAATGAGCTGGTCAGTTAATTTTCAACTTTCTGAATTCGATTTTTTCGATAACTAATGCTTTGACTATGATTACGAAAACACAATCATAAATACGATAACTAAGTCTTTAAATAGAAAGATTTAGAAATTAGAGGGTTACATGAATTAAATTGACTTTGTGTGACTTTCAACAAATTCAAGTTGTTTGAGATTAAAAACGAATTAACTCATTTATAAGTAAATGAATCAAAACCGCGACCTTTACGTAGAAGTAAAGTGTTTTAGAAGATCAAAACTTCACCATGAGTTCTAGGGAAGATTCTTACTCAGTATGCTGTCTACATCAAGCCTCAATATCTTTCCAAGCAACGATTTCTTGTTTTGTGCAAAATTGTACGGATCATTTACATGTGAAGCATCTCCAATCGTGAAATACAAGTAATTATCGGCAGGGCCAAATATAATCTGGCCCGCATGATATGCTTCAAACGGGAGTCCCATTGTGAATATCCTCCTCACTTCAACTGAATTTGCATGTCCCTTCTGTAAAATAAGATCAAAAACACATGGTTTAACTTCATAAACTTTAGGATCAAACCTACCATTTTCAAATTTGACATAAATATATACTTGATGACAATATTACATAATAGAGATAAGTATATAAATTAGTTGATGACAGTATTATAAATTTGTACAAACTCGTGTCGATAGTGAACCTAATCAAGTACTAGGTTTGCGTTTGAAACTCAAAGTGCACCTATATTTAGGAAATCAGTTTCCTAGAAGTTGACTAACTTTCTAAAAGTGGGTGACACACAAGTCACCTGCCGTCATTAATTTGATCATGTAACCGGGTCAGATTACCTTAAATCATATTTTACATTTTTGAAACTTTGACATTTTTTCTGGCGTAAAAAAGATTGTTACCCATGAAAGTTTTGAAGAAGAGGTGCCATTAGTGGTGAACTCCGCAATTGCAACGTGAAACTGACAAGGATAGTTTTCTTGAGGAGATTCAGCCTTAGAAGGATCACAACCGACATCAGTATTACACGAACATCTGCCTTGACATCCAGGCTGCTGAGACTTATCACAATTAAATGCAACAAAGAATCTACCATTCTTAGTAAAATTGGGATGGAACGCTATACTCATAAGTCCCATTTCAGTTGCAAATTGCACTTGATCACTCAAATCAAGAAACGGGTCTGATTCATCAATTGTCAAACTCTCTGAGGACCCAACATCAGGAACTACGGCTAACCATATCTTACCTTTTTGGTTACACACAAATATACGGTTTGAGCCATCTGGATGTGGGGCCATATGGACGTAGGAACCATTTCCAACTTTTTCGAGACATAGACCCTTTGGAGGTTGAGGAGCATTTGAGTCGTTCGTCGTGTTATTAGAAGAGAGCTTCAGCTGGCCTGTGCTCACCAAAACCAGCAGAAAAAAGATTAAAGAACGATTTTGAATAAGTTATATGAATGAAAAGATGTGAATTGAGAGATAAAGTCGGACCCGAGATGGTGCAAGGAAGAAGCAAGAGAACTAAAATGAAGAGGATCTTAAAGCTTTGAATAATGACATTTGAACAATGTGTCTTCTGAGTAGTCCTTGAGCTTACTTTTGGTATCATAGCACTGTAATTTGGAGATTCAAATGAATTTTGGATTTTTATTAGCTGTAAGTTTCTAGTTTATAACTGGAAAGCTATGGGATTGGATTGCGGGTATAGTCTCTCTATATATTTTGCATGAAAAGACTGTTTAGAGATATATATCACACAAACCAAAGGAGTAAAGTTGCCAAATTGAGCAACTCGACAACACTTTAACATGGTTCACAACACCACTTTAAGAGAGCACGGTGTAGGGGTTATTCCCCCACCATTCGCCCCAAAAAAGCACCAATTGCTAGCCATAGTGCACCGGTGCTTCCGTGTCATTCAACCCTCGCCATTTCTGCAACTGATGCCATTTGTCCCTTTCTTTTTATTTCTTTTTTTTTTTCGAGTGGGGTATTTTGTAATGTGTTATGAGACGTACATGCACCGATAACCGTCATTGGTTGTTATTGCTAGGGAAGTTGTTTTAGTTATTCGGGTGTTATTGGTAGCTAGGATAATGAGGTGGCGCTCAGTTGGCACATCAATAACAGTTATTCGTCATTGATGCACCTAGCTCGGCTATATTTTTTATCTTACAAATAACTGGTGTATTTACTATGATTAAAATGATATTTAATTTGTTTGAATATGTCGATATAAGAGGTTGAAACCCTTTTCGATAATGGAATGCATGACACCGTATAATTATAAAGAAATGATCATTACTTCAGCACATACACCCCCTAAGTATTAACCTTGCATGCACAAAGTCACCCTTTTCTCAATGTATTCATCAATCTCAAAGTACATACATGTTTCACAAGCACAATGTTTAAGATGTGCAAATCATCAATCTCAAATCACCTAGATTCCTACAATTGATTGGGATTATCCAACAGATAATGACAGATTAAATACTACAGTAACATTCTTCGAAAACATATAGACACACATAGGCATATAAAACACAGGTGTGAATTTAGACATTGACGAGATTGTGCTGCTTATTTCCCGACACTCCCATGTTTATAGATAGACTATATGCAAGGAATGTCTTTATTTTTCACAAACATTTTGTAGAACATTCTCAATTATCATATAGAAATGCATGGTTGTTAATTAGGAAGTCTAGCCCGAGCATATTAAATATGTCACGAGCCAATCTTGAGTTTGAGCTTTTTCATGCACACTTAGACTCAGCTAGACTTGTTTACACCTTTGCTTAGCCACTACCACTATCTCCACTTTTTTAATAACAACACACGTTAATTACTTACTGATTAAAAGTTATGTATTTAACATTAGTCTATATGAATATATGGTTAAAATGATACGTTTGACACTCTGAACCATAAACCGAGTTATATAGAGTTTTGCACTTTTTTCAAATTGTAGAAACTAACAAATGGAAACCATAATCTTGTATTACTGAATGAATAATAAGAGTCTGAACAAAGCATATAAATAAACATGAAATGAAAGGATGCCCTAATCCTAAATGGGCCAACATATTAGGCTTTGTTAACTAAAACCCCCCCTCAAACTCGAGAATATTGGGAGTTAGTCAGACAAAAAATAAAAACGCGGGCTACAGTGTGACTTGGTAAATATATCTTCAATTTGTAACGTAGACAGAACAAACCTCAATGAAACGGTGCCAGCATGAAGATGGTGACAATGACAATCAATCTCCATATGCTTGGTTCTTTCATGAAAAACCGTGTTGCGCGCAATCTGAATCACAATGTAATAATGTAATAGAGTATGACTACTAATATGAACACCCATATCTGCAAGTAACCAACGTAACCAAAAAATCTTGCTAGTAATCATAGCCATGGCATGATACTCAACTTAGGTATAAGATTTTAAAAGAACATCTTGTTTCTCACTCTTCCACGAGATAAGTGAATCTCCAAGAAAACCACAAAACCCGGTTGTAGACTTGCGAGTAACAGAATCATCAGCCCAACATCACAATAAAAACGCATGTCTAAAGAAGACATGGAAGGAAACAAGAGTGACAGAAACTAAGTACCTCGAAAATACCTAAGAATTTGTAGAACAATAGTCAAATGAAGTGTAGTTGGAGCAGCAACAAAGAAGGATGTCGACAATAAGCTCTTATATGTCATTCTGGCACGATCATGTGATATAAACTAGGATCAGGCAAAGGTTCACCATCTAAGACTATATTTTGCTTTAGCATCAAGAAGGATGTCGACAATAAGCTCTTATATGTCATTCTGGCACGATCAAACAAATTAGCTATATACTTGGATTGAGTAAGATAATCTCTCGGTGATGAAGAAGCCTCAAAACCAAGGAAATAGCGTATTAAAACCAGATCTTTCATAGCAAACCGATAAGATAACTCTACCTTCAATGATTCAATTCCGACACTATCATCTCTGGCAATAATCATATCATCAACATATAAGGACAACAAAATATGTCTAGCACTTTAATGTTTAACAAATAATGTAGAATCATGATGGCTAGAGACAAAACCAAGTAACAACTATAAGAAAACTTCTCATACCAAGCACATAGTGCTTATTTAAGATCATAAAGAGCTTTTCGGAGCTCACAAAATTCACCTTACTAAAGGGAAATGCCAAGAGGTGGTGTTATATAAACTTCTTCATTTAGGTCACCATTTAAGAAGGCATTCTTGACATCCATTTGAGAGATGTTCCATTGACAACTAGAAGCCACCGTAACAAAAGTTTCGACAATTTTCATTTTTGCAACAGGAATCCAAGCCATACTCTTGTGAGTAACCTTTAGCAACAAGTCGAGCCTCATGTCTTTCAATGGACCCATCAGATTTGGTTTTAATCTTGTAGAACCAACGAGAGCCAATATACACTTTAGATGTTACATTTAAGTTTCTATCAGTTTAGAATTGTTTTTTATTGCATATATCAATATTTGGGCGATTTAAGGTCGAGTTTGGTTTTTGGTTTTGGACCTCGTCATCGGGATTTGTGTATTTTTCGATATTGTGATTGGCTACCTCTTGATCGTGTTTATCGGATAAGACTCCATTACTTTTCCATTTCATCATGAGATAGCTCCTTGACCTCATTACTTCATCGTGAGATCACACTGTTCCACTACTTTACCATATTGTTAAGAGGTCCACTGTTTCCACTACTTCCATTTTTATTAAGAGATTTGACTAGTCATAACGAGATTTGGTTCTTCACGAGATTGGTTAATTTTTCATAGGGTTTTATAGTTTAATTATTATTACCGAGTACTATTTTAGAAAGTTATCACTTTCATTACGAGTTAGAGTTATGAGTCAATTTAATTTCATTACGAGGTAATTAGTTACAAGGTTGGTTAAAAGTTTTAATCACGAGATTGGTTACTAAATTTGAACCACGAGGTTGTTACTTTTGTTGAATCACGAAATTAGTTCAAGCACTTGTGTTACGAGGTTGGTTACTGTTTACATATTGAGGGTTTGGGTTGGTAGATTGTTTGGTTTCCCTCGTTTGGTAAGGACCCCAAAGTGTGATAGGAGTCACGAGTTGGGGTAACGCTCACGAGTCGACTCATTTGGTTTGTGTCAATTATCCGAAGGGACAATCGACTTGGGTATGGGTTGGCCTAGCATGTATTGCTTGAGATTAGCTTCGACCAAATCGAGGGAATGGTTAAGTATTTATAGGAGGTCCTTTAGGGTTGTGAAAACCAAATGGTCCATGTGGTGGCCATCGGGAAAAGAAATGAGGAGACCACATGGTGATCTTCCTAACGGTCCTTGCGAGTTTGTCAAGTGTACCTTTCGCCTGAATACGTTTGTCAGGCGAGCTTTGTCTTAGTGCCTGAGG
The DNA here is from genome assembly GCA_030686995.1 of Artemisia argyi. Lineage (NCBI taxonomy): Eukaryota > Viridiplantae > Streptophyta > Magnoliopsida > Asterales > Asteraceae > Artemisia > Artemisia argyi. The sequence goes on from CM060701.1 coordinate 45,839,401, forward strand.
AAGTATTTCCCAAGCCTTTTGTCAGACTCCGGTCTTGTTGGGCTTATGTTTTGGTGAATTCTAGAGTGTATCGGCCCTAACCCGTAAAGGTGATGCGTGGGAATTGCACCAGGCTTTACCTCTCGAGGGATCTCGAGAAGCTTACAACCCCCACCAGACAGTGTACCTGATCGTTGTAGTATAGTATAGTGACAAGTACCGGGGGATTGATCGTTCAACTAGGAATAGTGTCGCTAGGATTAGAAAACCTAAAGACTAGGTCCAGAGATGAGGGATGATTCTTTTTGTGTTTTTATATTTTTTAGAAAGCAAGTAAAAATCTCGGGTTTGAAGGATTTGGGCGGAATTAGTTGCTAGTCAACTAACCCAATACTAAGATGCAATCAAAATAAAATACTAGAAATGAAAAAATAAACTATATTAAACTAAGGTTGTGAGCAATATATGGGAGAAATGTGTTTACTTAAATTTCACTACTCCCTAGATATCTTTTACACGTTAATTACTTGTTATAGTTGCGTGGATGACGGATTGTATTCCTTAATACCATTCATGGGGTGGCGTACTTACTTCCCCAATCCTATGAGTGCCTACTTCACTCCTATGTCGAGCCGGCTAAGAAGCTCCTAACATGGGATCATTAGAATTTACTCATGCATTAAATACAACCAATAAAACCTAGTACACATCGGTTCATGTTTCCTAAGACGTTTAAGCATGTTACACAACGGAGATCTGCCAGTTTTCTTAAGCCTAACATTGAAATCATTCATCCAATACAACCATAAACAAGTAATCAACACATAATTAACATCTAGGTTTCATTAGATCTAAGCAAACACAAGATAGATCTAGCCTAGCATGTTGAAATCAAGACAAGCACAAGATATAGACAACCAACACATAGACATATTGATTGAATTAAGAGAAGACTTATCTCAATAGCACATGAAAGGATTCAAGGGGTGAAAACCCTTGAATATACTATAAAATACGAGCTAGGGTTCACAAAGTTCGGCCCTAGGGTTTCTCCACACAAGTTCCTCTCAATGAATGAAAAATAGAAAACTATATATAGAGTTTAGGAGGTGACGGCGTCAAGAACAAATGTCTGACGCCGTCATCTCGCCGCCAAATAGTTCCTCGGACTGCCTAGATCTGGGTCTGACGCCGTCATGTGTACACCTTATGCAGGCCGTCATGATTTTAACTCTTGACGCCCTTGTTGTGACGCCGTCAGGTTTGCACTGGGTCGTCACCACTTTTACTCCTGACGCCGTCAGGGTCTTCCTCTTGATGCCGTCAGGTACTGTTCTCAGCATTGAAAATTAATTCTTTGGCGTTTTCTTCACTTTTATGCTCCAAAAACGTCCAAATTGCTTCCTTTTCCAGATTTCTCTCCCAAAGTACCTAAACTCACAAAAGGAACGATTTAGGGTAATATTTGATCAAATAAATTCAATTCCGGGCTTAAATGACCCCCTAAAAGTGGTTCATTTTTCGCCTCATCATATACCCTTACACTTGAGATTTGCTTGTCCTCAAGCAAATGCGCTTTTATTCTAATCAAAAGAAAAGTTAGAGGTCATTTAACACTAATATAAAAGTAATTATAACAAATAATCGTTCTACTAAAGACCAAAGACAAGCACGGAGTTCATACACTAGCACCTCACAAATAGTGTTTAGATACTCACATCTCTCGGATGTAATAAAGTAATATCACAATATGGAAATGGAAAACATCTCTCACTACCTGTCATAGCAAAATAGATTACCATAGGCTTGGGAAAGGATCAAACCTCCACCACATGGCGTAAGCACCTAGGATAAACTATCAAAGAGGTCTTTTAAAAGGGTTGTAACGTTAGTGATATGTGGGAATCGCACCAGGCTTTACCTCTCAAGGGATCTTGAGAAGCTTACAACCCCCACCAGGCAGTGTACCTGATCGTTGTAGTATAGTATAGTGACAAGTACCGGGGGATTGATCGTTCAGCTAGGAATAGTGTCGCTAGGATTAGAAAGCCTAAATACTAGTTCTAAAGGTGAGGGATGATTATTTTTGTATTTTTATATTTTTATGAAAGCAATTAAAATCTCGGGTTTTGAAGGATTTGGGCGGAATTAGTTGCTAGTCAACTAACCCAATACTAAAGATGCAATAAAAATAAAATACTAGAAATGAAAATAAACTAATTTATACTAAAGTTGTGAGCAGTAAGTGGAGAAAATGTGTTTACTTAGATTTCACTACTCCCTAGACATCTTTTACACGTTAATTACTTGTTATAATTGCATGGATGACGGATCGTATTCCTTAATACCATTCATGGGGTGGCACACATAACTCCCCAATTCTATGAGCTCTTATCTCCTCCTACACCATGCCCAGCACAACTATAGGGATTGTAAACAGTGGCTCATGCATTAAATACAACCAATAAAGACCTAGTGCGCCTCGGTTCATGTTTCTTAAGACGTTCAAGCATGTTACCAAGTGGAGATCTGCCAGTTTTCTTAAGCCTAACATATAAATCATTCATCCAAGACAAGAATAAACAAGTAATCAACACATAATTAACATCTAGGTTTCATTAGATCTAAGCAAACACAAGATAGATCTAGCCTAGCATGATGGAATTAAGATAAGAACAAGATATAGACAACCAACACATAGACATATTGATTGAATTAAAGGAACACTTATCTCAATTACAATGAAAGGTATCAAGGGTTTGGAACCCTTGAAAAACCTGTAAAAGTTGCACCAAAATCGTACTTAGGGTTTCTCCAAAACTTCTCTCTTTTTAATGTGAAAATTAGAAAACTATATATAGAAAAATAGGTCTGACGGCGTCAAGACCATCCTTGTGACGCCGTCACCTCGCCGCCAAAACTATTCTCGGACTGCCTTGATCTACATTTGACGCCGTCAAGACTTAAACATTTCCAGGCCGTCATGACTTTTTACTCTTGACGCCCTACCTTCGTGACGCCGTCAAATCTGTACTGGGTCGTCATGGACTTCTGCTCTTGACGCCGTCAGAGAATTACTCTTGACGCCGTCACCTACTGTTCCCAGCATGGAAAATTAAGACTTTGGCGTTTTCTTCACTTTTATGCTCCAAAAACGTCCGAATTGCTTCCTTTTCCAGATTTCTCTCCCAAAGTACCTAAAATCACAAAAGGAACGATTTAGGGCGATATTTGATCAAATAAATTCGGATTCAGGCTTAAATGACCCCCTAAAAATGGATCATTTTTCGCCTCATCATATACCCTTACACTTGAGATTTGCTTGTCCTCAAGCAAATGCGCTTTTATTCTACTCAAAAGACAAGTTAGGGGTCATTTAACACTAATATAAAAGTAATTACAACAAATAATCGTTCCACTAAAGACCAATAGACAAGCACGGAGGTCATACACAAGCACCTCACAAATAGTGTTTAGATACTCACATCTCTCGGGTGTAATAAAGTGTAAATTACAATATGGAAACGGAAGATATCTCTCACTACCTGTCATAGCAAAATAGATTACCATAGGCTTGGGAAAGGATCAAACCTCCACCACATGGCGTAAGCACCTAGGATAAACTATCAAAGAGGTCTTTTAAATGATTGTAACGTTAGGTGTAGGGATATGAAATACACGGTTTTGTTGGATAAAGGAGGTTTTATTGGTGGCGAGTTAACAATCTTTGTTAATTACATGTACAATGTAGCGTTGCTAAGCCAAGACTAGACTCGACTTAAGCTAATAAATGAAAAATAACAAAAACATAAAATGAACATAGAATAAAAAGGGATGGTAGTCCGTATGTTTTTTCTCTTTTTCCTTTTTCTATTTTTTTTTTCTTTTTCTTGATTTTTCAATTTTTTTTTTTTTTTTTTTTTTTTTTTTTGCATACACTCTTACCCTACTATCCAAAATAATACATCATAGGGAATGAACATTTCCCTTACACTTGAATCTTTACATACTTTACATTTAACTAAACTAATGACTCGAATTAAGAAAATCAAAACACTTGGAGCACTTTTAAGATTAACGTACATATGGGGGTAATAAATGATGTTCTTCCCCATTACTCCATAAAATAAGTACTTACCCATGAGTCCCAATCGTCCCAAAACAATATGTACAAGGATATGACTCGACTTAGCAACCATGTAATCAATTAGAAAGTTAACTTAGGGTTTAACAAATAACAATAATGCACTAAAAATGAGCGCATACACGGAAGACTAAGGCGATTTGGTTGTACATTTAAGTGGGGTGTAACAAATTCTTCCTTTAAGTAAAATGCTTAAAGTTAGAAACGAAAAGATAGGCTCGGAGGGGTGTACTAGGGGTTTCGTGTACTAAAAATGAGTACAACGCTAAGGGTGTGGGAAAAATTAGTTGACTTAACTAGCCAAGTAATATGACTTAAATGGTCAAGTAATTATAATACGGGTTTAACACAAGGGTGATCCTAATGCCTCTTATCATGTAGTAAATCCTACTACACAAATGTAGTCTCACTAGCGGTCTCGGGATGCATCACTAACGCAAGTTCTAGAATCTAAATGCTACCGGTACACTCATAAGCACTAATAGTAAATGCCTTTCCTATCAAATCTAAAGGGGAACCTCACATATTTGGGTGGAAAAATTTTCTGAAAGTACGGTTATGTGCTAGTCATACAATCTCCTATCCATGAGACGCTTGCTATGGCTAAAGTTTCACTCCTAAATGTTGTAAAAAAATTTAAATTTGGCGCTAAAATTGCACTAACAAGTATTTCTCATAGTTTTATTACACATCTACCATTAAACAAAACAAACTCAAGCGAAAGTGCATATGTAAGGTATCATCTTTTTACCCTCCCCTTACACTTAAGATGAACATTGTCCCCAATGTTCAAGTAAAAAATATAAAGTGAAAAAGTAAAGAGAATGAAATCAAATACTCCCCTGATTCGCTCGGTATGGATAATAGGGCGGCCAGGTTAAATCTTCCTCCAAGAAAATGAACAATCAAAGCTTCCCTTCCTGAATATAAATCATCTTCTTGTCATACATAACCTGTAAAACCTGATAAAATAGACAAGACAACCTCGCGTAAAATCGGCGGCATCCTATATAAGTTACTAAATCCTAGAAAACAAGATAAGATATAATGCTTGTGGAATGAAGTCTGCAGATTTCCTGGAGATTATAAAACTTAATAATTCACAAAAACCATAAGACTCCGTTAGAAAAACAAAACCGGTAAAATTTCCAGATTTTTACACCTGACGCCGTCAAGAGTAAACTCATGACGCCGTCAGGATTGACCTGCAGAAATCCTTATGTTAAGTTTCCGGAAAATTTCTGGAAAAACTTGGTCCTACTTCCTGGAAAATCCTGCAAAACTTCATTATGACTCAATACAAGCATTTGACTCTAACAAATACGAATACACATGTTCATTTAATATTGTGGAGAATCATGATCGGTTTGTTTCTTAAAAACATATTTGGGGTTTCCCCTTACACTTATCTTTTGCAAAAATACCTTTAGGTGGAGTTAAGACTAAGCCAAAACAACAAAGTAAAGTATTTCCACTATTTAGTTTAGAAACATGATCTACCAACAATAAAAATTAAGCATGCATACGGAAGCAAATAACAAACAAGCAAATAAAAACACACAAAATGAATAACGTCACCATGAGCACCACTACTTATTTCAAACAAACGTAAACATGAAAGTAAATTGTTCAAGGCCAATAGAGGCCGCATCCTAAGTTATTACAGTACCAAATGTTTTGAATTACATGACTATCAATAAATTGTTCACAAATAACAGATAGCAAGAAGAATCACTGGGAGGAGGACCAAAGCGGTAGTCATAGCCAGGAGGGAGGTGTCCGGTGTACCCGTAGGGAGGGTAGTCAGTCTCACGGCCGGGGAAGGGATCAATCTGCAGGTGAGGCTCAAGCTGATCTCGGGTGGAGAGGTGCTGCATCTGGCGGATAGTGTGATCATACATCCAGTCAAAGCGCTGGTCAGTGGTGGTCCGCCATGCGTCCACCTGACCCATCCAGGCACCCTGGTGTGCCTGCCAGTCTCCCCGACCCATGTGTCGGTAGTAGTCAGCCGTCCCCTCCTTATAACCTTGGAACTGATGCTGCTGGGGTCCCACCTCATCTTCATCATCATCCTCATCATCAGGTATCCCTGCCGCGTACCAACCATAGGACCCATCAGCCAGCTGCATCACGATGCTCATCTGCCTGAGGGATTTAGCCCTCACCAACCTACAAGCTCCACAGTCGCTCAAGTACCCCATGATCGGAGGAGTAAGAAGATCATAGGAACGAGCCAACCGGGTCACGAACATCCCCCCATACACCTTGTCGATATCCCTCTCACCTACACTGGTCCTCAAATAACTAGCTACCCAAAATGGGATGTTGCAGTAAACATCCGCTGAAAAGATCGTGTACAGGTAGAAGAGATCTGAAGCAGTGACACGATGAGTGGTGCCATGACGTCCTGACAGGCTGTACGTAATGCATCTGTGGATCAATCTGACCCTGGGGTCCCTGATCGATGCTGCCCCAGTCATCGAGGTATAGACCCCATCTCCTATGGTTGGCCAAAAAGTGACACACCTCATATCACTCCTCTGAGTCTCCCCATTCAACAATCTCTGCATAAATCCTCCATCAACCGCCTCCTCCCTAGTATACAACCCTAACCTCCAACCAAATTCAGTAACCGAACATGATCGCAACTCCCCTCCTAACCTAAAATAGATGGTGGTGCCCCCCATGTCTTTCCTAGCCTCAGCCTGATCAAAATGGAAAGTCGCAAAGAATTCCCTCACCAACTCGCTATACACTGTTTCCCTAATCCTGAACAACCTCTCCCATTGAGGACCCGTAAACTCATCAGTGTGGATCCTCCCCAGAAACGCACCTTCCAACCCTTGGGACCTAAGAAACTCCCAATCAACCACAGCCTCAGCATCAATGTGGTGGTTACAAAGTTCTGCGTACTTGGTTGTGGCGGCCATATTGTCAAATTCACCCCAACTATGGACCAATTCTCCATAGTTAACTCCTTGTGACCTGGAAGAGCTGCCACGATGATGGCGAGATCGCTTGCTCATTTTCCTGGAACCAGATGAAGAGGGCGGAAATAATTAGAACGAGAATTTTAATGATTTTCATGCTGTCAGACACATCTGACGCCGTCAGGAGTAGTCCTGACGCCGTCAGATTGATCAGAATCCGAATCATGCAAATGCGAGGGAAAAATCAATTTTCAAACTCTTAACCCATTACCCAAACGCTCCTTTAATCAGAAAACATGGGTGGGGGGTCAAAGAATCCGTGGCATGAGTGGCTCTCCCTAAACTAATGCATGATTCGAGTGGGATAACATAATCAACGGGTAACCCCATGTTTACAAATCACCAAATGGATGGCATTACGATTTGTTAATAATGGGTCAAGAATGGGGTTTCGGGCGAAAGGGGTTTTCCAAATTGATGGATCCTAAGGACAATTGATCGAAAAAGGATGAAGAAAAATCACTTACCATGTGAAGATTGGATGCGGAAGACGTCGAATTGAAGGGTGGAGAATCGGAGTAGCAGCAACACTTTGGGTGATATTTGTGGGGTATGGGTTGAAAGTGATTGGTTTTGGGTTAATATTGCTGATCCATCGAGCTGACGGCGTCAAGAGTTATATCTGACGCCGTCAGATGCCCGTATGAGGTGAGAAATGGAGTAATTCCATGTTTAGTCCCTACACTTTGCGTGAATAGCTAAACATTAGTAAAACCCATGAGTAGCTATTCCATTAACGAGGTCCACCAGGGTCGAACGTCTCATTACTGTCACGGAAAGAGGTAAGGCTGTAGAAGGGGTTGGGTGATGTTTCGGCTAAGTTGTAACCTGCGCACGGGTCATCGGTGTGTAAAAAGAGATGTTGTTCCATAGAGGGTTTCAAATCAGGGGTGTTTTTTAGGTACAACCTTTTTACACCAGGTTTAAAACCAAAAGAACGTCTCTTGGATAGGTTTGGGAATGTGGTTAGCAAGCATCCAACGAAAATGTTATGGAATTGCGAATCCTTCTCATCCTGGGGGTGCTCACGAGAATGGGGGGTGGTTAATGGTGAAGCACTTGGGGACAATTTCCCGCTATCCTCTTGGTCAAACACCAAAGGGGTTGAAACCTCGAAGACTTTTTCAATTTTTTTAGGTACGGAATTTTCTTTGACCCTTGATATGAATTGGTCTGCGAAATTCATAAAAGCTTTATGAGTGCTTTCCATGCGTGCTTCTAGGTGCTAGATTTGTTTTTCCTGATTATCCATGAAGGTTACCATTATCCCTTCGAATTCCTCTTGTCGTGAACGTTCAGGAAAATTGTGGTCGATAACCATATTCCTACGTAAATTAGGATTCCACATGGGTTCAGCAGCAAGCTTCTCAATACTCATTAATTCTTTTACCTGCTTCTCGATGCTTCCTAACAACTGTTCTTGGGTGGCATATGCGTAGTCAAGTTTTCCCTTGCTTGGGAACATCGGGTCCTCCCATCCTTCCTCTTCGTATTGTGCCAACCCCTCAAGAACTTTCCAGCACTCGTCAATGCTAAGTCTATTTAGCATGCCCTTGGCTGCGTAATCAATGGCTCTCCTTGTTTGATAGTCAACTTTATCATAAAAGATTTGGATCTGGAGCCATGGTTCGATGCCATGATGAGGGACTTTTCGGAGCAAGTCTTTATATCGAGTCCATGCTTCATAAAAGGATTCATTTTGACGTTGCTGGAACATCAAGATGTCATTTCTAAGCTTAGTAGTTCTTCCCGGTGGGAAAAATTGAGCAAGGAAACGAGTGGTGAGATCATCCCATGTGGTGATGGATCCCGTGGGTAAACGCTCAAGCCATTGACTAGCTTGATCCCGTAGAGAGAATTGGAATAGGCGTAATCGGGTTGTCTCTCTAGTTGCAACATCTAGGTCTATGGAATCTACGATTTTGAGGAAGTCCTTAAGATGTTGGTTTGGATCTTCGGAACGAAGTCCATGGAATGCACATCCGCTTTGCACCAACCGGATGGTGTCGGATCGCAAGGGGGTCACATTGGCTCCGGTGAGCTCAATGGTGTTTCGGTAGCCTTGGTGGCTAGGTTGGGAATACTCTCCTAAGGTTCGGGGCCTAAGGGGTTCTAATGGTGGGTTTTGTTGTGGTGGGATGACGGGTTCAAAGATGTTCCCGTTGTCCATGATGTCAGGTGGTTACGAACAAAGGCACAAAGAAATAGATAGACTAAAGAAACCTAAAAATAAAAATAAAATCTTACTAGAAAGGAATCTAGCAAGTAGACCTAATAAAAAGAAATTCTAACCTAGACAATAACTATTCCCCGGGCTGCGGCGCCAAAAACTTGATACGTGGGAATCGCACCAGGCTTTACCTCTCAAGGGATCTTGAGAAGCTTACAACCCCCACCAGGCAGTGTACCTGATCGTTGTAGTATAGTATAGTGACAAGTACCGGGGGATTCATCGTTCAGCTAGGAATAGTGTCGCTAGGATTAGAAAGCCTAAATACTAGTTCTAAAGGTGAGGGATGATTATTTTTGTATTTTTATATTTTTATGAAAGCAATTAAAATCTCGGGTTTTGAAGGATTTGGGCGGAATTAGTTGCTAGTCACTTAATATTGTGGAGAATCATGATCGGTTTTGTTTCTTAAAAACATATTTGGGGTTTCCCCTTACACTTATCTTTTGCAAAAATACCTTTGGGTGAAGTTAAGACTAGGCCAAACAACAAAATAAAGTATTTCCATTATTTAGTTTAGAAACATGATCTACCAACAATAAAAATAAAGCATGCATACGGAAGCAAATAACAAACAAACAAAATAAAAATCACACAAAACATGGGTTGCCTCCCAAGAAGCGCTTTTCTTTATTTACGAGTCTTGTAGCTAGACATAAGGTCATGGGTTACTACGTGATACGGGTGATTTCCTCATTGAGGACATCTTTGGGATCAAACTTAGGTTTTAACTTCCTATCGGTTTTCTTAGTACGGTATGACCTTTCAAACTTTTCTCCATCCGGATCATACAAAGTCATCTTCATATGCCATGATCCGTCACCTTCTTTAGGTGGCTTGTCCCACCTCCATTTACACTTATCTCCCTCTCTTTTCCACTTATTCATCTCTATATTAATAGGCATTACACTCAAGAACTCAATCATCTTCCTAAAGACTAAGGGGTCCTCAAAAGGATCTAGCTCTTCATCTCTAGCTATGAGTTGTTCCACCGAATGTGTCTTTTCAATGAAATCTTTTTCTAAATAGAATGAGCATTGAGGTCCTATAAAGTTCCTTTCTATCCAAGGTCCATATCTAGATGGTCTCCTATTAATCTCTACCCAATGTGATGTCGGTTCATCATCACAATCATAAATATGTTTCTTAACATCGTATACCGACCAAGTATCGCCTTCACCTACCGCTATCTTAGACTCCTTACAATCTAACATGGCGCTAGCGGTTGCTAAAAATCCTCTTCCTACCAACAATGGGCATGTAGTGTCATTAACCATGTCTAGGACATGAAAATCCGCTAAGATAGTTAACTTTCCTACATGAACAACTACATCCTTAATCATTCCAACCGGGAGGGCAATACTTCCATCCGCTAGACCTATCAATACCTCCATCTCCTCTAACTTTCCTAGCTTAAGAGTGGTGAATAGGGATAAGGGAATCAAGTTCAGGCTTGACCCTAAATCGGCTAGTGTGTCGAAAGCTTCGGATCTTCCTATCTTACAATGCAAAACAAATATACCCGGATCATCAAGCTTTTTAGGCAACTTGTTTTGAACGAAGGCGGTTCCATTTTCCAGATTTCTCTCCCAAAGTACCTAAAATCACAAAAGGAACGATTTAGGGTAATATTTGATCAAATAAATTCAATTTCGGGCTTAAATGACCCCCTAAAAGTGGTTCATTTTTCGCCTCATCAAAAGGAAATCTGATGGTCCACGTGGTGGCCATCGGGAAAAGAAATGAGGAGAGCACGTGGTGCTCGTCCTAACGGTCCTAGCAAATTTGTCATGTGTACCTTTGGTTGAACACATTTGTTAGGTGAGCTTTGTCTTAGTTCTTGAGGAAGTATTTCCCAAACCTATTAGCATACTCCGGTCTTGCTAGACTTATGTTTGGGTCAATTCTAGAGTGTATGGGCCTTATCCAAGTGGGTTGAAGGTCCTATACGCTATCATTATTGTTTTTTGTTATTAGGTTGGTTACTAGTTTAAGTTACGAGGTTGGTTATTAGTTTTATTAGGAGGTTGATTACCACTTGGTTTTAGGAGGTTAGTTACGAGGTTGATTACGAGATAGTTCTTATAACATCATCAAGAGATTCACTCTTATCATTTTATAAGGTTTAGTCATGAGATCATTATTCCTACTTTTGTTACGAGATTCATTCACATCATTCATACGAGGTTGGTTATATCACGAGATTCACTCATATTTCTTTTAATTATCACGACTTTGTTAGTCTGATTGGTGTTACAAGATTGCTCTTTTACCTTGTGATACGAGATAGATTACTTCACTTGTTACGAGATTGCTTTGTTACGAGATTACCAGTCACTAGATTCATTATTTACCCTACTCACTACATTCCACTTAATCATTTTCCATACTAAACATCTATAATCAATACTTTTGTATACAATGTCGACTTCTAAAGATGTTTTAGCTTCCGGTTCTGATTCAAGGTCTTTTATGCTATATATAGGTAACTATGCTCAATGGTCATTCGGTTTCCTAAGTCACATTCGTGAAAGAAGAATCGAAAGTTTTAACTTAACTCAATTCAGAATGAAAAAGAGTTGTAACAATACAATGCCCATACACTCGAGAATTGACCCAAACATAAGCCTATACACTCCAGAGTTGATATTATGCTCGATGTTTGATCCTTTTCAATTTTTGATGATTTATTGATAGTTATGAGCATGCTCGTGATATGTGGAAAGCTTTAGAGAGGGAAATTCAAGGATCGGATTTCAGACTCAAGTTCCTTAAAAGTCTTTCATCCTTTATGAGTCTGCTCGTGATATGTGGAAAGCTTTTGTCAATGAATCGTCAAAAGTTGAAAAGATCAAACATCGAGCATAATATCAAGTTCCTTAAAAGTCTTTCATCCCGAAAGGATACGATTTGTTACTCAAGTTAGACATAACAAATATTAGGATAAGATTGATATCCATAGTATGTTTGACACACCAAGTCATAATCAAGATGAAGTTGATGGAATCAGAGAAGTGTTAAAGCAGAAATCAGCCCATCATGGCCCCTTAGCTCTCATAGCATCATCAAGGAACAATAACAGCTCTGATTCTTCAAAAAGGAACAAGACCAAGTATATCTCACCATTTGAATTTGAAGAAGACCCTGAAGAATCTGAAGCAATAGGAATAGCATCAACGTCTATTGATTGGCCAACTCTACTCAAGCATGTGATACGAACCAGATTCGATTAAGAGATAAAAAGAACAATAATGATAAATAAAGATAAGTGATCAACTTTCAAGAGGCCGATGATCTCCTTCCCAATAATGATATTATATCACTAATTCATTCATAATATTCAACATACTCTCCATTACAACCCTAATAACCTATTTGTAATAAAAGATGCCTTAAACTTAACTTGGTCCCTAAGATAATACCGAAAAGAAAACTAATAATAATAAAGAAATACTAAATAATAATAATAATAATAATAATAATAATAATAATAATATGCTAATGATGAGGGTCGTATCAGCGTGTAAGAGTAAAATCATGCAAGATCAGATGAATTCTAATCATGTATAACATCTTGTTCGTTCTCTTCCCAGTCCCAGATCTTTCGATGATACGCCCTTTAGACGACCCTCCAGTTGTCATTGTTAGACGGGTCTTTAAGGTAAAAGACTTGATTAGCTTGGGTTGCTAGAATGTATTGGTCGTCTTTACACCATTCACTTCTTACACAAATACTGGTTATGTTATTCTTAGTGACAGAACATGAGTTACGTCATGATTTTTCGGTGTCGAACCATTTACAACGGAACATCACCACGTTGCAACCACCGGTATAAATTATCTCCAACATTTCTTCCAACTGGCCATAATAGGTCATTCCATTAAGCCCAGGTGTTGAAACTCCGCCTGTTTTGAGTACTACGACATTGATCACGAGTGTGAACCGTAAACTTCACATCGTTAACTGTTCAAGTGATGTCAGAGTTTGCAAACACTTCTGGTCTATGTGCTAAAGCTAATAAATCGTCGCTACATCGGCTTTTATCAGCTATCACCAACATGACCAGAAGTGTACAACGTGATCTCCAAACATGATCTCCGGCCTGTTGTTAAGTACATACCATTCTACTTTCTTGTATTCCTCGTCTTTAAAAGTGATAGTTACACGTTTACCAATTGGTGAACGTATTGACTAGAACACATAAAGCTCATGACTAGTAACTCGGGCGTCCCCATTTCTATCAGGATGATTAAATCTCGTCTCTATACCCTTATGATACATTGAACGAAAAGTTAAAGCTTCATCTGCAACATAACCCTCCGCTATAGAACTTTCAGCTTTAGCTTTATTTCTGACATAATCTTTTAGCACTTTAGCTTTTTCATGTATCTTTCTAATGGATACATCCAACTCATGTAAACATGCCCACCTTGAATAGTGTCTTTGAGTAAATGCATAACCGACTGAATCATCATGTCAACAAAAAAAAAAGCCTAAGGCAATATTTGCCTGAAAATACACAAAATCTGAATCAATTGTTCTTTATCTTTCAACATATCAGCTACCATCAAATTATGAGAACACCGCTTTCAACATATTAGACACCATCAAATTACGAGAAGACATTTTTAGTGTCTTATTCTCATATTTGGATGTTTGTATCATTATTAATTGGGTCTATTTATGCATTTAAAATTTTCAATTTTAGATTTTTTATATTGGATTAATTTCATATATCACCCTATTTTCATTATTAATTTCATATACACCCAAAGTACAAATATTAAATATATAATGTATAATTTTTTTAATGCAAATTTGGGAATATGTGAAATTTTCAACTAAAATGAGAGTAGATATGAAATTGCCCCTTTATATTAACAAAGAAAACTGGAAAAATGGCTATATAGCAATTCACCTATAAATCATATTGTTTCAAACATCGTTAAAAATTTATCGCATAATTTTGTTGATGCAAAACAAAACCGTTGCAAATATGTTGCTAAATTAATTGCTTCTTTTTTACCGTTACAAAAATATTGCCTAGAAGTTTTGGCAGAGTTTGGTATGTTGGCCTGCAAACCTTGTAATACACCTATAGAGACTAAGGAATGTTCTACTAAGCCTGATCAGGTCATTGTTGATGTACCTTTAACAGGTATCACAAATTATCAAAAATTAGTGGGTAAACTTATTTACCTTACTCATGCAAGGCCTGATATCAGTTATGCATTTCATGTTCTAAGTCAGTTTATGCATGCACCAATGCAGTCTCATCTTAAGTTGGCATTTAGAGTGCTAAGGTATTTGAAAAATGCACCTGGAAAAGGTATTTCCTTTTATAAAGGAAATAACTTAAATCTGAGTGTGTTTGCAGATTCTGATTGGGCAAAATGTAAAGTTACTAGAAAATCAGTTACTGGGTATTGTGTTTTTCTGGGTAAAAATATTGTGTCCTAGAAAAGTAATAAACAGTCCATGCTTTCTAAATCTTCTGTTGAGGCAGAAAATAGAGCAATGAATACTGTAACTTGTGAAGTTATTTGGATTCAGAAAATTCTTGCTGAATTGAACATTAAAACATCTCTCCCAGTTCCTTTGCATTGTGATAATAGTTCTGCTATACAAATAGCAGCAAATCCTGTTTTCCATGAGAAAACAAAACATTTTGAGATTGAATTGTTTTTCTTAAGGGAAAAAGTTGCTGCTGGTGTGGTTAAAACTGTGAAAGTGAAATCTGTTGATAATGTTGCAGATATTTTTACAAAAGGGTTAAGTGTGGAGGAGCACAATAAGTTTTGTGATGATCTTGGTTTGTCTGATATGTACAAAGCTGAGATTAAGGGGGAATGTTCAAAAGGCTAATCTAAGCCTTGTATATATTGGCTTGGAGTTTGACTTAATACAAGGACTGATAAGGTAAATATACAATAGTGGTTTTCTCTTTGTATTTCTTTTATTTGTGAGTGCAGGGACTGAATGTGAAGATGAGCTAAAGTTGAAGGGTTACCTGAGCCAAGAGTTAGAAGTTCAAAGAGAGCAGCTATATATAGTCCTTATTAGATTTAGGGTTTCTTTGAATTGTTGCTTATCTCTCTGTGTATTGCTCTCTAAGTTGAGAACTCATTGTAATCGTTTGGTTATTCTTTCTTTTCTTTCTGTGTAATTGTTGAACTTAAAACCAGTAATCACATTTGAAGTGATTGACTGATGTTGTGAATAAAATAAGTGGGGAGGTTGGTTGAATTCATAAACAAGCTGTTTTATTGATCTTTGTATACTTTTCCACATGGTATTAGAGCCAGGTTGGTTCTGATACAAAGATCGATTGATTTTTAAAGGTTTTAAAAAATTAAGGTTTCAAAATTTTTTTGGGGCTTTTTGAAATTGAGACGAGATCTGGGTAGATCTAGTGGTTAATCGTGTTTTCGGTGATTGAATCTTGGTTATTGGGGTTCAATTGTGGTTTAATTGAAGAACTCAATTTTTAGGGTTTCCAAAAATTTGGGGGGGTTTTGATTCTTGATATTCGGTTGTGATTAACACGTGTTAATCAGTGGAGATTCGTTGTTGGTTTCTTCAAGATTAGGGTTCTCAGTATCGAACTCTAATTCAGGGGTTTTTTATTTTCTTGGTTTGATTAATATTTGTGGTTAATTTGTTTAGATATCTGTTGATTTCTAAATACTCTTAACTAGTATTAATCTTTTCTTGTTTGTTTCAGTTTCTTGGTACTATTCCGCTGTGCTGATTGTATTCTTGATCTTCTTGATCAATTGTTTGCTTGGTTTGCGTGTTGTAACACCTCTTACACCCTTTTCTTTAGGTTTTTTGTTAGGTTTTTTGTAGAAATTGCATGAGACGAAGTGTAGGTTCAAGGGATTGTTTGTGAGGAATTGATTGATTGTTGGGATTGTTTATGGTTGTTGGAGATATAAGGTGTATCTGTTTTTTTGCTTTGTTGGTTTATTGATCCTTCATCATGGGGGATGGTGTTGAAGGTTCAGGGTTGAACAAACTGGATCAGTTTGACCCATTATTCTTGCATAGTAGTGACACTAGTGGTATTCCATTAATAAGTTTTAAATTGGAAGGCACTGAAAACTACAAAGTTTGGTCAGCTGCTGTAAAATTGGCTATTCATACTAAAAACAAACTTGGTTTCTTAAATGGTAAACTTGAGAGGCCTGCTGAGGCTGGTTTTTTGCAAGAACAATGGGATAGGTGTAATTCTGTGGTATTGTCTTGGATTCTTGGGTATGTGTCTCAAGATGTGTTTATGGGACAAGTTTTCTCTAATAATGCTAAAACTGTGTGGGATGAATTAAAAGAGACTTATAGTAAAGAAGATGGTTCTATAATATTCAATATGCATTATAAAATTCATTCTTTCACTCAAAATTGCATGCTACTTTCTGAATATTATCTTAAGTTCAATGTTATGTGGAGGCAATATGACTCCCTTGTGGATTTGTCTGCCTGTACTTGTGAAGGCTCTGAGAAACATAAGAAACATAGTCAACTTATCAAGTTGATGCAGTTTCTAATGGGGTTGGATGAGGTTTAAGCTCCTCTTAGGATCATTATTCTCACCTCTGATCCAATCCCTGATGTGAAAAGTGCCTTTGCTACTTTGTCTAAAGATGAGTCTCATAGGAGTACTCAATCTTCTTCTGGTTCAAAAAACAATAACTCTGCATTTGCATCTAAATTTAACCAAAAACCTAATGAGTGGTCTGTGAACAAAAATGTGAACTTTAATAATCAAAATAGAAGACTTAATAGGCCTAACTTGGTCTGTACTCATTGCAATATGAATGGTCATACTGCTGATAGGTGTTTTGAGTTAGTTGGGCACCCTGCTGGTTTCAAAAAGAGACCTAATAATTTTCAAAATTATGCTAGCAATAATTCTGTTTCAGGTCATAAGGATCAGTCTACTGTTTCATCTAATTCTTTCACTGATGATCAGTATAAGAAACTGATGGCTTTGATCACTGAGAAATCTGGATCTGGTTGTATACCTGCAAATGTTGCAAGTATGAACTGTGTCATCATCTTTTGTTCTTCTAGATTTTTTAACCACAATTCCAACATAAGCACTTATAATCTCTACATAGGTTGGATTGTTGACTCTGGTGCAAGTCAACATATGACTTACACCATTGTGAACATGTTTAATCTTGTTGATGTTTCAAAACTTAATATGACTGTTGGTCATCCTAATGGGACTAAAGCTATTGTTACTCATATTGGAAGCTTAAAACTTACAGATAAAATTACTATTCACAATGTCTTGGCAGTTCCTAACTACCAAGTCAGTCTCTTATCTGTCCATAAACTTAATAAGGAGAATAAATATAGAGTGATTTTTGATGAAGATACTTGTCTTGTTCAGGATTCTGTCCTAAGGACCCAAGTGGGGACTGGTAGTCTCAAAGATGGGTTGTATTTTCTTAATACAGGTATAAAATTCACTAATAATAACATTCAAGTGTGTTGTCTGTCCAAATGTATTTAGCACAACAGACTTGGTCATCCTGCTGACCAAGTTCTTAACATACTTAAACACAAAATTGCTTATAAAGTAGACTATTCTGCTGAACCTTGTGAGGTTTGTCATAAGGCTAAACAAACCAGATAACCATTTCCTCTAAGTGATCAAAAAACCAATGTCATAGGACAGTTGGTTCACTTAGATGTATGGGGTCCTTACAAGGTTCAAAGCAGAGAAGGATACAAATACTTCTTAACTGTTGTTGATGATTTCTCTAGAGCTGTTTGGGTGTTTCTGTTGAGAGGGAAATATGAAGTTTTCCAAAACATTGTTCATTTCTATAATTTGATTAAAAACCAGTTTGATAAAACAGTTAAGGTGTTTAGATCTGATAATGGAACTGAGTTTATAAATCAAAATATGGAAAAGTTTTGTAAAGATAATGGCATCATACAACAAACTTCTTGTTCTTACACTCCTCAACAGAATGGTATAGCTGAGAGAAAGCATAGACACTTGCTCAATGTCGCTAGGGCCCTCATGTTTCAGGGGGGATTCCTTTAAACATGTGGTCTGAGTGTGTTCTAACTGTTGTTTACCTGATTAACAGGTTACCCAGTTCTATCTTATCTGGAAAATCACCTTATGAAATCATGTATAACATTGAACCAAACATCTCTCATTTAAAAGTTTTTGGATGTCTTTGTTTTGCTACTGTGCTTAACAATTCTGATAAGTTTTCATCTAGATCTGAAAAGTCTGTGTTCATTGGTTATTCTTTTGAGAAAAAAGGATATAAGCTGTTTAGTCTTGAAAGTAAGAAAATTTTGTTTTCAAGAGATGTTACATTTTATGAAACAGTGTTTCCTTTCAAAAATAAATCTGAAAATAAAGATTTTGAGTTTCATTTTCAAAACACAGACAGTTTAAACTTCTTTAATCATTTTCTAGATGATGAAAATTTGTCAGATGAACCCTATGATGATAAGAGAGATAAGAAACCTAAGGGAAGTGAGAGCATAGACCCTTCATCATTGAGAGGTACTGAAAATACTGGTTTCACTAAAAAGGATGAGGTGGTGCATCCTAGTGAATTAGCAGAAGCAGCCAATGATGAAGAGGAGAATGTCACACTTAAGGAAAATGTAAACCAATATGAGGGTGATGACTATTACTATGATGAATTTAATAACTTGTTCAATGAGCCTGTGATTGTGACACCAGATAAACAGAGCATTCTCAGAACATATGTTAGAAAGTCTTCTAGAAAAACTCAGATGCCTGTGAAGTTAAGTGATTATGAAATTAATACTAAAGTGAAGTACAACATAGATAAACATGTTAATTACTCTAAGTTGAGTGCTGAAAATTATAACTTCTCTACAAGCTTGAATAAAATAATTGAACCAAAGACTTATAAAGAAGCTGCCAAAAATCCTAAATGGATTGAAGCAATGAATCTTAAAGTAGAGGCTCTTAACAGAAATAAAACTTGGGATGAAATCACTGAACTTCCTATTGGCAGAAAAGCCATTGGAGGAAAATGGGTTTTCAAAGTTAAATATAAGTCTAATGGTGAGGTTGAGAGATATAAGGCAAGATGGGTTGCCAAAGGTTATAATCAAAAAGAAGGTGTTGATTATGATGAGACTTTCTCACCAGTTGTGAAAATCGTTACTGTGAGATGTTTGTTATCTGTTGTTGTGCAAAATGGTTGGTCTGTTTTCCAAATGGATGTGAATAATGCTTTTTTTGTATGGTGAACTTGATGAGGATGTGTATATGTGTTTGCCAGAAGGGTATTCTGATGATAATGATACTAGAGTGTGCAAATTGAAAAAGTCTTTATATGGTTTAAAGCAGGCACCAAGAAAATGGAATGAAAAATTAACTTCTGTTTTACTTGAAAATGGTTTTATACAAAGTAAAAATGATTTTTCATTGTTTACTAAAAATAAGAATGAGATTTTCATTGCTTTACTTGTTTATGTAGATGACATTGTCATCACTGGTAACAATGTTCAGGCTATCAATGAAGTTAAAAGTTTCATGAGTTCAAAATTCTTAATTAAAGATTTAGGAAAGTTGAAATACTTTTTGGGTATTGAAGTTCTTAATTCTAATGGGAATATGTTTTTGACTCAAAGGAAATATTGCCTAGAAGTTTTGGCAGAGTTTGGTATGTTGGCCTGCAAACCTTGTAATACACCTATAGAGACTAAGGAATGTTCTGCTAAGCCTGATCAGGTCATTGTTTATGTACCTTTAACAGGTATCACAAGTTATCAAAAATTAGCGGGTAAACTTATTTACCTTACTCATAGAAGGCCTGATATCAGTTATGCAGTTCATGTTCTAAGTCAGTTTATGCATGCACCAATGCAGTCTCATCTTAAGTTGGCATTTAGAGTGCTAAGGTATTTGAAAAATGCACCTGGAAAAGGTATTTCCTTTTATAAAGGAAATAACTTAAATCTGAGTATGTTTGCAGATTCTGATTGGGCAAAATGTAAAGTTACTAGAAAATCAGTTACTGGATATTGTGTTTTTCTGGGTAAAAATCTTGTGTCCTGGAAAAGTAAAAAACAGTCCATGCTTTCTAAATCTTCTGCAGAGGCAGAATATAGAGCAATGAATACTGTAACTTGTGAAGTTATTTGGATTCAGAAAATTCTTGCTGAAATGAACATTAAAACATCTCTCCCAGTTCCTTTGCATTGTGATAACAGTTCTGCTATACAAATAGCAGCAAATCCTGTTTTCCATGAGAAAACAAAACATTTTGAGATTGAATTATTTTTCTTAAGGGAAAAAGTTGCTGCTGGTGTAGTTAAAACTGTGAAAGTGAAATCTGTTGATAATGTTGCAGATATTTTTACAAAAGGGTTAAGTGTGGAGGAGCACAATAAGTTTTGTGATGATCTTGGTTTGTATGATATGTACAAGGCTGAGATTAAGGGGGAATGTTCAAAAGGCTAATCTAAGCCTTGTATATATTGGCTTGGAGTTTGACTTAATACAGGGACTGATAAGGTAAATATACAATAGTTGTTTTCTCTTTGTATTTCTTTTATTTGTGAGTGCAGGGACTGAATGTGAAGATGAGCTAAAGTTGAAGGGTTACCTGAGCCAAGATTTAGAAGTTCAAAGAGAGCAGCTATATATAGTCCTTATTAGATTTAGGGTTTCTTTGAATTGTTGCTTATCTCTCTGTGTATTGCTCTCTAAGTTGAGAACTCATTGTAATCGTTTGGTTATTCTTTCTGTGTAATTGTTGAACTCAAAACCAGTAATCACATTTGAAGTGATTGACTGATGTTGTGAATAAAATAAGTGGGGAGGTTGGTTGAATTCATAAACAAGCTGTTTTATTGATCTTTGTATACTTTTCCACATATTGTAACATCATTTTCATCTTTTTGAGTGATCATATGCTAATAATTTTACGTTGTAACTATTAAATTAGTTTAAAACATCTTAATAATCTAGACAAATAAGATGTAAAACCAAATCTCAAATTAAATATTCATGATACCTTACATATGCCATAAAGATATGCATGTACTATAGTCTATAATAACACATGCAGACTACATTACTGCAAGCCAAAACAACCAAAAACTCGTGCACCTGCATATAATTTATACTTCTTAATACATAGATGTTAACACTTCTGATGGATAGATTTATTCTATGAAAAGACCATCCATCTTCCTTTATGTTTAGATATGTTTGTCGATCATATCTTGATCTACAGTATCAAAGAAAGGATAAATTTCATCCTGGTGATCATGCATGACTTCTTTGATATTGGAAGATTTTAGCACCAACGACTTATGAAGGCCATGATTTGTGTTATCCGTTTATTGAAACCATAAAGCATTACCACATATGTTAGTGTTGTCGTACAATGAAAATGGCAAAGCAGGAGTAGCATCATTTCGAAGTAGGGTATTTGATGTACTCTCAGGTTGTAATACACCTATCCCAAGTTGTAATGAATCACGAAAGGCAATAAGTGACTTCACTTGTTGCCGCTCGTGTTGTTGTTTATAAATGGCAAGCCGAGTGAGGACAGTATAAAGCTCTTCCTCAGCTTGCCTTATCTGGCATTGAAGGTTACAAACTATGGTGAGGCACCCTTGGATAGGAAATTGGTCACGCATGTTGGCCTCATAAATTATAGACCGCATGGCCTCATTTTTGTGGTGTGGGTTGATTTGTTCGAGTATTTTTAAGATGTTCCTTACACCAAAGAGCTTGTGTACATTTCTAAAAACCGTAGGGTGTTCAGGGCGAAAATGTGGGGCGAGTGCACACTGAGGGGTGCACCGCTTGCGCTGGTATTTGCAAGCAGCACATGCTTGGGTAGTGGTAGCACCCTTGAGGGTCATTATGGCTCGGTTTGAAGAGTGAAATGACTTGTAGAAAAGGTGTGAGTTTTTGGTGGAGACGAAAAGAAATAATGTGAAGTGTAGACAATATAAAGAACCCCAAGTGCTTGGCCGTTCGGGACAAACATGCATGAAATTTAAGGGCATGTTGTTGAGGACATAATTTAGGTGAAAATGTACGGTGTATTAATTGAATCTGTACTTACATATAATGTAATGTAACTAGTAGTGTTGACTGTGTGGCTAAAGATATATAACGAGGTGCACAACGTATAAATTTTGTTTCAAAACCCATTATGAAACTCATCAAACCCCGGTATTATAAGGGGGTATGATCACTTTATTGATTATCAAATTAAACACTAAGATTCTAGTCACAATTTCAAGTATTATTTACAAAGATATACTTGAAAACCTAGCTAATGAGATTTTTAATGACATAAGCATTTCAGGTATCATTTAAAATCTAACCTTTACAAGAAGGTTAGTATGTCCATTATGCACAAAGAATTGTCCAACAAGGATTAAGACTCTAGGAACCATAGCAAGTAAAGATAATGTAAAATAATAAATAGATATTTTATTGATTGTGTTTTATGTGATTACATAATGAGATCTCATCTTTATTCATAATAAAACATAATTTAGAGAATAAGTTAACATAACCTTAAATGTAATAGACCCTAAGCCTTTGATTAGGCTTGGGCCTTAACCTGTCATCTAACACTCCTTTGCAGTTTAAATGAGAGGTTTATGAACGTTCAAACAGGATAGAATGTTGAAACCGCCTTCTTTTTCTCCTTTTTCCCATCTTCTTTGTTGTTCGTTTGCAAGGAGATGGACTTATATTTTGGCGACATAATTATATACCACTTGGCGGTTTCCTTCATTTTTATTGCTAATTTTTTTACGTTGTATCTTGCTTTGCCTTTTGAAGAAAGCGGGAATTTGGTGGTCAACTTTTGTTGTCAACAACAATGACAATGACGTTGGTCAGCAAAAGCAATTTGATGAGGAAAGCAAATATGGTTTAGTGATGGCAACTCAACATATTTAATGTATTTAGGACGGCTGGAGTTTGTGTGATAGGGTTTATGCATTGAATACGAAAAAGATCCCTAATTAGACAAAAATAAATAAAGCGGAAATAACTTGGATCCCTCAGGATCACCGGTAAGTAGCCGATGACCGGAGGATAGTAAATTTTTGTTAGTGGATGTTACCTAAAGCTCGAATAATATGTAAGATACTAGTAATAAATAGATATATTATTGATTGTGTTTTGTGTGATTACATGTCTATTTATAATAAAACATGACTTAGAGTATAAGCTAACATAATCCTAAACCTAATGGACCTTAAGCACTTGATAGACTTGGGCATTAAACCATCATCTACAAACAATACTGTATTGATTGTATATGATTGATCAATGTATCAGAAATTATAAAACTCAAAACCTAGATAATATTAGAGGCATGCACATACCTGGTACACAAACCAAGTACAAACGAAGTGAAGTCCCATACAATCATCCAAATTCATTTTTATTCTTACCTAACCTGCAGGCCACAGGTGTCAGGTGATCCTATGACATAGTCATAATGGTCATTTAACTCAACCTCATATGAGCTTCTCAACTGATGAAAGCTTAAAATGGATACCAAGTTACAACCTATATGCCCACTCTTGTTTTAATTATTTCCATTTTACAACCCAAATATGTGATAGTATAATAGTGCAAGTAAATAAAAAAGTTCATTCTAGAATTATAGTTTGTTCTTTAAAATTCAAATTTATAATACACTTGTGTTCGATATGATCAAAACTAGATTGTTTTCTTTAAATGTTAATGAAGTATGCATAATCAGTTTAAACCATCACGTTAAAAACTTAGAATGAAGACATTTTGGCTTATAGAACTTTTTTTCAATAGCAAAAAAGTTAATATATAGCACAAAAAAGATGGTACTACGTATTATCAAGTTATGCTTTTTTATAAGCTTACCAGTTCATGTAATTTTGGTTTATATTTTGTAGGTTTATTTATTTGAGCTTATATAATTTCGGTTTATATTTCATCCATGTGATCAGAGGCGGAGTCAATAAAGTGGTTGGTAATTAACTATTAAGCCATCATACAGGTTTAGTTTTTGCAATTAGCACCTCTTATTGTATGTCGATAAAAAAAATTGGAAACGAATGCACATGCCAGACTAAAATGAATTTACTTGTTAAAACTATTATTTTCGAGTTTAAAGTTCTTAATTGTTATGTTATTAAGTTGAATCATGTGAAAACTATAGGTTAGTTACGTTTTTGAATGATATTAGTTATAACTTTTACTTTAAGTAGGGCCCTTGTAACATGAATTTGGAGCTCTGACTGCTAGTTTCTCCATTTTTACACTAGTTATCTATGTCACGCACTACTGGCAATTAATATAAACGGAAGGCCAAATGTCCAGAAAAGATCGTCCATTTCGAAGATGATTTCGCAAAAAATGCCGTAAAGTTTTGCAAAAACCAACCTTTCAGTGTTGCACATATGGTATCTTAAAGAGTCGAAATGATACTTGACAATAGTTTCTAACAAAATAATTAGCGTAAAATAGAACAAACCACGGGATGATCTTGCACAAGTGACATTATAGCAATGATTAAACCGTCAAGAATGACCATCATGCATGTTAGTCGATATCATATAGACTTGACATCGATTAACGTGATTGACTACATATATGGTTGCACTAGCTAGTTTATATCATATTGGTATGACAAGGTACACTTCTATAATTAGGTACGTTTATCATCTTAGAATTTTCATACAGATTGGGCCCTAATTAAGGGTGTTTGGCGCCCTTTAACTCCAGTGAGGTAGTGACACTAACTGACCCATTCAACCACAGCATTCTTCTCAACTCAACACATCTGACAAATGAACCAACTTAACAAAATCCCGCAAATCGACTTTAAACTAAGTTAACTAGATCTAACCTTAGCATACTTAAGTTAAAACCCTTAACGAGCAAAATCAGACCAAGTGAAACTTACTTTTAGCGCACCCACCAATTTCAGATATCACTAGCAAAAGATTTGTATATGTAAAAGCCAAATCTTTGAAATTCAAGCAATGAACGAGTGACTACTGACTAGCACGTGAACCAAATAACATTTTACATTTGTATTGGTAGTAAGGATATCTGCAGTGCATGGTTAACATGAGAATTTGGCTTGCATATCATCAGGAGATACGTGCAATGGAACAATATACGGAATATTGACTCTGAAAAACTACTTGCTGAGAAGCTAAAATGCCCAACAAAAAAAACTACTATAAATAAACATTGCTCGACCTCCAACGTTTTTTCTGTTACGGTTTATATTAGAAGTATAATAAACGTTTTCAAGCATACGCCATTTTAGATATGGGTTTATATGGTTGCATTGTAATCAATTGAATCTCGGTATAGGATTTTCTATCCAAAAGAGAATACTAGTTCTACAACATCTCACAGCGACATTCATCCACTAATTTGAACATCACATCTCCAAATTATGAATTATGAATTTATAGAAAAGATAATGATTAGAATATACAAAGCCTTTCAAAAAAAAATGATTAGAATATACAAAAGGTTACATAAATTCATGTAAACTGGAAAGAATCGACATCCTAGGGCTAAACGGGTAATACACTAGCCGCTTCTAACAAGCTAAACTGTTGAAGTTCATAGGCTGACACGAAAACAGAATGTGAACATGCTGTAAAGTGTAAACCCATTCCGAACCAAACAATGAACTACTGAACCAAACAACTAAAATCCAATTAAAAAATCATTTCACTTTTGAATTATAACATATCTTGAAAAAAAAATGAACTGAAAAAAAATGGTTGACCCAGAATTCAGTTCACTTGAAACTCTAGAACTGACCAGTTACGGCCCTTGTCATGTCCCAGGTTTGTTGTCTAGTTATGTCTGTCCACTCATTCCTGTCTAACTCCAGGTTTACGAATCAGTGAAGGACTAATTCGATAGTCTTGGTTAACCAATTGTATCTGGTCCAACATACCAGGTAAAGTAACCGGCTTAGGATTAATCTCAAGACCTTTTGCCCCAATATATTACAATTATAAAAGAAAAAATCAAACAAGTAATAATAAGTCTGAAAGTTGGGAGGTTGAGAACCCCCAAAACATCTATACAGCACCAACATTTCTCAATCATATCAGTTAATAGGCACCATAAAGGAAGAAACTAGGTAAACAACAAAACCGAAGGATATTACGTCTATATGTTGAAGTCCTAGAATTCATCAGTACAAAAATGAGCACATGGGCTCCTTTTACCTCATGGTTCTCCACCAATTTGATGGTTCAATGAAGCTGTCACCAGTCTGAAGGCTAACCAAGGTGCACCATCTTGTGACTAGTGAGTAACCCGTTTATACAGAACCTGTGCTAATAATAGTGAAACCCCGTTTTCCAGTTACAGATAATTGCATAGGTCCTTGTAACACTTCAATATACATTGGCTCCAACAAAGATGATTTTATCAGCAAATGTAACCCAAAAGAGTCACGCACGCTTACATGTCTTACCGTTTTTATAACAATTTGATGAAAGGTGATGTTCAAGTATCAATCTAAACTCTTATTCCTCCAAAATTTACTAGTACTAAAGGGGATGACAATAAGAGTGGTCAATACGATACTTGGGCTTTTGCTGATAAAGACCTTCAACCATCTGATTATTCTGAATCAAAACCTCTTCACAACAGTTGCAATGTTTACTCAGAAGACCAACTCTCCTACAAAATTTCCTTATATGATACAGCTTCCGCAACTATATAACTTCTGAGACGAACCACATACTATATGTATAATACCAAATGTTGGGGCACGAAAAATGAAACAATCTCAGGTGCAGGATTCATTTACAGCTTCGTAAAAAAGAACCTGAGGTTGCAAATGCCCTTTTTCACACATTAAAACTACATCTTCCCATCTTCCGATCACCTACAAAATTAAATATAATTAAATATCAGTCAACTGTAACCAAGAATACTAGATATGGCAAGATGGCCAGGTCTGATCAGATGGGTTGGGTAGACCTGCTAACACTTTTTTTGGGACATTTTTTAATCTTTTATATAGAGCTTATTCATTCAATTAAACAAATAATAGTCAAAAACTTTGAATAAAACAGTTTACAAGGTTGTATGCATTAAGAAAAGACTTTGATAGGGTTCAATCCATTTGCCCCATTTAACATGTTCCCCTTTTAAGCTGACCACTTTGATTTCACCCATTAGCAATGCAACACAACCTACGTAGAGCCATTAATAAATTTTCGTAATTGCCACCTCAGGGAAATATCATCACACAGAAGATATATTATGGCGAAGAGTGTTACCTTTACAGTTTTGTCATCATACATCACCCATCGTTGATTAACATGACTGTAGGCAAAGCAATGATAATGTTGTCCATAATAGCATACCTTAAAACATTGGTAAATAGTTAGGATTGGCAGATGCAGATACAAGATGCGTAAGTAATTAAACAAGCCTTGCAGTGTTTGAAGAGTTGTACCACTGAAACAAGACGGCGTGTGTTCTTGGGATCAAGTCCACGATAGAGTACGCTTAGATCTATTTCAGTAGAAAGAGCTGCCAAAGTCGCCTTAATGTCTTCAACGCTTTCACAGGTGTTCTGCCAACCCAGTACTAAAAATACAGAACAGCCATATGTTAGCCGTTAACAGAGTGCAATAACAAGCAGCAATTGAAGAATGATAGAATATCAGTTTAGAGGTTTCAGTTTTGATACATTAACTTATGAATGGGTCGTTTTCGGGTGTGGTTTATCTCAAGCGGGTTCAAATCTAAAATAATACTAGAAAGAGAAACGGGTCAAACGGGTTAGCGATCACACTCCCAAGTCAATTTCTTCATATATTTAGAATATCATTGTCATAGTATTAAAAGTAAATTTATAAAAATTAAGTAAATTATTAGGAAAAGATCTCTGTGGTTTGCTCATATTCTGAAATTTGTCCACAGCTGATACTAATTTCAGAGTCTCCTTAAGAAACACTGTTTGTTTTATTTTGACCCATCCAATATGCAACTAATTGGACTGTTTGTCCATCAAGTATGCTATTAACTTCACTTTTGGTCCCTAAGGGACAGGGTATGGGCAAGGAACCAAATATGAAAGCAAACAATTATTCTAAGGACTAGATCTGTCCAAAATATTGAGCAACCCACAGAGAACATTTATGTAACTTAGACTAGTTTTATAATTTTACTAGAAGTTACCAATTAACTATATAAAAAATAAAAAAATAATATAAAATCAAAAATAAAAAAAGGCAAAAAGTAATAGCGGGTCAATCCAACTTGACCCAGGTCCACTTTGACCCTTTATAAGAAATTTCCCTTTTCATATGAACCCGTGACCCAACCAAACCACCTTGCCACCTATACAGCTATACTTATGGTTATAACCAAAAAAATACCTGTTGTGAAAACATGAGGTGGAGTAGAAAGAATGTGATGAATGTAGTTCAGATTCCCACAGCCACCATCATCAGGATCACAAGCTAATTGATGATTCCTCTCAACAGAATTTAGTAACTCATCAAAAGAGCTTTCTGGACACAGGGCCTGAAAAGTGTAAATAATAAAATTATCAGGACATAACATAAATCTAACAGTAAATTTAGCCAATGAAAGTATGTTGGACATGCCTTCATGGTCCGAAGGGCATTCGCGTTGATCTGGTGAAAGAAAGAAGTGTATTTTAGACGTCTAGTCTCCAACCCACAAGTATAGCAATTCATTCGTTCAAAGATGTCCATTCCAAAAAGAGAATGTGCTGTACAAGCTTTGTTTGGACACTCCCATGAGCCCATGGCATTGCTTTCCACAACTTCAATGCCAGAAATGCCAGTACCAGATGTAAATGACTTGTGTAGGCAATCAAATATCACTCCCAAGACTTCTGAAGCATCGTTCATTTGTGCCTGAAAGATCATGTTGAGTATTCAGTATATGGAGTTGTGGTCTAGACGTGTTGGGTTGACCCAATATAATAGGTAGGTCGAATAAGATTATGAAACTCGTTTATTTAAAATTTCATAGGTCTTACGCATTAAGACTGCACTTTAATCAGCTTTTGAATTGTACAACCCATTTCCTTTTTAGCTAATTACTTTTATTTAATCTGATTGCCCATTACGGATATATAACCTGATTTGACTCATTCGTAAGATAATTGGATCAAAATTTGCATCTACAGAATTCAGTAACAACCTAATGTTCGTCTCGTTGAAATATCATGCGCAGATCTGTACATCTCACTAACACCCCCCCCCCCCCCCCCTCCAAAACCAAAAATCCCACACGCAATTAATTGATAATAAATGAATATCCCTAATATAAAAATATGAGCTGTAGTCTGAATACACATACCTCCTGAAAGAAATTACTATCTGGATACAAGTTGCTAAGAGCAACCCGAAGGGAAGTAGGAGCAACAGCTTGAACTCTTGTATCAGTAGAAGCTAAGTTCAAAGCACTAAAAATATCGTACAGGGCACATGTAACGCACGGATCACCAACATGTAGATGAGCAGTGGTAGATGTATTCAAAAATTCCTCCCGGAATCGTCTCAAATGCCATAAGGACTGTAAATAAAAAAATTAAAAAAAAAAATGTTTATAACTGAAATGGAAAAAAGATCGATTAAATCCAAAAAATTTTAAAAATGACCTGTATAATAACATTTAAGAAACAGTTGTATTCACCAACTTCATTCTTCAGGCCTGTACCATATACATCACTTCCATTTACACTGTCGGGGTCGAGTTCAATAGATGTGACACATGAGTCTTCCCCTTCAATAAGCATATCTTCAGGCATCGTCAATTTATTAGGATACTTCTTGCGTGAATGAAATGCATCTAGAAAAATCAGCATATAGCAAAGTTAAAGCAAAGTCGTAAAGCTCTCAGCATAATTAATATGTTAACATGTTTACACAAAATGAGTAGAACAGGAGACTAATTGCATGACTTGCGCAATATACATATATTTTTTTATTTGTAGGTTACATTTAAAAGAGCTGGAGTTATTTTGAAAAATAAAAATAAATAAATAAATGAGAAGTTAATATGTCAGCACCACAAACCATAGGTGCAATCAGCTCCGACTGATAATTCCATGACGTGTTTAAATTTTTCCTTAGATATATTAAACCATGAGCAAAACATAAATAATAACAATAACAATAACAATAACAATAACAATAATAATAATAATAATTTAAAAAAAAACAAAAAAAAACAAAAAACAAGCAAAAAAACAAAAAACAAAAAGAAAACAAAACAAGGAGATGTTTTTCTATAAACAAAATAAAGTACATAGATGTCCAAATATCAAGAGCAGTTTGTCTAGCTGAGTATTGACCAATGGACGAGTTTTAAACTACACGCAGTATGAACTGACTTTCCAAAAACAGAACATAAATTATCAAGAGCCCGCTAGCTGGCTTCAAAATAGTATGAAAGTAATCCAGTTACCTCGAACAATAATATAACTAAGTGAGGACATCTTAAAGCATTCTATCAATGGGGCGGCGTCCTATCAAGATGATTATTAATGCTAAGAATTAATATGACCAGGACTGCTAGAGATAAGCGAATAATACCAAGGCTTTGGCGAACAGCTATTGATAGATCAGCTTGGAACCTTTTTTCATCATCATCGTCATCTTCTGCTTGCAAAAGTCTCAATGGAACTGCTCCATTGTCTCCTGAAGAAGTGTCTGCCACCAAGCAAAATACAATCAACAGCTGGGATCTTAAGGCCATAGATAAGATATAAAGGGAAGATGCTACACTAACTAACAAGTTTCTATTCAGCTACATCATTTTTTTATATTTCTCATTTCTTTTTCCACACAGTAAGCAGGTGTAGAGACCCCTGCCCGCTAAAATACTGGTGGTAGTCTGCCTAATCCATACAAAAAAAAACTAAGAAGTTATAAAGGACCAT
Organism: Artemisia argyi; assembly: GCA_030686995.1. Lineage (NCBI taxonomy): Eukaryota > Viridiplantae > Streptophyta > Magnoliopsida > Asterales > Asteraceae > Artemisia > Artemisia argyi. The sequence goes on from CM060701.1 coordinate 45,870,698, forward strand.
GTAAATGAACGGAAACCTAAAACTTTGATGGCTCATGATAAATCCTAATAGCAAAAAGTACTAACTTACCTAACGACCCACCACACAAAGCTGAGTTCAAATAACTGAATACCTTAGCCCCTTCATATGTTCATGTCATTATGTCAATGCCAGATTTAGGACTTCTCCAATGTGGTTAGAAGTTTATCTTATTCTTGAATTTGGTTGATCTACTTAATAAGCATGAAGTCAAGTAAATGCAGATACAAGCAATTGAACTCTCACATGAGTCCTTGCACGGGAGGTAATCAATTTAGGTATTGCTTCTAACCATGTGCTTCTTTCCAATTTTAGTGTTCATCCAACATAATACAACCAATGTAAACTTTAGTTCTAGTCACTTATCTCTAACTTATTGGACATGCACCAAACTACAATGGAAGCATGCAAGTCACAGATGATAAATAGGCAATACTTCCACCTCTCTTTGAACGCAATCCAATAAATGTGTTTTTTTTTTGGTAAAGGGAGTGTACCCGGTGAATATGCAATAAATGTGTTTTATATCTATATCTATATCTATATCTATACTACTTATAATGGGGGAAGGACTCTCTCTCCAAAAAAGTTCAGATGTACACAAAATGATGCATGGTTTACAACACTTTAAAGCAAGCAATTTTCATAATTACAACAACCAAAGCATTGTGTACAACAAAAACTAGCATGAATCGAAATTCAGACCACTTTCCTTAGAATTCTACATTAATAGCATTAAAAACACCCCTACACCCAATATTACAATTATTTAAACACAATGTACAACACTCATTCTACATTAATAGCATTAAAAACATCCCTACACCCAATATTACAATCATTTAAACACAATGTACAACCCTCATTCTACATTAATAGCATTAAAAACACCCTTACACCAAATATTACAATCATTTAAACACAATATACAACCCTCCATCTTAACCTAGACATGAACCTGTGACCAAGACTCGACTCAATAAAACTCGACTCGATACACAAAGCTGTGACCAAGCAAATTTAGGTGTCGGAATGACATCCCGTGACATTTTTATTTATTCCATTGAAAAATTTTATTTCAGGGTACCCGCCGCTGCAACACGCGGGTACCCTGCTAGTAATAAAGAAACAACAAAATAAACAAATAATGTTTAAAACCTGATTGCCATCCAAAATACAATAGGTTTAGCCGAGAAGAAAAAAAGAATTATAATAATATTAATAATAAATAAATCAATAAACTGTAAAGCTACCAAAAGTTCTAGCAACCATCAACATCATGATGGAGAAAGAACTGAACAAAAGCAAATTTTTATCCTAATATAAGTTAGTTAATACGGGTTACTACATATCAGTGTTTTCTAACAATTAGGTATGGTAAGCTAGAGTTCTTAGGGGAGGCCGCCTAACACACATAAGACATGTGATCTGTAGGTTCTGAAGCTGTGGCAAGTCAAGAACCAAAGATCACAGCTTGCAATATAGGTCATTTATATAGACTAAAGGTTATACTGGTATAGCATATGACGACTTACGAGTCACTTACAAGTCGTCCTGTGTTTCAAGAGTCACAAGGTCGCTTGTAAAGAAGGGAGCTCCCTCTCTCAATAATTCTTTACTATGTTTCATAAAAGAGCATTATAACTCAGTAGATAACTAATGCTATAACATCAGTTGAACAGTCAACTCGATACCAATTGGGTCATGCTAACTGAGAAAAACACACCCTCTAAAACAAAGAAAGTGTGTAGAGTTTTATCAGAAGACACTTACTGCTATCACCTTGCAGACGGTCACTAAATGTAACTTGTCCAAATTCAGTAGTCTCCTTTCCAGATGACACAGATTGCTGTCTTCCATCAATTAGCTTGGTTGCATTTTTTTGCCGCCTACCTCTTCTTCCTGGTCTGCGCTCAGGAAAGGCACCATCCTCCAAGATTCCTTCATCAGATAAGCCTACACAATAACGGATATGGTGTACAGTCCAGTTAATACTTAGTGATTACCCTTTCCATAATTTGCATTACGAGTTATAAGCAGAATCAGTACCTGTCCTCCCTGGGAAACCATCTTTAGCATTGCAAAGACCATCTTCTGGGGGACTCAAAGCACCATTGTTTTGCTTTATAGGTTCCTAGAAATCAAAGTTCGTAAGCCACCTCATACTACCATGAAATTCCATAACCCGAAAAGGTGATCATTTTAATGCTTTTCTCATAATGCCTTTTATATTCACCAACCTCCCATTAAAGCTAACATACAAAGAAAGAAAGATAACAACAAAAAGATGCTCACCAGCCTAGAAGGTTCCCATTCATCAACAGGATTGCCCGTTGGAGCCACTCTTGAGCTACTTTTAAGTTGCTCTGCAAGATGTCTTTGTTTAGCCTCATCCTCAATTCTTCTTTGATATTCCAATGTCTCTTGAAGCTTCCTTTCCTCAGCCTCAAGCTCCATTTTTCTACGTCTGGCTTCATCTTCCTGTTGATGGAGCACACCACCAGTTTCAGCATCACTGTCACTTGGCTGTTCATCTATCTCCGGTGGAGTGGAGGAACTAAGGAAAAACAAACATCAACGTAACATCAGAAGAGTGGATAATAATTAAAATCATATCATGAATATTAACGCATGATGAGATAGCACATACGCCTTTGACCCATTGTCATGGGATGAAACATGTAGGTCACCTGTGCTTGAACCCTGCACATGTAACACCATTGTTAGCATCATATATTGTTTTATCAATCTATTATCTAATACAGTACAGTAACATATAAGAAACAAGAAATTATATCAAACCCTTGAATCCTTTGATTTTCTGTGTTCCTTGTTCTTTCTTTTGTCCTTCAGTTTATCGTTAGAATGCTTCGAAATATCGCCAGTCCCTTTTTTAGAATCTAAAGCAAGTTCTGCCAAGAACGCTTCTCTGGCAGCATCCGACTTCTCTGTGGCATCTTTCTCTGCTAAATTCTCTATGTGTGCCTAACAAAAGATTAAAAAAAAAAAAAAAAAAAAAAAAAAAACTGAGCAAATATATTTGTGCCTTCAAGGGAGTGTGCAGCATAGGTAATATGGTATCTCAAACTCTCAAAGACTGCCTAGCAAGTTGTCTACTAACCCGTAAATATGATTTTACTAGAGGCACGACTATGAGTCCGAAATCATGAGCACATAAGGGACCTATTTTGGCTTCCAGCTGCTTTATTCCAGAGACATTTCGCATGATCCGCGCATCAATTTTGCTAAGCTGCATTACTAAAAAAGTGAGAAAAAGTACATAGAATACAAATAACGTTTCAGTATAAAATATATATATTCATTAATCAAACAAACCTCGACAGACAAGTGTTCTTTCTGTTTCTGGATTGCAACTTCAATGCAAGCGTCCAGCTGGTTGAGATACTTCCAATCATCTTCACCTGATTCTAAGTCGCGCATCTGAGAATTCACACTACCATAATCCTCATACCCGAACTGGCTAGCAGTAAAGGCGTCTGCTTCTTTCAAAACATTTGTCAAAGCCTCCAGCTCAAACTTATTAACAGGGGTAACCTCACTGTCACTTTCACTAATGTCATGTCGTCGCTTCCTTAGAACAGACTCATAACTTTGACGAACAAATTCCGTAGAGTTTTCTCTTCTTTTACCTTCTTCTAGATATAGATCTTCGACTACCTGAACTGCTTCCTCGTAACTTATATGCTCCATCTTTCTTTCACATAAACTTTGCAGATGCGCAAATTCCTTACCAAGCGTGTCTAAAAGCTCTACCCCTTGATGCACTTTCTCCTCTCGACCGCGAGTCCAGAACGTCAACTGCTCTCGGCTTGTGGGGCCGGAAAATATCCACGACAATAGAGAATCATCATCAACAGCTAACCTTTTCTCAGAACCGATGTTATCTTCCCATGTGTTCCAACTGAGATGGCATGGCAGAGAAAGCTCGTCCAACAAGAGACTGGAACCATCTTTATCAATAACTATTTTCTCAGCTATTTCCGACACTTGTGTGACACTGTTCAACTCTTCCATGCCTTTCTCTGTATACCTACCTACTCCACACGAATGCGATAGTTCTTGCAAAAACATGGACACTTTCTTAAGCTCTGTTGCTCCGAGAAAACATATACAAATGGGTGATTGCTCCACACCGGAGTTGGGAAGCTGAGAATGCAACTCCTCAACTGCAAACTGTATCACCTTGGTAAGATGACTTGCCGCAAGGCATTTATGCCTAATCAGCAACTGGAATAAACCTTTTATCTTCTCAAGTAGTTTCATTCGCTCAGAGTCATCTGATAAAGGCCAGCAATCGGGCTTGGAATATATCTTACAACCTTCACTTTGATCACACTCCATTGGGACACAGTCAATAGTCTTAGCATGCGTTTCCCTGCCCACGCCTGTACCATTACAACCATCATCATAATTTTTCTCTTCAAACGATGATTCCCACGCATCGTCAGAACAATAACTGTCACCAAAACGATCATTAGCAAACTCTGGATTCTCCGAATTCGAAAGTAGTGAATATGATTGCAATTTGATCATTCTAACTGATTCGTGCAGATCCAATGCTTTCCAAGGAAAAGTCAGAAGCATTTCCGTCCACTCACTGTCGACAGTGGGAGGCAACACTGCCTGCAACTCTGGCGATAAGCTATCTGTGTGTGCATGTAATACATGATGCTTATGCAATTCGGGATCTGCAAATTTCTCACTGCATCGACAACACATCCAGAACCTCCAACTATTATTATCCACACCGAATGACAAAGCCTCGTTAATGACTTCATATGCCAACCCATCTTTTAAAGATTTAAAATGTGACTTAATATCCGATATCTTTATCTCGAACAAACCTTTCTTTAAATCTGGACTCATAGACTTCCAAAACGAGAGAACCGCTTCTTTTCTTTCATCAGAAGATGTATTCTTCTTCACTTTTCCACTCTTCCTTCGTTCACCTGTTCGTGGACCAGTCCCGGAAGAAGGTTCCGGAGCCTTATCTGCCTCAGGTTGCGTTCGAGCCTGATCTTGTTTCTGCTGCAACAGCCTCGCTGCAGCCACTTGAACCTCAATCTCCTTTTTCCGCTCCTCGTCTGTTTTATTCGCTTTCTTGATATCATTCGGCCGCCTACCTTGAACTACTCTCACATCCATCGGATCTTCCGGAACACGCCTAATAGGAATAATCCTAAACTTATCCTCTCCATGTCCCAAATTCCTCATCCAGCTCGATATCGTCCCCAAATTCGCCTTCTGAAGCAAGGCACGAAGCTCGTTCTGCACATTCGCAATCCTCGCATCCACAGCACTAATCTTCTGCTGACTCACGTCCTGCAAACTCTCCTTCCCAGGATCAATCGGATTCTTAATCGCTAACGCACGCTCACACTCACGCACCGAATCCTCATAATCCTTCCCATCACTCGCAGTCTCATATATCAAATTCGCATAAAAATGCGCAAACTCAACCGAACAAGGCGACAACTCCGCCGCTCTCTTAGCACTCTCAATCGCATTCTTCAAATGCTTTTGTTTCGCATTCGGATCATCAATAATAGTCGCTACCTTAACAAAAACCGTCCCTTGCACTCTATAAGCCAACGCTAAATACGCCTGATTCTTATATTTCTCACACAACTCCTTCATTAACCTAATCGCTTTCGTATGATTCCCTCGCCTAATCGCATTCAACGCCTTCTCACACTCCACTTTCACCGCTCCGTAACCTTCCGATTCAATCGATAACCTAACCTCATTCTCTAAATTCATTTGCTCTATCTCCTCTACAGTCATTACACTCACACTCAAATCACGCTCATCACCGTTAACATCAACATCACCGTCACCGTTAACACCGTCACCGTCGCGGCGACCGTCATCAGCGACGGTTAGTATCAACGGTGACGACGGTTTAGTGCGTGTAGCGACAGGTCGCTTTTTACGCCCCATCGGTTAATCGAATTGAATTAAAACAGTTATTAATATCTAACAGAAACAATTATATAAACCTAATTTCATATATGATGTATATATATAATAACAAGATGTATACTTACAGAGAGAGTGTATGTATAGGCATGATGATTTAATTGAGGTAGGTGGTGGTGATTGTGGTGTTTGTTTTGTGAAAATGAAAGGAAAAGAGGGGTTTTTTTTCTATTTTTATTTTATCTTTTTGGGTGGTTTTCGGATGTGGCTTTTGACATTGATGTGTTTTATTTATTTTTGTGATTTGATTTTTTGGTCATGATTCGAATATACCATATGTGTTTTTAACTTTGCGTCTTTCCATGAGGTTTTTTACTTTTTTTTATGCAAAGGCAAATATCTGTGTAAAGCGAAGTATGACTTTTTATGCAACATTTACAGATTCAATTTGTAGTTATTGCGAATAAAATATCAATAAGTTAAAAATTAAAAATGATAAAAATTTAAGAATTAAATAATATTTAAATTATAATTTAATGATGGATGTGATTAGCATTTTTAGTAAAATCTATACTATTTATAAAGAGTGTATAGTCAAATTGGAATTATTGAATGTTGAAAATTAGTCAAAAAGTGATCATTTGACAATGATTTCTTTAAAATACAATTGGTTTTAACATACTATTATCGAATTAAATATCATGTGTTAAATTAGGATTAAATATTAGCTACACGTCAAATATTTATAACGAGTATGGCACCGGTCGGCCGCGTTGCGGCCTAGCCCTTTTTTTGCTTGTTATTATCTACGTCAGATTTTTAAGCATAACAATAACATATATAACAAAGAAGATGCCAGCATAATAGTTTAAACATCATTCTTTCATTCGCAACTTACATATTGCATACCTAACGATACGTCAACACATACTTCAACGTACTTCTCAATATAAGAACTAAAGACAAACACTCTCTAGCCTTATGTGGTCCAGTTGATGCCTTAAGAGCCTAAAACACACAGCAAATAAAATACTACATATTAGAAAAAATAAACCAAAACTTTTTAAAATTCACTTTATAATAGTTAGCAAATCTTTTCAAGAACCTTAGATGACAATTAACTATGACACGACATACCATGTGAAGAGCCTGTTGCATGTTTCGTCTGTTGCTCCGAACCACCATGGGTCTCAGTTTCTGAGCGTGCAATAGATCAACAACATTATAGTTGCCAATAAGTATAGTGTTTACAGTCATGCGGAGCATAATATTTGTATTAGTGAAGCAGTCGTCATATTGCTGAAGGAGTGGGAAACACTCACCGGGCAAGATACCGTTGATGGCGTGGTCAAACCAAAGAACACCAGCTACGGGGTTATCTTCTGCAACAACAAAGAAAAGAATTAAGAATTATTTGCATTACAGTATAAAGGTGCTAATAAGGCCCATCTGTAAGGCTAACACTTACCATGTAACGCACCACTGGTAACATGGTCAAACTGAGCCCCATCCGGCATATGCCTATCAAAACTTGCATCGCCACTGGCAGGACTATGAGTATCCCAAACATGACGAATGATTCCCGACTGGAAATCCAGAATAACTGGTCCCCGTGGTAGTCCTGCAACAACATATCTGATTGTTACATAGACTTAGAGCATAGCAAGATCCTAAATTGAATAACACAAACATAAAAAAGGATCTTAACATAAACAATAAGCATGTACAAAAGACAAAAACATGTACATGTAATGTGGCATAAGCACAAAAATGTAAGTTAGTTGACACCTTAAAGTCAAATGTGACTGTTGTACAGGTAAAAGGAATCGACGCATACCACTCTTTGCAATGGAAATAAATACCACTGTCAATGCTTTGGCACACTTGCTGCATAGACACTGAATCATGCAATAAAACAGAATTTAGAAATTGTCGTCAAAGATGAAAATAAATAGTATATAGAATGAGAGTTACTGTGTGGACTTTTCAATTATTTTCACGCGAAAGTGACAGTTGATACGGCTACACCTTACCTTATCAATGTGGTTATATACGATATCAGGTATGGAACTGAGATTTCTATTTCATGCTACATTCCTCACCTCAACTATATTGATAAAACGTATAGGACCTTCTTACAGGTTGATCATCAATACCCTTATCTTCGCCACCCTTTTTAGCCGAATGCCACTCCTTCCCTATCAACCGTTACATTACAGAAAAGGTGGTCATCAATTAAATCCAGCATGTGCAATAACTTTTTTCTGCAAACTACTTGGTCTCAGCTTTTTTTTCTGCACATGCACTAATACACACTGGTGGCAAGAACAATCTAGTTTCACGCTTGAAACGTGTGAGGTAAGCAATATAATATATATATATATATATATATATATATATATATATATATATATATATATATATATATATATATATATATATATATATCAATGAAGTAAACATTGAATGGTGAAAAGATATATATAGTCTATGAAGGATTCCAGGAAGCCGAAACTGAAATAACGATAAGGATCCCATAAACATAAAAAAAAGGCCCCCTTGCTCCTTGAGCAAAATAGCGAAATTTCATATAACAAAGATACGTATATTTTTTGTAACAAAATAGCAGAATGCAAAATATCTGTTATTATTAAGTACATACTCATTAGTATCTACACATACTTGCTGAGAATGGGTTTAAAAGAAGCAGGAGCAGGAGGCTTATTCTATGTCTACACGTTTAAAGTATGTTACTGGCTTCTTCTTTTTGTATCCTCTTTAACGGATTAAAAAGGATATCATACAGGTCGACAGCGGAAAAGCAACTGCAGCCCTTGTAAAATGAATATTTAACAGGTTGGGAGATTTCTTAAAAAAGCATGACACGTGTAGAACTTTGTTCATACCTGTACTCATCTCTGGGGTCTCAGATGTTGGATTCAGGTAGATGGGGAAGATAGAAAGTGCTTTCCCAGTCCAGATCCTTGATATCGCTTCCATACGCTTTACGTAATAGCCATTTGTCATCTCCTCCACAGTGTCCAAAGGCTCGGTCGGTATCCCATGGTTAACATTCTTCAAAATAGCAACTTGTTATTAGTAAATTTACAAATTTACCTACTCATCCCTTTTTTTAACCCAACTTATGAGACTCTAGTTTCAATAAAAATCTCCATTTCCACACAAAACGACATTTTTTTTGATCTCTGTATTAATTTCTTTACCACATAAACAACTGATTGTCCGCTTAGATTTCAACAATCAAAATTAAAAAGCATGTCTAAACATTATTTCTAACAGGCACCACTAATATAGTATTATAGATTTTTATCATTAACATCCTTAAAAGTTGCATAATTACCTTCAAATCGCTAAAAAAAAGCTCCCGAATCAGTGGCGGCTTTATTCACTGTTATAGGTAGTTATTGCCTCATAGGACCAACTACTTCAGAAAACTTGTCAGTTGTAGTCTGCGTGGCTGCATTTGAGCAATGGCGAAAGACAACCTCATTACCATTCCTCAAACCGCGAACCGCTGATTCGATGACCGTTTGATCGTGTGATCCAGAGCCCTTTGCCCAAATGAACTGTAATTATTGATTCTTACCTTAACTGCGTATATAGAGACGAAAATATCATTTTAGACCGTATTCTTAAGTAGTTGATATTAAGGCATTCTTATAATAAATTTCAAAAAGACCTTACCTCTGAAAGTATCGTATTTGCAAGTTTGCAACTACAACAAAAGGATGAAAATCAATAGCTCAATGAATGAGTTATTGACGCGCTACCTTCATTCAGACCTGTAAACGATTGTGAGTGAACTTCGTCAGGCCACCTTCATTCACACCTGTAAATGATTGCAAGAGAACTCCATTACGCCACCTTCATTTATACCTGTAATAATGAATACACATAAAAAAAACTAATAAAAAAACACCTAAACCCGAGAATTAAGAATTTCTGTCTTAATATTTATTACTATTTCTACTTACATGTAAGTTCAAAAGAAAGTTCAAAAAGCAAGAAGGTTAATCGTTTACCTGTAATATCAATAGTGCAAATTAAACTATAGCCTTTAAAAAACTTCCACTGTATTTTTTTCATACTCTCCTACTTGCTCCTGCAGCTTTCATTGCTGCTGTGTAAATGCTAGACGGCTCGGACACAAAAGTTCCAAACCTCTTTACTTTTCTTTAACGTTGTTCCCTGATCATGACACAATATGATTAATTTTAGTATGATCATGACACAATACAATGACACAATCATCAGTAAATCATCCATACAAAATATATACCTTCAAAATTTTCAAGACTCATTGTTTTAACAGCCTCTTCTGACAAAATTCAACCCTTATTCTTTTTTTCTTTTTTTTCCTGCTGCTAACAATTTTAACATCAAACGGCTTACCCTTTAATTTCAGTTTCTCAATTACAACATTCTCATATCATCACATTAAACCTGCAATTAACCCATGAATGAACTACAATAACTCTTGAATCCGCCCAATTTCAAACGCCCTATTTCTAGTAACCCAATTCAGATTAGATTAAAAAAAATAATAAAAATAAACTTTTGTATACCGGTTTAGATTCAAAGTAGCCCAAGTAATTCCTGAATCCACCCAATTTCAATACAACAATAATTTACAATTAACCATAGAAAAACCAAAATCAATATAAACTAAATCTTACATATCTTTATGCAAACCATTGTTCTCCAACTGATCCAAAACTCTTTGGTCGTTTCACATGTATATCTCGATGACTGATGGAAGATGCTACTGTTGTAGTTATCGCCGGCAAAAAAAAGTGGACCATCTCCTGAATCAAGATCACCACGGCCCCTATCCTACCACCACAGCCTCTACCCATTACAATGCAAAATCAATAAACCCTAACCTTCTGGAGAGTGATGAAGGCAATGGTATAGATGAAGGAGATGGATGGAGAGAGTTCTGGAAACGTGTGTTCATCTATCTCCTTCATCCATTGTATATCAGTTTCACAAATGGGCCGATTGGATCAGGGAAGCTGGGCTAACGGAAAATGGGCCGCGACCACTGTTCATAGAACGGCGTCGTATTAGATACCCTTTAATATATATAGTAATAGATGTTTTTGTATGAGATGGTTGTTAGCTTGATAGTGTTAGCCCGTATTAGCCCATAAGTGGTCCATTAGCCTCTTGTTAGTTTATAGGTTTTTAGTACTTTTTACCCTTCTTTCTCCCGTATAAATACTCTATCTATCTTATTTTTATTGTTCGTTTGTCAAAGGAGCAGTGAACTTTGCTATTTTTAGGAAATCTCATTTTACCAATGCTTCTTTAAGAAGCGGTGAGCTGTGGCTACTGCTCACAGCTCACTGCTACTGCTCGCTGCTACTTTTACAAAACGCACCCTTTGTTATCATCGAGGATTTAGACTAACGCGTGTTGCGGCGGAGCTAATTTAAGTTTAAATTCTTTTTGTCATATGGTGCCTTGTGACGGAGCTAATTTGTAATACTAACTGATTATATGTTAATCTAACAGTAATAATATTCTTCGGTAATTGGGGACGATATGTTTAATATTTGTCTTTAGTAGTGATTTAATGTTAATATTCATTTTATACAAACATACCTCACAATATAAAATTTTTATGTATCTAAGCTTTGTTGTAGGCATAAGGTTGTGGCAATTGGTTTTATGTGTTTAGTTTTAGTACATATATGTTGGGAATTAAATAATCAGAAGAATCAGCATAAATGTTTAAGGAAATACATCAAGTATGTTTCTGCTGATAAAGCACAAAGCAAGTTTCCACTGATGGATTCTGCTGAAGAACGTTTTCTACTGATAGTGTTTCTGCTGATGGATTCTGCTGATGCTACTATGACTCATATAACAGCTGTGTAGATAAGTACAACTTATTCTACTGACTCATATACAAGAAAAATATCTTTGTTGTAGTCATCAAATTGAACACTCCAAGTGAGTTGTAATCCTAGATACATGTTGTATCTTAATGACTGACATGACAAGTCATCAACTAGCTAGAATGAAGATTAGTCATAAGCTAGTATTAGATGAGTCATATAGATTGTAAAAGATCTTTTCCTTGGACTATAAAAGGAAGATCTCAAATATGCTTTAAAACAGGAGAACGTATGTGATAAAAGTGTGATAGACATACACATATACATAGAGAAAAACATTAGAACAAAACACAAGATTCAAGGTCTTTGTAACCCTAGTGATAGTGAAGATCACTCGTATTATTCTGAATAATATTGAATCGTTTGGTGAAATACTTTCATTGTTCTTTGTTCAATAAACACAAGCGTCACAGTTCCATTTCCAATAAACATTCTAAGTGTGGTTAAGTAGATTCCGCATACTTAATCATATTCATTCAAAGTATCATATTTACACATTAAAAGGTCCAACACCCATAGTGTGTGATCAAATCAAGTGATTCTCTCAGTTGGTATCAAAGCTCATAGCTTAACAAATCATAAAAGAGGTATAGCTACTCTAGAGGAACAAGTCATACATTTTCGAACAAATGAATCTACCTTTACTGATGTCAAAATTCTTCTTGAAAGAGAAATAATGTTTAAAGATAATGACATTTGTAACTTAAAAGCTGAAGTAGATAGGCTTAGTAAGGCTAAAGAGAATATTCAAATGAGTGTAGAAACACTAGATTATGCATCTAAGGGTGTGACTAACTTAATTGAATGTCAAGTAATTAATAAAGCTAAGTCTGGTGTTGGATACAAATCTATTCCTCCACCATATGGAGGTATTCCTTCACCCCCAGGAATTGACCTAGAACACACAGGATTACCTGAATTTCAACTACCTGAATTAAATTATGGTGTTCAACCAAAATCTAATGTAGTTGTTAATGAACCTTTGAAAGAAAGTGAAAGTTTAAGTAAAACTTCACTTCCTAAGGACAAGGTGTGTTCTTGTAGAAAGTCAGATGGTCCAATCATTGAAGACTCAACATCTGATAATAAAAAGGATATACAGGTTATGTCTAAACCTGAAGTGGTTAAGAAAGCAAGAAAAAGAGTTCCTAAGATAGTCAGACACAATACTGATAGGCCTAAGACAAATGAAAAACATGTTAGGCAACCAGTTAGATATTGTGAACAATATAGAACCATAAACAAGCCCAGAGGTAACCAAAGGAATTGGTATAGCCTCAAGTCTCTTCAACAAAGAGATAACAAAGTTTGTTACACATGTGGTAGTTTTGACCATCTTGCAGCTTTCTGTAACCAATGGGTATATGGGTATGAAAGTAATAGAGTGAACTACAAAAGGCAAACACCTAAATCTCATTTTCACTCTAATTCTAAAATATCAAAACCCAAAACAGTCACAAAAACAGTTCCTGCTGATAGAGCAAAAACTGTTCCTTCTGAAAGGAAAATGGTTTCTATTGAAAAACCATATATGACTGTTTACCCAAAATTAACAATTAAGGGTGCAAAAACAACTTTCAAACATGCATCTAATATTGTTCAAAGGCCCATTCAAACAAAAGCAGTGGTCCAAAAACAAGTTTGGAGACCAAAAGATACAACTGCAAAGCCATCAGTTTCTGCGGATAGCCAAACAGTTCATATTACTGCTAAGGGAAACAGGGCAAATGCTGTTAAGGCCTCAGCATGTTGGATTCTTAAATCCAATATTGCATCAACAATTCTCAAAAGATTACATTCAATTGATGCAAGAGGCGGATCCAAGTCAGAAATGGTTTGGATCCCAAAACAAAACTAATTCCTTTATTTATGTGCAGGGACATTCATCAGCAGATACTGAAGATCAAGGATTTTCAGATAGTGGATGTTCAAGGCACATGACAGGCAACAAGTCTTATCACTCAAATTTTCAATCAGTAGATGGAGGCTATGTTACCTTTGGAGGAGGAATTAGAGGAAAAATTACTGGTAAAGGTACTATTAAAACCGGTAAATTAGATTTTGAAGATGTGTACTATGTGCAAGAGCTTAAGTATAATCTTTTTAGTGTCTCACAAATGTGTGACAAAAAGAACAAAGTTCTCTTTACTGACACTGAATGTCTTGTATTTTCTTCTGATTTTAAGATGCCTGACGAAAGTCAAGCACTTCTTAGAATTTCAAGAAAAGGCAACATGTACAGTGTTGATTTGAAGAAAATTGTTCCAAAAGATTCTCTTACTTGTCTTATTGCTAAGGCCACATTGGATGAATCTATGAAATGGCATAGGAGGCTTGGTCATATTAACTTCAAAACCATAAATAAGATTGTCAAAGATGGTTTGGTAAGAGGTTTACCTCAAAAACGATTTGAAAATGATCAAACATGCATTGCTTGTCTTAAAGGCAAACAACATAAAGCCACTTGTAAGCCCAAAATTTTTAATTCTATCAATCAATCATTGTTTATGTTGCATATGGACTTATTTGGTCCTACAAATGTTAGAAGTTTGTTGCATAAGAGATATTGTCTAGTTATTATTGATGACTTTAGTAGATTTACATGGGTATTCTTTTTAGGTACTAAGGATGAGACTTTTAGCATCCTTAAGACCTTCATTACAGAGATAGAAAACCTAGTAAGCAAAAGAGTAAAAGTCATTAGATGTGATAATGGGACAGAATTTAAAAATAGAGTTATGGATGATTTCTGCAAAGAAAAAGGTATTAAAAGAGAATTTAGTGTTGCAAGAACTCCACAACGGAATGGAGTTGCTGAAAGGAAAAATAGAACACTAATAGAAGCTGCTAGAACTATGTTAGCTGACTCTAAGTTGCCTATAACTTTTTGGGCATAAGCAGTCAACACTGCTTGCTATGTTCAAAATAGAGTTTTAGTTGTAAAACCTCACAATAAGACATCATACGAACTTTTTAGAGGTAGAACTCCTGAAATAGGACTTCTTAGACCTTTTGGATGTCATGTGACAATTCTGAATACCTTAGACCATCTTGGAAAGTTTGATGGAAAAGCAGATGAAGGATTCTTAGTTGGATACTCTATCAATAGCAAAGCATTCAGAGTATATAACATGAGAACTAGAAGAGTAGAGGAAAATCTACATGTGAAGTTTTTGGAAAATAAAATCAATATAGAAGGTCAAGGTCCCAAATGGCTATTTGATCTTGAATCTCTATCCAAATCAATGAATTATGTGCCTTTTGTTGCAGAATCTAATGAATTTTCAGGTTCACAAACTGCTGATGCAACAAATGGAGAAGGATTAGAGAATGAGGCAAATCAAGATTATGTGATAATGCCAATATGGACAAATACAAGTGTGGATTTAACTTCAATATATGGTGAATCTTCTTCTGAAAATTCTAAAGAAGATGTTGAAGATGAATACAATGAAGAAAGAGCTAAGGAACAAGAGTTTCAAGTCAGAAGTAACACTGCTGTTTCTGCTGATAAGCAAATCGTTCCCACTGATAAGCAAAATGTTTCTGCTGCTGGACCATCAGAAGAAACACAAGCAAATCTCTCAGACAATGAGGTGGATTTCAACAACCTTCCACCTGATTATCAAGTTCTTTCTACTCCACCCTCAAGGATTCACAAAGTCCACTCCCTGGACAATGTAATTGGAGATGTACAATCAGGAGTAAAGACAAGACAACAATTGATGTCTTCAGATCAACAAGGGCTTCTTGATGCCCTTTCTGCTTCAAAACAGCATGAGTTTTCAAACTCTTGCTTATTTGTATGTTTTCTCTCACAAGATGAACCAAAGAATATTCATAAAGCCCTAGAGAATTCAAGCTGGTTGGAGGCTATGCAAGAGGAGCTTTTTCAATTTAAGATTCAAAAGGTTTGGGTGCTAGTTGATTTACCAAGTGGTGTAAGGGTAATTGGCACTAGATGGGTTTTTAGGAATAAACGGGATGAAAGGTGCATAGTGATAAGAAATAAAGCTAGATTAGTAGCTCAAGGGTACACACAAGAAGAAGGGATAGACTATGAAGAAGTTTTTGCTCCAGTAGCAAGGATTGAAGCCATTTGACTCTTTTTGGCTTATGCTTCATTTATGGGATTCACAGTTTATCAAATGGATGTCAAGAGTGCTTTCTTATATGGTACTATTGAAGAGGAGGTGTATGTCTCACAACCTCCTGGTTTTGTTGATCCTGACCATCTAGACAAAGTGTACAAGGTTGTTAAAGCTCTATATGGCCTACATCAGGCACCAAGAGCTTGGTATGAAACACTAGCTTCCTACTTAATTTCAAATGGATTTCAAAGAGGCAAGATAGATCAGACACTTTTCACCAAGAAGCATAAGAAGGATCTTTTGCTAGTTCAAGTGTATGTGGATGATATCATCTTTGGATCTACAAGGAAGGAGATGTGTTTGGAGTTTGAGAAGCTTATGCACAATAAGTTTCAGATGAGTTCCATGGGGGAACTTACATTCTTTTTGGGTCTGCAGGTTAAACAATCAAGAGAAGGAATTTTTATTAGTCAAGACAAATATGTTGCAGAGATTCTTAGAAAGTTTCAATTTGCTGATTCCAAAACAGCAAGCACACCAATTGATCCCGAGAAGCCACTTCTTAAAGATGTAGAAGGAACTAATGTGGATGTACACACATACAGATCTAGGATAGGTTCTTTGATGTATCTTACATCATCAAGACCTGATATCATGTTCTCTGTTTGTGCTTGTGCAAGATATCAAGTAACTCCTAAGGTTTCTCATTTAACAGCAGTCAAGAGAATTTTTAGATATCTCAAGGGTCAACCTAGGTTGGGTCTGTGGTATTCTAAGGAGTCATCTTTTGACTTGGTAGCATTCTCAGATAGTGATTATGCTGGTGCTAGCTTGGACAGAAAGTCAACAACTGGAGGATGTCAATTCCTTGGGTGTAGACTTATCTCATGGCAGTGTAAGAAGCAGACAATGGTGGCTACTTCAACAACTGAAGCTGAATATGTAGCTGCTGCAAATTGTTGTGGTCAAGTTCTATGGCTTCAAAACCAACTTCTTGACTATGGGTACAATTTCTTACATACCATTATTCATATTGATAATAGTAGTACAATTTGCATTATTAAAAATCCAGTGCAACATTCTAAAACAAAACACATTGAAATAAGACATCATTTTATTAGAGATTGCAATGAAAAGAGGTTAATTCAAGTAATGAAAATTGCTTCAGAACAAAACTTTGCAGATCTTCTTACAAAAGCTTTTGATATTGGAAGATTTCAGTACTTGGTAGTAGGTATTGGAATGCTTAATCTTTAAAAAATTTCAATATAATGTGTTCTTGTATATAGATTTTGTTAATGCATCTAAACTTTGTCATCTAAAACTACTATTACCAATTAAAAGTTATTCATACAGTTAGTCCTATGCATAATTCTAATTCAAGACAAGTACTTTGTACTTTGTTCTTTTGGTTTTAGACTAACAGTTTCAGGTATGAATGTTTGAGCTGAAAGGCTATTTCAAGTGAAATCTGCTGATCAAAGCTGCTGATCATTGCTGCTGAAAGCTGATCCTTGCTGCTGATATAATAGGTTCATGATAGAAAAAGTTTGGGACTTCAAAACTCCTTAAAACTTCTTTCTTGAAATCTGATTATGATGTTTCACATTGAATTGATAAATTAGTTGATCAGTTAATAATTGATACAACTCACTTTCTATCATTTTATACTCTCAAGTATAATGTGACTAATCTACGGATATCTGATAGAAAGAACAGCGAGCAACAGTGAATCTAACACTTGTGTTAGAGGTAAAAATGCCACGAGCTGGAAACCCTGTAAAGAAAGCCTTTTGAATAGGTTTATCTGTACACAGACAGTTATTTATAACTGAAAACATTGGTTCTCACACAACCAGAGGTTGCTTTAAACCGAAATTTTGATTAAGTGTTAGTTACCACACTTGATCCCTTCAAAATGGTTGTAAGCAGTATGATTTTTCATCATAAGATCATATACATACTGCTAAGGCAAAAGTTTCTTAAAAGGATTTTCAAAAGATGACTTTAAAAACCATCAACAGATGGAGCATGAGTCAAAAACGTCCATTGAATCACCTCTCATAGGAGTTAACACACCTAGAAGTGATGAGGGCAGAATCTTAAACTCTTAAGGAATTGATGGCTTCATGTACAAATTGTCTGAAAACATGGAAATTGCTAGATCAGATGATATGATATGATTGTGAGAGATCTTCCAAACAGGGGAGGAAATTGCTCAGGAGAGAAATAAATCTCAGGGGAGGTTTCAAAAGCCCTCTAAAGGAAGATTAACCAAAGAAAAAGAAGGGAAAGATAAGAGCATACAAGATGATGACATGATTTCTACTGATAAAGAACAAGAACAAAGCTGATAGGAGAAAGTTCTATCTAGATCAAAAGATGAAAGGTTTCAAGTTCAGTTCACTACGTTTGTTCATCACTTCCAAAAACATGCTGAAAGATGATTTCTACTTCTTGGAACAAGCATCCAAGATACACAGCATCATTGTCTCTTAAAATTTTTCAAGTTGTATATTGCACTATCTTTTAGTCCAAGATTGGAGCAAAGAACAAAAAGCAGATGAGTTACAGAGAAAGACATTCAATCACTCAAAAGAGAAGAAAAGTTCAGATCACAGTCTGATAATGAAGTGTTTGAAAGATCTTCACAAAGTCCTCATTTAATTCAGAAAAACATGTTTGAATGTAATTCACATATTTAGGGGAGGATTGTTGGGAATTAAATAATCAGAAGAATCAGCATAAAGGTTTAAGGAAATACATCAAGTATGTTTCTGCTGATAAAGCAAAATGCAAGTTTCCACTGATGGATTCTGCTGAAGAACGTTTTCTACTGATAGTGTTTCTGCTGATGGATTCTGCTGATGCTACTATGACTCATATAACAGCTGTGTAGATAAGTACAACTTATTCTACTGACTCATATACAAGAAAAATATATGTGTTGTAGTCATCAAATTGAACACTCCAAGTGAGTTGTAATCCTAGATACATGTTGTATCTTAATGACTGACATGACAAGTCATCAACTAGCTAGAATGAAGATTAGTCATAAGCTAGTATTAGATGAGTCATATAGATTGTAAAAGATCTTTTCCTTGGACTATAAAAGGAAGATCTCAAATATGCTTTAAAACAGGAGAACGTATGTGATAAAAGTGTGATAGACATACACATATACATAGAGAAAAACATTAGAACAAAACACAAGATTCAAGGTCTTTGTAACCCTAGTGATAGTGAAGATCACTCGTATTATTCTGAATAATATTGAATCGTTTGGTGAAATACTTTCATTGTTCTTTGTTCAATAAACACAAGCGTCACAGTTCCATTTCCAATAAACATTCTAAGTGTGGTTAAGTAGATTCCGCATACTTAATTATATTCATTCAAAGTATCATATTTACACATTAAAAGGTCCAACACCCATAGTGTGTGATCAAATCAAGTGATTCTCTCAATATACAAAGCCCAAAAGTTTTAGCTACATACAATATTATTGGCCTAGGTTAGTTGGATGCACTTCCTATTGATTACACTAGCTGTTTACAATGTACAAAAAAGTAAAGCCCATTTTTCTACTTTTCTTTACCATCAATGACCTGTTGGTTGCAAAGGATTTTAGCACAATTGTGGCATTGGCATCCAAACTGACATAGCAACACTCAACACATATCCAAAAGGCTCCCTAGGATTATTCAAACTCTTACGGATGATAATCTTAGCTGTTTAGCCTGCATTGCTAATCACTTCTCATTGTGATCGCCCGTCACACATATCCAACATAGAAGTTAGTCGTCATAGGCTACTCAAGACTTGTTAAGCTTTTTCTACCACTTTGAGATAGAACTGTTATTAAAACATTAAATCGTATCAATTTCTAGAATCAAACTACCGCTCAAAAATTGATTACATCAGTAAGTAATATGCATCTAATGAAAAAAAATCGTGGTAAAATACAACACAATTCTCTTCATAAAAGTAGTACACAAAAGGTGCAAACAAAAAGGATTTAATCTAGAGATGAGCATTAACTTTCATGTTATAGTACAACTATTTAACATTTTAACATGCATGAAATAAAGTTATACTGAATTGTTAATGTGAAAAAAACGCACAAAACAAAAAAGGCATCTCATCTCATTAAGATGACACATCCTAACCATTATGAAAGTAACATATTGAGGAACCGAGTTTATCTACATATATGCTACCATGAACTACATTATAAACAAATCAAAACATCAACATAAAAAACATACGGATAAAAAATCATAAACTGATTAAAAATAAAAATCTATTACACCTGGTTTAATCAATGAAAAACTAAATATTTTCCATTGGTTTTCCCCAAAATGGCCCAAATATTACTTTTGTCAAGAGTTCGTGTTCTCATCCTTGAGTCTTTTCCTAACACGGCCCTTCCTATGATATGTAATTTTTCATGTGAGAATGAAACTATTTTATTGTTTTCTTAATGAAGTAACATGAAGACTTTACCTCATCTTGCCCATCTTTATGTGCAATTATATCCTACCATCGCAATAAGAATTACCGACCCATATATCTCATTTTTCTTTTATAATACTCCATCCGTCCCAAAATATAAGTCCATTTTTTACTTTTTAAAGTCTTCTTTTTCTGACTTTGACCTTAATGGTTTTTTTAGTGTTATATAATGTCTGATAAAAAGTATACCAATGAAAATATATTTAAAACACAAATCCATTTATATATTTTGCATCGAGTATTATATAACATGAAAAAAATAATTAAGATCAAAGCTGGAATAAAAAAACTTTAAAAAGTAAAAAATGGACTTATATTTTAAAACGGATGGAGTAAAAGATTTAAGATGTTATGTAATATGTATCAAATTCACTTACCACTCATGCACTAACCATTATGCACAGATTTGTTGGAATCTCATCTTGTATGTCTTTTGTGCGTATCTTTGACTTGAACCCTTGAATCAAATTCAATGCAGAGAGACATAGATGGATTATACAATTTGAGAGTTGGCATAAATACTCATGTAAAGAACATTGGAATGTAATAGTACATTTACCTCATAAACTCCTCTCTATTGTTGCTTCAATACATTGGATGAGTCTTAGTCTCTATGCACTGGATTCAACTGGTGATACAACGATATGTCTGATCCAAAATTTGACTAATAACTTGTTTACGTTAACTTTGACTTAGAATGTTTTTCCATTTTGTTATTCTCAAAACATGGAGAAACCGTAAAATAAAAATAACGGTTTTAGGCATTATTTGTATTAATAGGGGTGTTTGGTATAACGCCCGTATTTTCGTAATGATAGCTTCCGCTTGTTGTTTTATGCCAAATTTGTACATAACCATAAAAATATATGTTGTACGAAAGATATGTGTAAGCTTTCGTGATTTATCAAGTCTAGGAAGTATTTTTCGAAAAAAACATAAAAACACAAGTCAGATCCATTTAACCGCCAGTAGAATTTATCCCAGCCACTAGTTAAACTTTAAAGGGTGTTCAACATATAAAAAAAAATGTTGAGTTTAGTTTGGGGCGTTTCACTAATATAATAATATAGCTAAATTAATCATAAAAGTATCTTCATTGCGTCAATGATAATTACTCTTAATCATCAAACATTAACCTTACATGAAATAACTAAATTGCGCATTTACTAAGAGAACACGTGAGATTATAATGTCAAAAATGGGTTTTGTCACTAAATGAAAATAACATATAATGGCAGATTTATATGACCAATGGCAACTAAGCAAATGTATATCCCTAAAAACTTCACAAAATATTAAACACTCTAATATAGCTTTTTATTTTGAAGCTAGCTATTTAAATAATATCTTATAACTTGCTTATCCAAACAAAGCTTTACGGAGTATGATTTAAAAAGAATGATTTTTAAAATAAAATAATTCAAAACATACGTACCAAGTAGGTCATCAAGCAATAGATGTACACTTGTTGTCATTGGTTAAAAGTGACCAAACAACATTAATGTTAACTTGACACTAATATAAAATGTGACAATGACAAGACTACAATGATGAATGAAGTTCAGAATAAACTCTCTTCATATAGTAAAATCTTACGGAAGGTCTTAAGTTCAAGCCTCCATCGGTATAATTTTAAAGTGACTAAAGATTAAGCCAGAAATGGTTACATATATGCTCTGATAAAACCATATACATCTACGTAGAAAACTTACTTTTACACTGCGTTCTCGAGTTTATTTTATGAAGAATGAAATAAAAGAAAATGAAATTGTGAAGAAGTTGTGTTTTCAATTTTTTAAGGCAGGAAAAGAAAGTAAATAGATGAAATTTGAGCCTAAAACTTTCATCTAAAAAATGAGTGAAAATGAAAGTAATATATGAAATGATAAATTATCCTTACTTTTTAATCTTTAAGTTATTAAATTTTTCTTTCTTTTCTCCTCTCTATTTTTTAACTCATTTTTCAACTCACACGAATTTTTTTCAATCTCACTTTTCTTTTCACTATTTTCACTTGCGTTTCTTTAATAGTAGGAGCACAAAGTGCAATTACTCATTACATTTCACAATTCCAGTAGAATCACCAGTCATGGCAACAGATTACTACAACATACTAAAAGTAAACCCAAACGCAACCACCGCCGACTTAAAAAAAGCCTACCGCCGTCTCGCCATGATCCACCACCCAGACCGCAACCCAAACTCCAACACCGATTCCAAATTTAAAGAAATTCAACAAGCTTACGACGTCTTAATCGATCCTCATAAGCGTCACATCTATGACTCTAGTCATACTAATAATAGTAACAGTAATAGTAAGGATGATGATAGGGATAAGAAGGATAGGGAGAGTGGGGGTAAGAAGGCGCCTGCGGTTGAGAAGGTGGTGATGTGTGGTTTGGGGGAGCTGTGTAGAGGTGTTGATAAGAAGATGAAGATTTCGCGCACGGTTGTTGGTGCCACGGGGTATGTTTTGGTGT
Source organism: Artemisia argyi (assembly GCA_030686995.1). NCBI lineage: Eukaryota > Viridiplantae > Streptophyta > Magnoliopsida > Asterales > Asteraceae > Artemisia > Artemisia argyi. The sequence goes on from CM060701.1 coordinate 45,893,666, forward strand.
ATTAGTGTGAATTTGTTGTTATCTATTTTATACTACATGCATTTGTGACTATTCTATAATTAGAAAGACTTAAAATTCAGACTTTTTTCTTGCTTATTATGGAAAGATTTCAAAATTAATTTGTTACTACAGCAAGTTGGTTAGGAAGTTTGTTAGGAAGCGGTTGGTTGTTCAAACAACAATTATTTGGCTTAACTATATCTAATATCTCTACTTATAAAGCATTAAGACAACTAAACATGTAATCAAATAACGCAAAATATAATCACATGGTACCCGCCGTCACATTGCACATGAGGACGGGGAAGGGTCCCGACCCCCTAGCCTAAGTCCGTTAGTGTATTTATTTGCGATTTCATGTGTTAATTTTTTTTTTCATCTCGGCCCTCCCATCTAATGTTTTTCCGGAAAAAAATTTGTTTCGGCCCTCCCACGAAAATTTTTCTGGCTCCGCCACTTATAAGTTTATTGTATTACGTGTTAGCATTCCTTTAAATTAAACGCCCGTGCATAGAGAGCCAAGTTTAGTAACACACCAACAGATATTGGTGTGCCACATCATCATCCTACAAATAACACCTCAATAACTAAAACACGCTCCCTAGCAATAACACCCAATAACTGTTATAAGTTTATTGTATTACATGTCAGGCAGGGGGGGACCAAGAAAGTTATGGTTTAGGGGGCAAACTTTGATAATTTTTAGAAACCACACTACAAATTGGTTAGTTAGGGGGGCAACTTACAAAAATAACTAGATATTTCAAAACAATTTAAACTAAATTTTTTTCCCTAGGGTGCACGTGCCCACCCTGCCCCTGGCCCGTCTCCGCCTCTGCATGTCAGCATCCCTTTAAATTAAAGGCACCCTGCTTAGGAGGATAAGTCTTTGACTAAGATATATGGGGTTCAACTGTGATTGTTTTCGACCATTTCCCTGGCCACCTGCATATGTGTATCTTGTGATCTTTGATCTATAGACTTCTTGTGAGGAGGTTAGGTGCCTGACTAGTGGCGACTACTAGGCCATTTGTTGGTGGTTTATGCGTCCCTTTTAAATTGTGACGTGTCTACTGTTTGTTTTCTATGTGAAATGTGGAAAATGTGAAATCTGCAATTGCGGGTTCAAGGAGTAGGATCATGACAGGATCTTATATTTTTTCGGATCTCAATGATTCATTTGGTTTGCATTGAATATTGGTGCTTTAGATTTATTATTATTATTTTAATTATTTATTTTATTTTATTTTATTTATTTATTATTACTATTTTTTTTTTTTTTTTTTTTTATAGTAATTGGTTGAGCTCATTTTAGCATCCCTAGATTCTGCAATGAGCTTCTTAGGATCACTTTCATGAATCCTCAAATTGACATTTACTCTTTAGAGTTTGTTATGTTGGGCAGTAATAGTTGATTCTTAATGTGTCTTATGCAATATTGTGTTAATACCAAAGTTTAAGACGTTAATATCCAAGTACTTTTTATTGAAAGTGTATTTAGGAGGAAAGTATTCATTTAACGTCTTTAACAAGACCAGTTTCGTTACAAATGAGTATGTTGATTGCTTGCTTTAAGAAGGCGCATGCGGTTGTTGAGGAGGTGGTTGAGGTTAAGAAGGCACCTGCGGTTGAGAAGGTGATGATGTGTGGTTTGGAGGAGTTGTGTAGAGGTGTTGAGAAGAAGATGAAGATTTCTCGCACGGTTGTTTCTGCGTCGGGGTATGTTTTGCTGTTATAAGTTTATTGGTCGAGCTCATTTTAGCATGCCTAGATTCGGCAATGAGCTTCTTAGGATCACTTTGATGAGTCCTCAAATTGACATTTACCCTTTAGAGTTTGTTATGTAGAGTGGTAATAGTTGATTCTTAATGTGTCTTATGCACTATTGTGTTAATACCAAAGTTTAAGACGTTAATATCCAAGTTCTTTTTATTGAAAGTGTATTTAGGAGGAAAGTATTCATTTAACGTCTTTAACAAGACCAGTTTCGTTACAAATAAGTATGTTGATTGCTTAACAGTAAAAGCATTTTTTCACTTATCCTGAATCTTCTGATCATTTTGCATTTATATCGGTTATATGATTTCGTTTTTTTTACTGGTTCCCGCATTTTTTGAATATGCTTCTTGACTTGTATATACATAAACATACATATTTAGGGACACTTGTTATGCTATTACTGTATATGTTGATTAAAGATACATAATATAGCTTTTCCAAATCTCAGTTTGTGATACAGTTAGCTATTTTCTTTTATGTGGAAATGGGATGGGATGTCTCAGTGGGTGGAACGAGTTGAAGGTGGGGACACAGTTACTTTAATTTGAGATCTTGATAGTAAATGTACAAATTAAACGAACACATAAAAGATAAAAACAATCACTCTTTTAGCTTTCGTGTGATTGTTCCTGCGAATCATGAATTGAGGTGTATAAAGGTTGTTTTCAGCTTGTGAGTGACATAGCCTGTAGGATTTCAAGAGTTCGGATTTTTAGAAACACTAAAACCTCAGTGTTTTATTCTTACTGTGTTTGTTTTGTATTAGCCTCGTGCTCGGATAATAGTTCTTTATTTTGACAATTTGAGTGATCAAATGACAACAGAAACTGAAGAGGACAACAAGCTTCTTATGGTGGTAAATGATGTAAGATCAATCAGCTTGTTGAGTTCTAGTCCTGTAACTTTTTATAGGCATTATGGGGTGTGAGCTGGAGAGGGGGTCGTGAAAGGTGAGCTATGAACAGTTGGGAAGAGGTAATTAGAGTCATAGGGAAAAGTTCTTTGCACCTGACCTCCTAAGCTGGTGTGACAAGTAAGCAAGTAGTTAATCATCTAATAGGTAACATGAGGGCACTGGCAACCTTGCGGGGAGTTGGGTTCGGCAAAGAGTGCCGATCGGCATGCATGGCTGCCAGCCACTCGGCAAGCCTAAATCGGTGCTGCAATCGGTGTTTCACACCGAATCGGTGGGGAGAAAAACAAGGAAGAAAATGACCGTTTGGGAGTAAATGCTTGGAGTGTTTAATGTTGAGGCAAGGCTAGGCAAGGTTGCCACTAAAAATCCATGTTGAGGCAACCTTAGGCATAAAATGTGTTGGGAGTAAGTGATTGGTTGTTTGCATAAAAAGTTGAGGCAACCTTAGGCAAGGTTGCCACCCCCCTGATATTACTAAAAGTTTCCGGATTACGTTTTAAAAGTTTAAAGTGTAGTGTAAAGGATTAGTTATTATATGAAACAAAAGTATCTAGTACGTATTTTAAGAGGGGCTGTGAATTAGTTTATCACTTACCGTGACCATTTTTTCGCCTTCTGTCTATTAGGTATTTTATTTTTAAGGAGTTAGATGCTAAGAACTTAATCAAGTACTATCAAGTAAAGTATCCGATGATCTGTGTTTCTCTTATCTGGAATATGGCAGTATCTGATCTGCGGGAACGCATATTACGTTGAATTATCATTATTAGATCAGCTTTATTGTTATTACATTTATTTGCAACCCGTTTGAAGAATACGGTAGCAAGGTGGTTTATATACTACTAGCAAACTTGGCTGATATGAGTCCATGAATCTTGTTGGGAGTTTGTTGGATGTTGACTTTCTTGTATGGAATCTGCTGTACTTGGACATGTCTTCTAAAAACTTATTAAAAAAGATCGGCTACTTACCAGAGGTATCGAAACTTGCTTATCTTTGGATTGATAAGTTTCTGCATTCATGCTGGTGTTTTGTCTTCCACTAATTAAGTCCTTTCATTCACAACTAATATTCTAACTGAAGATGCATGTATCGATGCAAGATAGGGGAGGCAACTATAGCTTTAGGACCAACCTACTTACCAAACGACCTACTCAACCTGATTTCTAGTTTATCAATAAATTGGAAATCTTAAAGCACTAAAGACAAACTCTGAAAGCAAATGGTTCATCTATAACTTAAATAATACGTATGATGAGATCCTGTTTTATGGTGATGTATTGCCCTTGTGAGTTGTGACGTCCTAAGTTTCCATTATGTTTGACCAAGTCACAAAAAATGTTTATGTATTCTGTGGATTATACTTTGTTGATCAAAAACCCACTATTATCCACATGCGTCGAAAAGTTTTTTGTTTTTTTTGTTTTTTTTTTTTTTTTTTTTTGTAGAGAACTTAATTATTTAGGAAACACTAGGGTTCTTGTAATCAGCATAAGTATATTTCGGTCTAGATGCTAGATATCAGATGCTACCTTTTATATGTTCACTTAATGATTTAAGAATTCAATATACTCCATTTTTGGCTTGTTTTGAAAATTTGGAACAATTGATACTTAAAGGTGGTAGCCTTGCCAGGTTAATAATGTCATTATGCTGTAATTTTTATACTTTCCTATAGTAAAAATATAATGATGGATGTATTTGTAAACCCACGTAACATTTTTCTGTATCCCTTTAAATGAAATATGAGTACATTATTTCCTTGGTATTTTCCACGCGTCTCTCAAATTAGTGGGATGGTCGAGATTGTTAGTACCTCAGTACTATTTTCTCTTCAAGGCAAAGTCCTTCATGCACAGTCGCTAATCCTGCACTTCTACTTGATAGGATAGCATTGAAATTTCACGACATTATTCAATCCCAATATATTTTGTCCTGCTCCCCTCATGGGCGGAGCTAAGAAGGCGGCAGGGTGGGCAGCTGCCCCCTCAAACTTTTCTATCATTGCTGATTATTACCAAAGTTTTCCAAGTTTCTGTTGTTTTGCCCCCTTAAAACGTGAATAACTATAATGAAGTCAAGAATTGTAAACAAGTTGGTCCTTGTGAGAATGCTTCTGGCGTGGGTTCGAATTCCATTTGTCTTTACTAATTTACTTCTTTAAGTTTCGCACTCTTTTCAATTTTCCTTATCTATTTGTTTTCTTATAATTTTTTTTTTTTAACTCTCACACTCGGATTGTTTTCAAGACACTCTATTTGTTTGATATTGCAATTTTAATAAGAAAATCACTAATTTTGTACTCATCAATTTATTTTCCCACATAATATAGTGATTATGAAGAACAAATTAAAACTGTAATATCTCTGAATTATTAAGCTTTATGCATATACATGTTCTAATTCCTATTAAGTATCCTTCAGCTATTGATATTTGATTCCTTTGTTTAGGTTGAAACTTGGATTCTTGCTTTGATTTGGTTTAATTTGACATGTTTAACTTGGTTATCGGCTTGACCTAGAAAAAGACATTCAATCCTAGAATCTTGAACATACGATCGAGCTCGAAGAACCCATAATTTAACTCGATAAGTACTCTGAAATTTGTCCCCTTTGAAGAAATTTTCTAGCTCCGCGCCTCCGCCCCTGGCTCTTTGTTATTGTTGTTCTAGCATAGGAGGATTGGCGTCTGCATATTTAGCTAACAATATTAGATGTAAAAGGTGATAGTGTGGGTAAAAATGATACTTATGGTTTTGCTATTGTTGTAACTGCTGTTTCTACAGCTCATGACCATATCCTTTGTCATCACCAATTTTTATCCTACATTTGCCTTTAGATGACTCTTTTCATCAAGGATGATATTAACAAGAGAGGTTGGGGTCAAGAGAATGAGGCTTGGTAGTTTCATGGTGGAACTACTGCACATTAATTGTCAGTCTTTTTTTACAAAAAGGAACAGCATGGAATTAAATCATCTCTTGCTGTGCATTTGATTACGGAATTTGTAGGAAGAGTCTCGTATAGAAGAAATAAAGAACTGAAACAATGAAAAATTTGAGAAGCTAGATGTTATGTGTGTCCTGAATACCATCTCTTGCTGTGCATTTGATTAGATCAAAATATTTGCGTTCTCGAATTAGCATTTGTAATTCTTAATAGACCGCTGTCCTCGGTTTCTCTTCTGTTAAAGTAGAAAGATTAGGTTTAACGACCCTCACAATATGTCTCTGTTATAAATTGCTTTGGCTGTGTGCCACCATGAACACCATTGACAAACGACCTAAATGCTTGAAGGCTAGTGAACCATAATTAGACATGCACACAGAATTCTAGCTTAATCACCTATTTGTTTTTGTGAAGAAATGAAAATCTGAGTAAGCGTTGCTTTATTTAATGTGAGAAGAAATTAATATGCGACCCACAAACTTGAGAATCATGAAAAATAGTTTTTAAAAGTTCCAAACAATTACCAAATCATATTTAGTACTTAGCTTCGAGTCTCCTTCTTTTAACTGCCATACTACTTTATTTCATTTTTATACCACGTTTTTGGTTATATATAATATATTGCATAATATTAGTTCCGAAAATTACCCTTACCAGATTGTTTGGTTCATATTAGATTACATCAGTGTGCATTTGTGATTCCTTTTGATACCAAAACTCATTATTACTATATGGATTTTCTTGCAGTCAGATCCGAACTGTTGAGGAGATCTTAACTATTGAAATAAAACCTGGTTGGAAGAAGGGTACAAAGGTAACTTTTCCAGAGAAGGGTAACCAGGAACCTGGTATCATAGCAGCCGATTTAATATTTATTATAGATGAAAAACCTCATGAAGTTTTTACAAGGGAAGGTAACGACTTGATCAGTAATCAGGAAATACCCCTTCTTGAGGCACTCACTGGAAAAACCATTGACCTTACAACACTAGATGGTCGGAATCTTTTGATTCCCGTTACAGAAATTGTTAAGCCAGGCTATGAGTTAATCGTTCCAAATGAAGGAATGCCGATTTCAAAGGAGCCTAGAAAGAAGGGAAATCTGATTATCAAGTTTGATGTCAGGTACCCTAAAAGGCTCACAAGTGAACAGAAATCTGATTTGAAAAGAGTCTTGGGCAGAAATATGTGATTCGGTTTATTGTTCAAGAGTATAGAGGTATTTAAAATAGGAATTTTAAATCTTTTGGGGCAGTACATATATACATACATCGAGTTGGGGTGGGGTCTTGGTTTGTTTCCTGCATTGATAAGTTTCTGGAATCACAACATTGACTCGGGGTTTAATTTGTATAGATTAACCATGTGTCAATTGTATTTAGTGATCTTCTTTTTGAACTTTACGGCATTTGGGTGGTTCAAAGGTATAGTCGAAGGCTCTAGATGAAGTTAAGGGTCTGCACTTGTATCTTCTCCTAAAAGTCTAAACCTGTTCTTGAAGTTTTATGTGGTATACAATGCAATTAAAAAGTGGGAAAATTTTAGAAAATGACCAGTGAAAAAGGTCAATACTTAACAAATTATTGGTGACTGGTGAACAACTGTACCAAAACTACAAAAGAGCGTTTTATTTTTTAACTATTAGATTATGCTATTTGGGTGTGGTTAAACTAGTACCGGCTTAATTACGCTTATGTGCATGGCACAAAAACTGGTAAAGTTTGACATAATGACTAGTGGAAAAGGTCAAACTTGTACAGATTCTTGGTGAACAACTGTACCAACATTAGTGTCTTATTTTCTTACTGTTATCGTATCCAATTTGAGTGTGGTTAAACAATTATTAATTGCTTAACTACTTCAGGTATGTGCTTGGTACAAAAAGAGGTGAAGTTTGACAAAATGACTAGTGAAAAAGGTTGAAACTTCCAACCTGAACAAATTCTTGAACAGTTGTACCAAAAACATACCAAGACCGCTGTTTTTCCTTACTCTTTATCTATGGAAAATTGTTCTCGTATGTTTATATACATGTTTATGGTTGACACGAAGCTCTAGATTACAACCACGTAATCACGCCACATCGGTACTTGTCTATATACATAAACATAGGCGTGAGATATATGTATAACGAGACCAGAATTTTTGTCTTTTTTTTAGCCATTTGTTATTTGTGTAAAGTTTTGTTGTGGTCTTTAAATTGGACATGTATGCTATCAATGTGTATCCTCAAAAGAAGAAAAGAATAATGACTTATAACATTGACGGTTCTCATGCAAAACAAACTTATACCAACAATTAAAGTCATGCTTAGAACTGTGAAATAATCTTTCACATAACTATATAAGTATATATCACTTAGCATCTCTTACAAGGAACAAATAGTAATCGATTAAACATAAAGTTGTGTAACACGTTTTCCACTAGTATAAAGTCATTTGTAACTATATGTAAATGTTCACACCTTCAAGTTGACATTAAACTTTTTCTCATTGAGCTTACCGGAATTGTTTTACACGTTGCTCATGCCCTGGTGAAGAAAAAAAAATCGCCTTTTTTAAAGAGATATATACAAAGCATTAAATTTTCTGGTGATGATATTTTAGCATAGATAGATTGCATTGTAGGAATGTGTGTGCAAGAGAATGTGCGTGTTTAATAGGTCTCTCCTTTAGTGGATAAAGAAAAAGATGTACATGGGGTGGGACTGGGTTGCACTTAATCCATAACAACGAGTCTACATCCCAAAGATAAGAAGACAATCACATCCATGCAGAATTCCACTACCAACCTATAATAACATTCACTAAAAAATACCAAGATTAAAGTAAAAGGTTACATTTTTTTAAAAAGTATTGCCTACCAATCCATAAGACTATTACATTACGTGTGGTGCTCACTCATTAAAATCTTCTCACTCGTTGTTAATCAGCATTCTCATGCATGGGCTCATTCATCTACAATCCACTACCAATCTTATAAAATCCACTCAACAAAAACTAAGTTAAGCAAAACCTCACGTCTTATACTACATATCACTACTCAAATTATTTGGTATGAGTTTTTATGGTGTACTCCATTATTATATGCATAGTTTCATTATTTAACTCCAATATGTTTTTCTTTCTTCACCAATCAGTCATGCACATGCATTGGCAACTACAAAGCCAAATTGTCAAAAACTTTATCAAACTCACGTTTAATGTTTTGTTCCAAAAATATAGTATCAAACTCATGTGGGTTGTTTAAAGCTTCTTTTTAATGATAATAAATAATAAATGTGGGAAAAAAATTAAATAGACCGGTAAATGGTATTCAATATTTATTGCTGTACTATGTAAAACTATATCCCTTCGAGTTGGAAATCTTTTGAAACATATATCGTATAAAAATTACACGCTAATATACCAAAGTACTTGTATCCCAATGGTATAAGAAGCTTCGCAATTAAATTGTTTTGTATTCAAGTCTTACTTAAGACATGTGAGAAAGATTTGTGGTTTAAATATTATGAGATAATTAAAATTGTCGTGTTAATAATAATAATAATAATAATAATAATAATAATAATAATAAAATTACACGCTAACATGTATTTTTTTTTAGGGATCTACTGACCGCACTCTCCCTATCATGAGGGTCCACCTACTTTAGTCAAAATGTACAAGTTTTAATACAGACAGTACAAGCGGCGGCATCAGGAGGGTGTGTTTAAAATCACCTTTTTTTTAAGCTATGGAAATTAATACAAAAACAAAACCACAGTATCAGTAACTCATTAATTTCTTGCAGGACTTACAAAACCAAGTTAGATGTGCATATTTATTGAGACATCAATAATGATTCATTGGGCATTTCAAAGATGATATTCATTAATTAGATTCATGTCATCATAAGAGAATGTCAACCACTTGTATTAGTATAGTTGAACGCAACGAACATAGTACCATACTACCATGTGTTTTTTTATCTCATGAAACTTGTAGTGACTGAGTTTAAACCTTTAATACATGAATATTGAAGAACATCTATTGACTACATGAATACAACACATATTTTGAATGCAAGGTATATACGTCTAATTAAAGGAGAACAATTACGAGCATAAAAAGTTTATGATGGAAGCAAACAAATTTAAAGATTGTCTTTTTATGTTTATTGTACGAAAAACTTTTAAACATTTTTCCAAGGATCATCACTCAAAAATGAATCAATCAAAAAATATGTTTTAATGTATATATCATATATAAAAAAGGGTGTTGATATTCACATCATTTTATTTGATAAAGATATTATTTTATACACGTTATATAACACATCATATAAGAGTGTAATACATAAAATGTGGTATGTGCATCAAAAAGTTTTGTATGTATCAACTACTAGTATATGATAAAACAATATAGCTATTGGAAGCATTACCTTGGTACTATTTGATAGGGTGCCTTTAATATGCAATAATTTAAATAGTAAATGAGGACCATGGGTGTAGTGAGCACCATGTGTCACTGCTCCCAAAAGCATTCAATATCTTCGGATCATGTCTTTTGGATATTTCTTACATTCTAACATGTATTCTGTGCAACTATACTTGTACACATACTATAAATAAATAGATGTCAAAATGACATATTTATTATATAGACAAAAAACTATACTTGAATTATGCGCATCTTTTCTATTCGTTATCAAATTAGATCAAACGACAAAAACTTATAAAAATAAATAAATAAATAAATAAAAATGCATCAACTTACATTACATGCATACTTAGTTTTTAGATGCATCTTAATATATTTAATACCTCAAAATTAGATGTATATTTATATATTAAATGCATTTATCGAATTTTATTTATTTCATGTTATTTGCGTGTCAATGTGTTGTTAGTACTGTAGAAACGTAGAGGGGGGGGGGGGGGGGGTTGAATACATTCCTCTTTAAAACTTAAAATGTTTCGTATCAAATTTTCAATCAAGCGGGACTAAGTATGAATAGTTGTTATGTCACTCATAACAAACAATCACATAAGCATGACACGAGGTTTAAACATTTCTAAGCTAATTCTGATTACATTGGGGACGGTCCCTAATATACACTGACGGTCCCTTAAATGTTTGGGGACCGTCCCTGTATAAAGGACCGCCACCAGTGGGCATGTCAATTACGTTTGATTAAGTTTTCTTATGTTTTGTGTTTCTAAAATAACTAGTTGATATCACAAGCATATACACATCAAGCTACACAAACATAAATGTAATGCAAGTATAGAAAGTAAAGAGAAAGGAAGAGAAAACGCAAACCGGACACGATGATTTATAGTGGTTCGGCACGAAGCACCTCTTCGTCCTACTCCACTCCCCGAGTACCACACTCGAGAGTTACTTCACTAATCAACACGCTCCTTTTAGGCGGAACAAACCGTACACAAGCTTACACCAAGTTTAACGACACTAAGCGGAATGTCGAGTCCTAATCCAAGCTAGAACCAATCTACACAAAGGCCCACGTGGCCACACAAACAAACACTCTTGTCCACTTAGATCGACACACGATCCAAGCCTTCACACGAACAAGCACTCCCGTTCACTTGAATCTTCACCCGACTCAAGCCTTCACACAAGACACACTTGGATCTTCACCCAATCCAAGCCTTCACACACCGACTCAACTAACTCCTAACCTACACACTAGGACACCACACACCATACAACAATTACATGACCTAATCTAGTTACAAGACTTCTTGGATCTACATCACCATCCAAGTTCACACAAATAACCCCATCCTCGACTCACACACAAGTTGGAAATATTACAAGACCTATTCTAGTTACAACACCTTGTGAAGATTAGAATCGTAACACTTGTTACATTTGTGTGTTGACTCTTATAACATCTCGATTCTTCATCTAAGTCGAGAGTTCTTCTCTTACCCATGAGGTAGAGGAAAAAGAAAATCATGACACTAGTTACGTTGGTGTGTGGACTCAACAACACTTCGATTTTTGACGACTTCGAGTGTTCTTCTCTTGCACATGATGTAGTGGATGACGGGATCACTTATAAACACATACTACCTCCATCTCAAAATTATTGTCAGGAGACAAAAAACACAAAGTTTAATATAAGTAGGGCCACTACAAAAAACACAAAGTTTAATGTGATTAACGAATTTTACTTGTTTATGCAATAACACACGTTGTATTAGGTTTCTTCCAAAATCTAATATCCTACATTTTTTCAAACAAGTTATCTTGTAACATAACCATTCATGTTACAAAGGAAGTGGAATGCATAGGATATAAATTATCCTTTTGAAATACATGTTATCTTGTTGGAGATTAATGATGTAGTATGTGTGACATATTTACTAGACATGTGATTTTGAGTCTTGACTCGTCCATGAGCAAAGTATACATATGTTGTTTGTTTGCTCGTGTTTGGGTTTTCGGAAATGACACATTTACAAATTGCGTTGCAATGTAAATTGCTTGAATATTTCGGATGAAACATACAAGTTGCCAATCCTACTTCATTGTGTATTTTAAGCACCTTTTAAACATGTAGAACCGTAGAGGGGGGTGAATACGGTTTCTTCGGCCTTTTAGAACATTTAAAAACTTTAAGCCATGAAGATAACTAAGTGGTCTAAGTAGGAACAACCACAAACACAATCATAAGTATATAAAGCTAGTAAAGAACACCACGATATATACTGGTTCGGGATGGGGGGTTTATACCATCCGTACGTCCAGTTGCGAATCCGCGACTCCGATACTATTCACTAGTATAATCCTTTCGGTGGACTACAAACCGTTACAATTCACTCCACCAATATTCACCAATATTGATGCTCACAAAGAAGGAGTTACTCCCACGGTATTCCGCCCTCGGAAACCACCCAAAAGAATCTCACGATTCGACTTCACCTAAGGGTCACCAAGACCACTACCAAGACTTCCCACCGGAAGTATCAAACCCCAACTAGATCCCCAATGATCTAGGCTTGGTCACCAAGACATAAGACTTCCCTTACAAACAATTGAATGAATGAAAAAGTGTTTGTTCAACCAAGCCCTAACCTAACCTAGAGACTCGATTGTAATAGAAAGGGTATAAGGAAGAACACCCTAGACACAATCACAAGAGTGGATTAAGTTCTTGTGATTCTTCCCTTGCAAGGAGATGTGTTCTTTCAAAGATGTTAGAGTGAGAATCAAGAACACAAGATTAGATATAGAGAGATTTGAGAGTGTTTAGAGAGAAAGAATATAGAGAGAAAGAGTAATGGCAAGGGGTGAGGAATACAAGAGGCAAGGGTGGTATTTATAGGCCAAGAACCCAAACTTGGGAAATTTTACCGAGGCCGGCGCGTCACCCGCGCGTCAACGCGCGGGCAGTGCGCCAGGCTTCTGTAACAATTTCCCAAATGTTGGGTGTTGGATCTTATAAATACCTATCCTTGCTAAACCCCCAATTGTACTTCACACTAAACCTTAACATTAATCAATCTAAGGTTTACCAACTCAAATAGCCAATCTGGAAAATATTTGTGAAGTGTTTAAAGAGAAAACAAATTACCAAGGGCATAAAGTGTGGATAGGGTAATTTGGAAGGGGTAGAAATGTTATTCCTCACATGGCATAGAAAAGAGAGAAAGAATATGCCAAGGTATATTCCATCCTTGGGGGGAAAGTGTAGGATGGATGGTTGAGATGAGATGGTTTGAATTGGATGGTTGAGATCAAAGACATGTGTTGAAATAGAGAGAAAGAAGGATGGATGGTTGAGATGTGTTGGTTTGAATTGGATGGCTAGGATCAAGTGGAGCCTTTTTTGAAATTCAAATAATTGGCATGTGGGGAAAATGGAGGGTTGAGATGTGTTTATTTGAAATGGATGGTTGAGATGTAGAGAGTTGGGTTAAGGAAGGATATTCCAAAGGAATATGCTTTGCTTGGGGGAAAGGGTGAATCAATGGTTGAGATGGTTTTGGTTTGAAATGGATGGCTTGGATTAAACACATGTGATGGAATAGAGTGGAGGGTGAGTGAATGGTTGAGATGTGTTGTAAGAGGATGGATGGTTGAGATGTGAATTATGTAAGGGAATATGTAAGAGTGTAAGAGATTGTGTAAGAGAATATATGATTTGGATATGATTTTGGGAGAGATTGTGGGAGGATTTGGTGGCTTTGTCTTTTGTGATTAAGAGGGTTAAGAAATTAAGACATAATCTAATTGTCATTAAGAAGAAAGTGTTTAGACAATTAAGATTATGAGTTGAGAAAATCATAGGTTACTTATAAGTTCAAGTAACACAACGTCGAGAATCCATAGTTTCATATCTCGTGCTAATACCTTGGTTCAAACAAGCTAAGTGCTTTGCCTTGATGTAAAGCATAACCCAAGTGGGAAAGGATGCATTTACGCAAAGTGATCTTTGACTTAGTTTGACCAATAAGGAAGTAAACCCGTTACGTAATTAGAGAAGACGTAAGCACGGGATATGAGCATATGGATGCTTTCACATGATGTTACGTGAAGTATATAAGCTCCCTAAGTTTAGAAAATCCTTGGCTAGAGGCGATAGTTAGAAAACTTGAGTTGGTGTTTTCCCGTGAACGGGTGTTTTAAAAGTAGGATCTCTCAAGTCTCAAAACTCGTTTCGAGTGTTCTCAATTAAGCACATAACATATTCATACTTGTATTGACAGATCCACATTTGTCGGGTAAGGGGAAAGCCGACTTTCAAAATTTGCCCGGAACCATACAGTGTCCTGGCGCGTTACCTACGCGTTGATGTACGGGCAACGCGCCAGGAGCAGATATGGGCTCCAGGGAATTTGGGTAACGTTTGTTATTTTATATGTTTCGATGGTTTATTTGTCATCATTAAAACATAAAGAGATCTTGATCATGTTGCCTCAACAATCTCTCCCTTTTTTATGATGACAAATAAAAACCGAAAGCAAATAAAATTACCAAACTTAGAGAAGACAAAGCGAGCTTGCGTCTTGACCTTTGCCTTGTAATTTGGTGAAGCCTTTAACATCTTTACGCTCTTGCTTTCTTTCTCCCCCTTTTGTCGAATAAAAAAGGTGGGACTACCAATCAAGCCAGGTTTCGAACTTGGGCCTGTGGGATAAATTAGCTAACTTGTATGTGCACCCGAATGTGCTCCCCCTTGTACATAGCTCCCCCTTGAACATAGCTTCCCCTAGATCGTTGCTCCCCCTTGTTTCAAGGCGGGGATCCATGGGTCAAGAGCCTCACCTTTGCGGTGGCCTAGCTATAAAAAGCACAACACGCAACAAACAAGAAATCCTCACATGTAAAAGTTTCAAAACGGGTTAGGTGACCATTTGGATACTTGCAACATGGGTTAGTTCACATCATAACAATATATATTAGTGTCCAAGATGACTCCACTATCCAAATATTGAGCAAGACACAAGCATAAATATATATGTATGTAAGAAATCAATCATTATATTTGCCAAATATCAGAAGAAATCATATCAAGGAAATAAGCATCACAAGCATTTTATTAAACACACATAATGAAGGACATACAAGAAGAACATCATTCAATCCTATCATATTTTATTCATACAAGCTTGTGAAAAGTCCTAGATTGTTACTACTAGAGCAAGGTTTCACTACTTCACTCTTCATCCTTTTCTTGAAGAGTTACCCTTGAGATGTCTTTGAGAATGGCGGTTATCACCAACATGTCATTGTTGACTGATTTGTGTAGTTCTCTAATCTCCTCACGTATAGCGAGAATATTCCGCTTAATCACACCATTGGTTGCGCAACATGCACACCTACGAGTGTGATCATTCTCAAGGGGTTCACCAAGTTTTTCTTCAATCTTGGCCCAAATGTCATCTCCAACAAAACAAAGTTTGAGGAAATCTTTCACAATTGAGATTTTCGCGCTACTGATGTTGTCCCAATCAATGTTTTCCTCCTCTTCTCTTGTCATCATTCTCCTACCATCATTAAAGTGGTATGATGACCCAACAAAGTCATCTTCCATATCCATCGTGAGTGTGTTTTAAGTGTTATTTGATCTTAGCAAAGTTTGATGTCATGATAACTAACAAGATTACTCCTTTTATAGGTGAATTAAGTTGGTAGTTAGGATTCTTAGCATATAAAAGTTTGATGTAAATGATCAAGGTACTTAGATGCTTTGATAAGATTTTCAACCCATCTAAGTAATGTACTAATATGCCTAGATCACATGGTGTTAGGAAAAGATATTCAATGAGAAATGAGTGTTCAAGTTAGGATTTAGTTGAGGTTGGAGGGACAAGATACTTATGCTAGTTACCAAAATTTCTCATGCATGCACTTGAATTAGTTAAGCCATGCATCAAATTTTAAGCAATGAAACATTATTCACTTAAATTTGGGCATGCAACATGTATTTATCACATTGAGAGAACAAGAAAGCTAGACATAAGATTTTCAACACAAGTGTGAGTTGTGA
This sequence comes from Artemisia argyi, assembly GCA_030686995.1. Lineage (NCBI taxonomy): Eukaryota > Viridiplantae > Streptophyta > Magnoliopsida > Asterales > Asteraceae > Artemisia > Artemisia argyi. Next base: position 45,909,812 of record CM060701.1, read on the forward strand.
TGAATATCATATCTAATCTTGGAAATTTTGACAGACCCAATATTATCGAGATTAAGCAAGATAATTTTGTGTCAAATTTTCTTGTTCAATGCACACAGTATAGATAAGTAGAATCTTGGATATTATCAATCATTGTTTGAATAATGAGTTGATACATATCTTTCCTCTTGGAAGTCATTTATTTGATCTTCCTTCCATGCCTTCACATAAGACCTAGACATATGACCATATAGCCACTAGGAACACCTAAAGGATGTGCAAACGACTTCTAGACAACTCATTATATATTATGGATTGTTCTCTTAAGATGCATGTCAACCATGAACATCCAAACCTATCCCAAAAGCAAATTAGATTTTTGAAAGATGTCATGCCAAAACTTAGACTTGTTTGTTTTGTGACCTAAGTGTCCTTATATTCAAGTCACCAATGACTTGTTGTATAGGATGACCCATTGCTTCTCTCACTTCCTTAGGATTGCCTTCATCCGAAGCATTAACTTGTAATGTCGGCGACCTTTCTTGATCTTGAACTAAAGGTTCATTGACCACATCATCTTCTACCAAAGGAGATGACTTAGGCTCGGGCACGCTCTCATCAAAGGTCACATTGAGATATTCCTCAATCCTCATTGTTTCCTTGTTAAGTACTATGCATGCTTTACTAGTTTGAGAGTATCCTAGGAACACACCTTCAGATGACTTTGGGTCGAATTTGGTGAGATATTCTTTGGTGTTAAGTATAAATACTTTGCAACCAAATGCTCTAAAATACTTTAGGGATGGTTTTCTATTCCTAAGTATTTCATAAGGTGTTTTATTAATTACCTTTCTTATGTAGGCTCTATTAAAAATGTAACAATTGGTATCTAGGGCATGACACCAAAACTTTTGTGGAATGGATTGTTCATCAAGCATGGCTTGACTCATCTTTCTTAACTTACGATGTGTTGTTTCAACAATCTCATGCGATTGAGAAGTGAACGGGCCCGATAAGTTATAAGATATTCCATGTTGTTCACAAAAGGTTCCAAATTGCATCTTATCAAATTCACTACTATGATTTGTTTTAATTGAAACAATTGAACAATCAAGTAGGTTTTCAAGTTTCTTTCTTAAGATGTCAAATTTATTTAAGACTTCTTCCTTATTTTCTAAAAACAAGACCCATGTATAATTTGAATAATCATCCATAATCATCAAAGTGTAGAAGTTTCCTCCATAGTTTGGATTGGAGATGGACCATACAAATCCAAGTGAATTAATTCTAAAACCCTATTAGTTGACACTTCATTTTTATTTCTATTATTAGCTTGTCCTTGACTTCCTAGACATGTATCACAATAATGTCATTCAAAACTCAACTTTGGTAAATTCCGTACTAGCTCGTTAGAAGCTAGGTTTTGGACTAACCTCATATTGGCATGACCTAACCTTCTATGCCAAAGCGTTGAGTTGTCCACCATGGACGTAAGACAAATGTGTTGCTTAGAATTATCTCCTAACTTGCATGTATACAAGTTATTTCTCCTAATGCCTTTAGCTAACACAATACCATTTTTACTAATAGTACAATCTACTTTAGTAAATTTAACCTCACAATCATCATCACTTAATTGACTCACACTAATGAAATTGAAACTTAGACCCCTAACATGCTTAACATTGGAGATTTCTATGGAGTCATGAAGGACATTACCTTTGCCGACAATTTTGCCGTTAAGTTTGCTTCCAAAAATGACTTGATTGCCGTTATACTCCATGTAAGAAGTGAACAATCTTCTATTCCCGGTCATGTGTTTAGTGCAACCACTATCCATTATCCACTCATCCGGTTGTAGACCACTTTTGAGACAAACCTACAACAAAGATATAACTCATGCCTTTGGCACCTATTGTTTCTTGGGTCCATTTCGGTTAGCATTTAAAATTCCCAAGTCAAACATCCTTGGGTCTTGAAGCAAGATACATAATTTTTCAATACCAAAGCTAGAAAAAGCGGACCAAGGATCATTTTGAAAACCATTTTGATTTTGATAGCTTGGTCTATAGTAGTTATATCCTTGAGGCCTAAAGAAGGTTTGGTTTGAATAGGAGTTGTCTCTCCTTTGGTAGTTATTATGTTGATGTTGTGATGACCTTTGATTATAATTATAGAAGTTTCTTCTTTGATTATTTTGAAGTGAAGGTCTTTAGTTATATAGATTAGTAGGTCTCATATTGAGTGTAGGCAAAAGTGGTCTAGTATTAACTCGAGGTTGTGTATAACCAAGGCTATTATGATAGTTCAACTTGTAAAGTTGTTTTGGGTTCTCTCTCTTTGTACCGGAAGCTTGGTTACCTCGAGTGTTTGCAAGAGGAGCTTGAGGAGTAATTGGTTTGATAAAAGTTTTTGACGATTCTCCAATTTCCCTCAGTGGACTGGTGCGCTTCTGGCGCGTTGACGCGTCCTGCAGCGCGTCAGCCTCGGAAAATTTTGGAATCTCATTTTCTTTAGCCTTTACAAATGTTATTGGTTTTGTCAGACTTACAAAAGTGATTTCTCCTTGTTTTGAAAATCCAAGACCTTCCTTATCTTGGGATCTCTTTTGACTACCAATAATTTCTTCTAAATCATTTGTACTTTTCTTAAATTTTGAAAAACTTAGAGACTCCTTTTGAAGTTTAGATACTTTATCTTTTAAAGAGTCAACCTCAAGTGTGAGTGACTCACAACTTTTACATGGTTTAATTACCTCTTTACAATGATTTAGTTTCTTGACTTCCTTTTCAAGCTCATAAACTTTCTTATTGAGTTTACTATGTTCTTGTTCAATGATGCGTTTTTCATTAAGAGTTTTCTCAAGTGTTTTTCTAAAATTCTCAGTCTCCTCTTGCAAATCATTGATATCTAAATTATTAAAGGAAGAAGAAGAGTTTAGGGGTACCTCAAGTTTTTCTTGAGCCATGAGACAAGTAACTTCCTTTGTTGGTTGATCATCATTTTCACTATCACTCCATGCTCCACCCACGAATGCCTTGTTTGCTTTTGGCTTAGAACACTCATTCATGAAGTGACCTTTCTCTCCACAATTATAGCATCCTTGTGTGCGTCTAGAGCTCTCACCAACTTTGTTGTCACCACCTCGAAACCCACCAAAGTTGTTCCTTCCATCATTCCCTTGGTTTCCAATTCTATTACTGCGCCTAAAGTTGCCGCCTCTTCTAAGGAACTTCCTAAAGTTCTTTGCCATCAAGTTTTACTCTCCGTCATCTTCATCATCACTTCCTTCTTGACTATCACTTCCTTCACTTGTTCGACATTTTGTGACCTCAGCTTTGAGAGCCAAAGACTTTACCTTCTCATTCTTGTCTTTGGTGCAAGCTTTGTCATTCTCAAGGATCATTTCATAGTCCTTGAGATTCCCAATAAGCTCGTCAAGGGGAAGTTCCACCAAATTCTTAGCTTCTTCTATGGCCGTCACCTTTGGCCTTCATTTTACCGGAAATGATCGAAGAAACTTTCTCACATGGTTCTTGTTATAGAAGCTAGGATCTAGAGCCGTGAGGCTAGTGATAATAGCATTGAACCTTGTGTAACCATTATCAATGGTTTCCTCATCCGAGATTGAGAACTTCTCATATTGTTGTATGAGAAGATCGATCTCGCAATCCTTTACTTAAGAATTGCCTTGGTGAGTGATGATGAGAGAATGCCAAATCTCCTTGGCGGTTTTACAAACATGGACCCTCTCGAACTCCCTTAGAGGTAGAGCATTGTAGATTAACATCTTGGCTTCATCATTCTTGCCAAGTTTTCTCCTCTCATCATCTTTAAGATCCGCATGTGGCTTTTCCACCAACAATTTTGTTTCGGGGTCTTCCACCATGAACACAAAGTTGCCATTTTGGATAATTTCCACAAATCAAGATCTTTAGACCTAACATAGGTCTCAAACCGGGTTTTGCAAAAACAAAACCCATCGGTTTCTAGCAAAGGTGGTCTTTGCACAGAACACCCCTCAACATAGTTCTCTTGAGCCATTTATACTCTACTTTACCAAAAATCTTAGTTAGGATTTTAGATTTTTGGGAAAGAAGTTTTTGACATAAAAACGACTTCTCGGGAAGGCTTTAACGCTAAAAAACTTGAGTATTCTGCTCTAATACCAATTGTAGAACCGTAGAGGGGGGTGAATACGGTTTCTTCGGCCTTTTAAAACGTTTAAAAACTTTAAGCCACGAAGATAACCAAGTGGTCTAAGCAGGAACAACCAAAAATACAATCACAAGTATATAAAGCTAGTAGAGAACACCACGATATATACTGGTTTGGGATGGGGGGTTTATACCATCCGTACGTCCAGTTGCGAATCCGCGACTCTGATACTATTCACTAGTATAATCCTTTCGGTGGACTACAAACCGTTACAACTCACTCCACCAATATTCACCAATATTGATGCTCACAAAGAAGGAGTTACTCCCATGGTATTCCGCCCTCGGAAACCACCCAAAAGAATCTCACGATTCAACTTCACCTAATGGTCACCAAGACCACTACCAAGACTTCCCACCGGAAGTATCAAACCCCAACTAGATCCCTAATGATCTAGGCTTGGTCACCAAGACACAAGACTTCCCTTACAAACAATTGAATGAATGAAAAAGTGTTTGTTCAACGAAGCCCTAACCTAACCTAGAGACTCGATTGTAATAGAAACGGTATAAGGAAGAAGACCCTCGACACAATCACAAGAGTGGATTAAGTTCTTGTGATTCTTCCTTTGCAAGGAGATGTGTTCTTTCAAAGATGTTAGAGTGAGAATCAAGAACACAAGATTAAAGATAGAGAGATTTGAGAGTGTTTAGAGAGAAAGAGTAATGGCAATGGGTGAGGAATACAAGAGACAAGGGTGGTATTTATAGGCCAAGAACCCAAACTTGGGAAATTTTACCGAGGCCGGCCCGTCACCCATGAGTCAACACGCGGGCAGCGCGCCAGACTTCTAACAATTTCCCAAATGTTGGGTGTTGGATCTTATAAATACCTATCCTTGCTAAACCCCAAATTGTACTTCACACTAAACCTTAACATTAATCAATCTAAGGTTTACCAACTCAAATAGCCAATTTGAAAAATATTTGTGAAATGTTTAAAGAGAAAACAAATTACCAAGGGTATAAAGTGTAGATAGGGTAATTTGGAAGGGGTAGAAATGTTATTCTTCACATGGCATAGAAAAGAGAGAAAGAATATGCCAAGGTATATTCCATACTTGGGGGGAAAGTGTAGGATGGATGGTTGAGATGAGATGGTTTGAATTGGATGGTTGAGATCAAAGACACGTGTTGAAATAGAGAGAAGGAATGATGGATGGTTGAGATGTGTTGGTTTGAATTGGATGGCTAGGATCAAGTGGAGCCTTTTTTGAAATTCAAATAATTGGCATGTGGGGAAAATGGAGGGTTGAGATGTGTTTATTTGAAATGGATGGTTGAGATGTAGAGAGTTGGGTTTAGGAAGGATATTCCAAAGGAATATGCTTTGCTTGGGGGGAAAGGGTGAATCAATGGTTGAGATGGTTTTGGTTTGAAATGGATGGCTTGGATTAAACACATGTGATGGAATAGAGTGGAGGGTGAGTGAATGGTTGAGATTTGTTGTAAGAGGATGAATGGTTGAGATGTGAAGTGTGTAAGGGAATATGTTAGAGTGTAAGAGATTGTGTAAGAGAATATATGATTAGGATATGATTTTGGGAGAGATTGTGGGAGGATTTGGTGGCTTTGTGTTTTGTGATTAAGAGGGTTAAGAAATTAAGACATAATCTAATTGTCATTAAGAAGAAAGTGTTTTGACAATTAAGATTATGAGTTGAGAAAATCATACGTTACTTATAAGTTCAAGTAACACAACGTCGAGAATCCATAGTTTCATATCTCGTGACTTTCCATGACTCGATGTTCTCAACTAATACCTTGGTTCAAATAAGCTAAGTGCTTTGCCTTGATACAAAAGCATAACCCAAGTGGGAAAGGATGCGTTTACGCAAAGTGACCTTTTACGACCAATAAGGGAGTAAACCCGTTATGTAATTAGAGAAGACGTAAGCACGGGATATGAGCATATGGATGCTTTCACATGATGTTACGTGAAGTATATAAGCTTCCTAAGTTTAGAAAAGCCTTGTCTAGAGGCGATAGTTAGAAAACTTGAGTTAGCATTTTCGCGTGAACGGGTGTTTTAAAAGTAGGATCTCTCAAGTCTCAAAACTCGTTTTGAGTGTTCTCAATTAAGCACATAACATATTCATACCTGTATTGAAAGATTCACATTTGTCGGGTAAGGGGAAAGCCGACTTTTAAAATTCTCCCGGAACCATACAGTGTCCTGGCGCGTCACCCACGCGTTGACGCGCGAACAGCGCGCCAGGAGCAGATATAGGCTCCGGGGAATTTGGCTAACGTTTGTTATTTTATGTGTTTCGATGGTTTATTTGTCATCATTAAAACATAAAGAGATCTTGATCATGTTGCCTCAACAAAACATATTAGTTTAATGTTTGGAACACAATCTTTGAACAAGAAGACTCAATATGACATCATCAACACAAGTATGAGTTATGATCCGATGTATATTCTTTTCGTCTTGATAAGGATGTTATTATTTTCATACCAATCGAATGTGATTGAGTATGTAGGTTCAAGATGATATGTTTTGTTATATCTTGAAGCTAGACAAATAATGATTCCAATTTCATATCCACACTCAAAAATTTGTCAATTAGATTCGTTATTGATATCAATCATATTTGAATAATGAATCGATATATGCTCAAAATCTTTCTTGACTCTCACAACCACTCTTTTTAATAAAGAAACTAAGTAAAGATTTATGGAATGTGCTCCATCAAATATAATACTTGTTATATGTGTGAGGTTATTAATAATGACATGTTAACTTAATGATTCAAGATAGTCATTTATTTTGTATGTGAAAACTATTTATTATTACGTATAATATGCATAGTTTGTGACATTACATAAGTATAAAAATAATTACCCTAAGCATTTTTATATAATACATAACTTATGTAAAAATAGTTTTATTACTACTTGTTTGAAACAATCAGTGTGTGTTCAAAAATATGCAAGGTTCAAAAATACATTTTCTTTTACTTGAATACTAATGTATTATTATAAACTTTTCTCTTGATTAGAAAACCTATGGCCAATCAAGATAAGTGCATAGAATGTTTTAGAAATCATGTTGAAAAAGTGTTAATATTTTAAGGTGGCGTATTTTAACACTAGAACCTTTGGAAGGATAATTGTGTAAGACAATTATTTTCGTCACACATGATTAATCAACTTAGTCTACATATCTAAGTGAGTTACTAAAACATTATAGCATAAGCAAACAATCAAAAGCAAATGATCATTTAGCATATCACACATACCGATATTCGTAGTTGTTTTGCAGGTTAGATACAACAACATATACTTGCTCGATTTTGTTTTAAAAAAAAATAATTTTCCTTCGCAATTCAAAACTTAATTAATATCAAGATAATGAAACTATTTTTCAAAAATTCATTTACTTAAGATGTCCGACTCGAGAGCTATAGCAAAAAGCTAGTTTTACATTAAAACGTGACATATGGTTTTGACTAGTATGAAGAATTTTCTATTAATGACTTAATTAAGTTTGGAATCAATCCTTATAAGTATTTTTAAATAAAAGTAGACTCAATTACCTTTAAAACGGCGGGTGGCATGACTTCTACGGACTTACGGTTGATTTTATATGAATTTTTAAAGTTTGACATTATTCTAGTGAAGGTCCCTTAAATACCTGACGGTCCCTTAGTGATAAAGGACCGCCCATAGATAAGGGACCGCCCCCAGTAAGCAAAAACACATTTTTCATGTAAAAATTCATTTCCTTCAATCTAGTATACGAAGTGTATTTAACCAACAAAACTAGTACGAATTAAACAACAAAGCCCAAGTTCAGCAACTAAACACTTTTTATATTTAATCCTTCTTAATGAGAAATTTGATACGTGGACCGTACTCTATTTTAAAAACCATTTGTTTTGAAAACTAGAGCGACGTGGCTTTGATACCAATTGTAGAAACGTAGAGGGGGGGGGGGGGGGGTTTAATACGTTCCTCTTTAAAACTTAAAATGTGTATCAAATTTCCAATCAAGTGTGACTAAATATGAATAGTTGTTATGTCACTCATAACAAACAATCACATAAGCATGACACGAGGTTTAAACATTTCTAAGCTAATTCTGATTACATTGGGGACGGTCCCTAATATACACTGACGGTTCCTTAAATGTTTGGGGACCATCTCTGTATATAGGACCGCCACCAGTGGGCATGTCAATTACGCTTGATTAAGTTTTCTTATGTTTTGTGTTTCTAAGATAACTAGTTGATATCACAAGCATATACGCACCAAGCTAAACAAACATAAATGTAATGCAAGTATAGAAAGTAAAGAGAAAGGAAGAGAAAACGCAAACCGGACACGATGATTTATAGTGGTTTGGCACGAAGCACCTCTTCGTCCTACTCCACTCCCCGAGTACCACACTCGAGAGTTACTTCACTAATCAACACGCTCCCTTTAGGCGGAACAAACCGTACACAAGCTTACAACAAGTTTAACGACACTAAGCGGAATGTCGAGCCCGAATCCTAGCTAGAACCAATCTACACAAAGGCCCACGTGGCCACACAAACAAACACTCTTGTCCCACTTAGATCGACACACGATCCAAGCCTTCACACGAACGAGCACTCCCGTTCACTTGAATCTTCACCCGACTCAAGCCTTCACACAAGACACACTTGGATCTTCACCCAATCCAAGCCTTCACACACCGACTCAACTAACTCCTAACCTACACACTAGGACACCACACACCATACAACAATTACATGACCTAATCTAGTTACAAGACTTCTTGGATCTAAATCACCATCCAAGTTCACATAAATAACCCCATCCTCGACTCACATACAAGTCGGAAATATTACAAGACCTATTCTAGTTGCAACACCTTGTGAAGATTAGAATCGTAACACTTGTTACGTTTGTGTGTGGACTCTTATAACATCTCGATTCTTCATCTAAGTCGAGAGTTCTTCTCTTACACATGAGGTAGAGGAGAAAGAAAATCATGACACTAGTTACGTTGGTGTGTGGACTCAACAACACTTCGATTCTTGACGACTTCGAGTGTTCTTCTCTTGCACATGATGTAGTGGATGACGGGATCACTTATAAACACATACCAAAGAGTTATAGTGATCAAAAATGAAACATGAAATTTTTGTGCAAAGAGGACCAGTTTTTTCTGATGAAAATGGGTCAGTATTTATAGGCTGCTCGAGGAGTGTGCACGGTCCCTTAAACCTTGGATGGTCCTTTATCAATAAGGGACCGTCACATAAATAAAGGACCTCCGCGATAGTTTTTGTCCTTTAGTGGTGAAATGTTACCTGGTGAAATTTTATTTGATTTGGGAGGGAAATGAAGCCGTTTGGACATTTTGAAATTCAAATTTTAAATATATTTTTCTTATTAAAACACTTCTTTATAAATACAAAAATAATTTGTCTAGTTTATTTTTGTAAAAATGTTTTGTGACATTTATAAAATGTAGGGGTCAAGGACAAAAGGTTTTTCTTTGATCAGTTAACAAAGTTGGTAAAGTGTTTGTACATACCTGAAGTGATGTTGAGAGACGTTGATGTGTGAACGAGTAACTTGTGCACTTTACGTTATGTATTACAAGTTACGTGTTTGTCATCATTAAAACACAAAGACATTGTATATATTAAATGTCGTAACGTTTGCACTAACAAGTACTACTTTATATTGTTTTTATTTCTAAATCATTTTCGAAAACTCTCTTTAATTATTCCTAGAATGGGAGGGAGTAGATCTTGCTTCATATTTGTTAATTCATTTATGGTTTACACGAAGTCAGACAGATAAACAGCTATAAAAGCTATGCTTGTCAATTGAGTAGGTCATTTAGATTAGCTAGTGGGATTTCGGGTTGATTTACTCTCTTTCAAACAATAAACTTTTCTATCATTTTCACTTGTGCTAGGTTCATACTTCGCTTTCGTGTTTTCTTGCCCACGTCTACTTTACGAAAGCGAGTACTCCCTGTTTCTTATTGTCTGACTTCCATCTATTCTGCTAATGGCATCCAAGACAAAGTTACCAAACCGCGTTTTGGTTTAAGTCTTATATCTCAAACAGACATATTCTTCTTTTTGACCCTGATCGTTTCGTATTAAGAGAGCCACTCTTTTTAACTGGTAACCATTGTGGGTCTAATTCTTCAACAACAAAAGCGAATGGTCAACCGTTGGTTATATGGCCTAGTGATTTTTTAATCTGATTCACTACTTGATGATGGTATTCTTCTTTTTTCATTCTTCATTTATGCTTTCATCAAGTAAGCAGTGCAAATCTATTCTTATGCTTCAATCGGATACCAATTGCTTGGATGCATTTGACGCCTCGAGATGACTTGCAAAAAAAATCTTTCTAGATTTATCTTATGTCTCCCTAGTAAATAGTCCATTTATTGATGGGCGAACGACGGAGATTAAACCCGCAAGTGGTGGATTCACAATTCATTGCCTTGATCCACTTGGCTACATCCGCACCTACCCTCGCACAGGTTTCAGTCTCTATCGACAATTATACCTTTTCTGAGGGTCGAAGCATATGGTTTTCGGGTTGGTTAAATACTATTAGTGAGATAGTAATTCAATATTCTTAATAATAGGTCTTGGAGACCTTTTGCTTCATCATGCTATTGCTCTGGATTTACATACAACAAAATTGATCTAAGTAAAAGGTGTTTTAGATGCATGCGGTTCCAAGTTAATGCTAGATTAAAAGGATTTCAGTTCCGTGCGATGGCCCATGACGAGGCGGTACTTGTAATATTTCGGCTTGAGACGCATTTTATTTGGCAGTTTTTTTGGATGTTAAATACCATTGGATAGGTTACTTTTTTTTATTAGCATTGGAAGCACATTATATTATGGGAGAGTAATATTTTAAAGTTTAATAAATCTTCCACTTATTTAATGGGCTGGTCAAGAGATTTTTAATTGTTAAACTCTTCACAACTTATTTGGACATCTTGTTTGGGCTATTGGGTTTATGTTTTTAATTTCCTGGTGTTGGAGAGATAAACTAGTGGCACTTTTTATTGTACAAACAAGATAGTTTGGATTAGCCCACTTTTCTGTAGGTTGTATATTTACTTATGCGGTTTGTCTTGCCTCTATTTTCTTCGGACTCCTGCGGGCTAGAGAGATGGAACTATTGAAGCAGCTCTCTCTGCTTCTCGCACTGTAAAAGGGTTACACTAGTACAGATTTGGCCTTTCGTCACACATAGCATATTTCGAATGGTCACACAGTAACATATTTACGTGACTAAATGTACCATCCTTAAATAAACAGCCACACTTGATCCGACTTGTGTGACCATTTCGTAAAATATATGTCATACATTTGTGTATATATGTGACCAGAGGGTAACTGGTAAATATTTTTTGACATTTTAGTCACCTTTAATTCGGGACGTGTGACGGATACAAATCAGCTCGAAACATTAGTCACACTACAGATATACATATGTGACAAATATATGTCATACAATTGAACAGTGTGACCAAAAAGATATATGGTCACATGAAGTACTTGCGTATGTGGCTAAATTATATAGTCAAGTTTGTCACACATTATTTAAGTGTGACTGCTATTCTTTGCTGAATAGTTAGCCACATATGAATTTGAAATGTGCGATAACTAGAAACTCAGTTTGAAGCGTTAGTCACGAAATGCATTTAAGAGTGACAAATATATGTCACACACTTGAAGAGTGTGACCAAATGTCATATATGGTCACACTAAACCATAGAAATATGATTAAGTGTAACTAAAATTCGATACATATGGTCACATAAGTTAATACGTGTGTCTAAAGTTTAGTGTGTGTTTGTTTGCCAAATCCTAATGTGTATAGCCACACTTAATTGAAGCACGGTCATGTGACTATAGGCTTTACAATAGTCACACCATATCACACATGTGTTTCTAAATGATGTTTATGGCCACATCATAAGGGTATTATATGTGACCAATACATTCAAAATAGTCACATTGTGAAATATTCATGTGACTATTACTTATAGCAAAATGTGAAGTCAGTTATCATTAACCTTAATATTAGTCACGTTGAGTTTTTGTGTGACTAAATTAAAGATGCTATATATATGGTCACATGAAGTATTTATTTAGTTGTCTAAATCGTAGTGTCATATTTTGTCACACATTATTTAAGTGTAGTCACAAATTGATACATATGGTCACACATTTCTGCCCGTATAGGAACAGTGTTACTTGACTTTCTAAAGTCAATTTTCAACTTTAATGAAGTAACATGTTACTAAATTGCCTGCAAGTGCATATACATGTTAAATGGAAAATGCAAATAGAATAAAGCTTGCCTGCAAGTAGATATACTAGTGAAAACTACAAAATTTTTCATTGCCATAGAAAAGCTTGACTTTTTGGAGTCTAAATCCATTACAATAGGCTAAATTACACAAACAACTATTGTAATAGCAGTATTAACTTAATAATAGCATTAGTACTTTTGTACAAACAACAGAGAAGCTACAATTCTCTGTTTAATGGAAACAGAGAAGCTACACCCCTGCTACCTCCAAACACCTTATCTTCTTTTATTCCGTTCTTGCATTTGTCTCTCATACTGGGCATGAATTCTTTCAATGAGATCTTTAACTACCTCTGTACTTTCTTCACATATGATCTTTTTAGATATCATCACAGCAAGTAAATTAGCACTCAAAGGATACTCTTTTTCTGCAAGCATAAAAACATCAACTCCACCTTGTGTTGATAACTGATGTACATTGCAGCTATCATAAAACTTCCATGAAGTTGAGAGATCATGAATTGGGAAGTTCCAATAGATATCAGCTGGATTAGGTTCATATAACCTGTGTAACTCAACCCACAGCTCTTGCTCTTTCACATATGGCTTCTTGATTGTTTTTAGTTTTTTTTTAACCAACTCCCATAATCTGTCTAAGTCTTCTCTGTCACTTCTTCTTATCAATTCCTGAAAACTTTTGCACACTGCTGATCCTCCACCAAGCCTGATTATCTTCCAAGCCTTTCCAAATTTATCTTTGTAAATCTCCTAGTCTATGATTGGATGTCTAGATTGAATAGGATCAACATATAATGTTTCAGGAACAATCACCATCATCTGATCAAGAGAAGAGCTGTCTTCATTTCTTTGTGAATCATTCTTCTTTTCAGCATGCTTGTCTTCAATGATCTTTTGTTTCTTTGATGGTGTTTCTTCTGTACCCATGGGGATAAACTTTTCTTCAATATATCTCTTGCAGTGGTAGTATAGATGTGCAATTTCGTCATATGACTTTCCTCTGAGTTGATGAGGTTTATAAAAACCTTGATTCTTTAAGTATGTCTTCATTACACTCATGAGCAGAGACTTTTTGGTATTTCTTTTCCTCTTCTGACTTTGACCTTGCTTCATTGACTTACTTAGCTGACTCAAAGCTAATTCTACACCTCTTTCATTTATCAAATCAACAAGTCTTTGTACTCTGTTATCATCAGTTAAAGTCTTATCTTTGTAAAGTTCTGCAATTCTAGCCTGTAGAACTTCATCCTCATCAATAAAAGCTTGCATTTTTTCTGCATGAGCTCTTTTTTTCTCCTTTTCTTGAAGACTGAATGCTACTTGCACTTCTGTTTCAAATTCAGACACTTTAGATCTCCTTTTCTCATCCATAAAGTTAGCTATTTCAGCTTCATCAACTCTCTTTGCAACCTCTTCAGCAGTAGAAACTTGATTTGTTGTAGCAGTAGAAACATCTTGTACTACCTTAGCCAGTTGTTCAACATTACTAGTAGCAGCAGTTTCTCCCAAACTAGTATTAGTCTCCACCATGATCTTTGAAGCTTGTACAATATTTTCACCTGGAAATTCCACTACCTGCTTTTTATTTACATCTTCCAAAACCGCCTCATTACCCTCATTGTCAGCAACTACATAGTAATCATCCATATTATCACCACTATCAATCCCAATATCCATATCCACATGCATATCAGCACAAGCACCTTCAGCATTTGTTGTTTCCTCCCTTGAGACTCTGCTTTCATTCCTCCCCTGTTTGGGAGGATCCTCCAAACTAGCAGCCTTAGAAGAACTCATCCTGTGTGCTGTGCCCACCTTCTTCAAACGTCTGAACTGTGTTTTTCTTGAGTTCTGTTGACTTTCCAAATATCGAAGTCTCTTTTTCAACTTTTTGATCTTTTCACCTTGTTTTGTTGTGCGCTTTTGGAGGCCAAGAACATCCTTTTCTAACTGGGTACAATTGTCCTTCAAATCCTATATAAGTTTCATTCTAGCCTCACGACTTCGGCTTGTGTTACCTAGCCCGAGAGATGGATCATTGGAATTGACATTTTGTACATCTGTGTCCATCAATTCATGTGTTTTAGATCTACCCTCATCACTTCGGGATGTGTTACCTTCACTGAGAGGTGAATCAACGGTTGTATACTCAGTCTCATGTATGTTACCACTGGCCTGCTCTGCTTCTATGCTAGCAGCAGAAGTGGCAGCCCCTTCCATGACATCCTCACCCTTTTTGTGTGGAAGGTTCACCATATATAGAAAAAGTGGTGTAACCCTTCCTGAAAAAATCCTTTCCATTATTTTTCAGATTTGAAAATACTTTCTTTTGCAGTGAGGTGGTATAAAAAGTTGCTCTATGTGTCTTAATAGTAATCAATTGATTTGGAATAATAAGCTACAAAAACCTTGGATATAATAAAGAGTTACCATCATCATCCAAGGTCTTGATCATACCCTCCAAAATCATTTTTGAAAAATTAAAAGGTTTTCCTTTACTAAGGCATATCACAGCTGATGCCATGGTAGTACCAAACTCATTCCAACCTGTTGTTTTAGGACTCAAACAATGTAAGAGAGTATGAATTAAGAATTTCCACTGAGATGAGAAGAGACTTTTGTAAAATTTTAATTTATTATTCTTCTTCTCATACCCCATTTTTTTCAAACCTTTGAAAATGGCGGCATTTTCAAGACACACAATCACTTCATTATCTGGTAGGTTAAGAGATTCCCTAATAGATGAATCAGTTATGAGTATATCTTGGCCATCTACCTTAGCCTTAATCTGTTTTCCTTCATTAAAAGTTATGACCTTAGCAGTAGCCCAAAACTGCTTAATAAAAGAAATGCATATAGGAGGATTCACAGTTAATGCATACCTAATAGGGGTAGCATTTAAGAAATCGATTATCTGTGTGAATCCTTCAGAACCATCTGGTTTCTTCAAAAGAGCGACCATGTTGTGTCTTTCAACAAATGTGCGTTTTGATTCAATTGGCAACACCATCTTGAATTAGGGTTTTGTGATTTGGGGATTTTGAAAATGATTGATAAAAGATGTTAGTGTTTGTGATTATAGAGAAATTATGTGTGTGTGAAACTGAATTATCGATTTGATTGGGGATTTAAACCGTTAAGTGTAAATGTTACCAATCCACCCCTGCACTCTCAGTTCTATCGGTACAAACCCAGGTGAAGTAACGTTTTCTTAGCAACAGATTTATTTATTTTTTTATTTTTTTTTTATTTTTTTTTAGTGCAAATGGTGAATCATTATATTAATATCAAGAAGTAATGAGAAAATTGAGTAATGACAAAAGTACGGGAATTAAGATTAAACATTTTCCATTAAAACTTGAAATGAAAAATTACAAAATAATGTACAAAACCAGCTGCAGTAACGTTTTCTTAGCAGCAGAATCTTTTTATACTGCAAATGGTGAATCATTATATTAATATCAACAAGTAATGAGAAAATTGAGCAATGAAAAAAGTACTGGAATTAAGATTAAACATTTTTCATTAAAACTTGAAATGAAAAATTACAAAATATTGGAAATAAAAGTTACACATTCTAAAAATCTACTAATCTAATTTTGGAGATTACTCCGGGTCAAATGCCACATGTGCATCTTCGTAATTCAACCCATCAAACTCCACATCAGACAAATCATCATCATCCAATGTCTTGTACGCCTTGGGATGTTGTTGGAGAGATGGGTTCCATCACTTTAATTGGACCCCGTTTTCTAATGTTTGGTGTTTGATCTTGATTATCAGTTTTGGTTCTTTCAATAATTAAGATTAAACATCGTTAGAAAAGGGGGTCCAATTAAAGCGATGGAACCCATCTACATCGTTAGATAGATCTGCCCTGATAATCGAGCTTTAAGTTCTTAGCAACCAAATTCTTACTATCATTTATATTGCTCACTTAAATGTGACGAACATACATATTAGTTATGTAGGTCCTACGACATTAGAGAGCTAATCATGAATCAATGAAATTATATTAAATTTATATCAACAATGCAATGAAAATATTTTCATTGTAACTAAATACATGAAAAAACTCTTTAAGTTCTTGATATGTTTATCGTACTTCAACCTAATTCTAAGATAAAATAAGCTAATCCAAGCAAACCTTAATATCTCTTTTGCTCTAATTATTCGTAAAAACAACACAGCATGTTCTTCCTTATTCTATCAATAAAAATTATACTTGATAATTATTTCTGTATTTTGACAAAGAGCAAAGATGAATCAATAATGGATGGACAACACCAGAACAAGTTTATATTCATACTTGAAAGTGGTGTCTGTCCAGCCATCATTGATACTTCTTCCATCTTTGATACTTGGATGTAAAGCCTAAATATTCGCACACACATCCGCCACTTTTCTTTCTTATTCTCTCAATACAAATGCAACATAATTCTTATAACAGATAGTCAACCTAATCCTAAGATAAAATAAGCTAATCCAAGCAAACCTTAATATCTCTTTTGCTCTAATTATTCGCAAAAACAACACATCATGTTCTTCCTTATTCTATCAATACAAATGCAACGCAATTCTTATAACAGATAATCAACCTAAGCCTAAGAATAAATAGCTCTAAGGGGGTACTTGGATTATATTCATTTGTGATATTATCAGCTTTTTAAGATTTGGGATCAAAACCTAGATCCGAGTGAGTTGTACCTGTGAGTGTGTGAGAGAAAGAGAGGATTATGGAAATGTGTGAAGTGTGTTTGATAAGTTTTTGTGTGTGTGTATATATATATATATATATATATATATATATATATATATATATATATATATATATATATATATATATATATATATATATATATATATATATATATATATAAAATATGTATATATATACACAACATGTTCTTCCTTATTCTATCAATACAAATGCAACGCAATTCTTATAACAGATAATCAACCTAAGCCTAAGAATAAATAGCTCTAATGTAGGGGTGTTTGCCATTTTATCTGTGAGAACTGAGAGAACCACAAAAAACATACATGCACGCCTTTTAAAATAAAATAAAAATACATGCAAATCATCAATAATCGTAAGTATCCACCAATGTTCTTCAATATCATCAGTAACTCATCTTCTTTTTTCACAAAAACCTTACACACGGCCGCAATATTGTCGTTGCACGCTTTATAAGAACATATATGCACACCTTCGAAGAAAAATTTTGTATTTCCAATTTCTTATCAAATTCTTTAGAACAACTATGTTTTTCTTAAAACATGTATGTCGTTTATAGAACATATGTGAAAAAAAAATACAATTATTGAAGTCGTGCATGTATGTTTTTGATGGTTCTCTCAGTTCTCGCAAATAAGATGGTTCTCGTAAGAAAGTCTCACTATATATATATATATATATATATATATATATATATATATATATATATATATATATATATATATATATTAATGTAGAAGTTTAAAAGTGATGTGTGTTTGATACTCTTGGTAGGGGTGTTCACGGGGCGGTTCTGTTCGGTTAGTTGGAAGATTTTAACTATCCATCGCGGGGCGGGTAATTTGTTTATATTATATACGGTTCGGTTCGGTTAACCACGAATATCTAAAAGTAAAAAACCGAAACCGAATTCTTGGTTTGTCAGTTTCTCAGGTTTTTTGAACACCGCTAATGCTTGGTAGGGGGTTATAGGGGGTGAAGAATGGGAAAGGTAGTGAAAAAATATGCTTGGCAAAGCATAATGCAATAACCCATTACCCAATAGTGGGTAATGGATCATACCCAATAAATTGGGGGGATTGATCTTCTTTACATTTCCCTTTCCCGACCATTAGCTTACACTTTCCCTTTCCTTTTCCCAAGTTTAAACCAAGCGCACCCGGCCTTTAGTGTATTTTGTATTTAAAAAGTTGCCCATGTGAATTAGTCATTATCACCGGTCATGCATGGTTTCCATTACACTATAAGCGACTACAACCCAATGCACATGACCCATGACCCATTTTAATTACCCATTATATTGTCGATCACCAGGAATGTATTGGTTGATAACATGACACTATAAGCCACTACAACCCAATACACATGACCCATTACCCATGTTAATTAGCAATTGTCAACAGTCATGGATGTGTCGTAACATGACACTCTAAGCAACTATCCACCCAATGCATATGACGCATATGATCGATGTCAAATACCCATTAATTAATGAATGTGACCAGTGATAACCTAATGCACGTGACCCATGACCCATGTGAATTAGCCATTATCACCGGTCATGCATGGTTTCCATTACACTAAAAGCCACTATAACCCAATGCACATGACCCATGCCCCATGTTAATTACCAATTGTCAACAGTCATGGATGTGTCGTAACCAGGGTTCTAAATAGCGCGCCATAGCGCGAGGCGTGGCCTCCACGTTACGAAACAGGCCAAGGCGTCTTCTTAAGGCGTAGTGTGTTATGAAGCGCGAAAAAGCGTGATAAGGCGTGCTATAGCGTGAAGCGTGGCGCTTTATTTTGAAGCTTTTGTAGGATTTAGTGATTTACTATTATTGGGCTAGAAGGAACTTGGGCTTGGGCTAACTTTATAAATTAAATGTTAAAAGATAATATAACAAGTGAATGTGAATATGTGAATGTGATGTTTTATACCGTAGTTTTTAGGTTTTTACATTTTATCTTTTAGCAGTTTATTTTCACGGAGTAGGTTTTATTTAAAGAAATGACGAAAAATGCAATAATAGTTTAGCTTTTTGAGTTTATTTCTTATGTATAACGCGTTTTGTAAACTTGATGTATTATATATATATATATATATATATATATATATATATATATATATATATATATATATATATATATATATATATATATATATATATATATGTATGTATGAAATATGATATAAATATATAAATCTATAAAAAATTATGCCGCCTTGGTCACGCCTCAAAAAACGATATAGCTTTGCTATAGCTCGTATAGCTTGAGGCTTGGCTTCGTCGCCACGCCACGCCTCACGCTATTTATAACCTTGGTCGTAACATGACACTCTAAGCAACTATTCACCAAATGCATATGACCCATATGATCGATATCAAATACCCATTAATTTATGAATGTGACCAGTGATAACCTAATGCACATGACCCATGACCCATGTGAATTAGCCATTATCACCGGTAATGCATGGTTTCCATTACACTAAAAGCCACTATAACCCAATGCATATGACCCATGACCCATGTTAATTACCAATTGTCAACAGTCATGGATATGTCGTAACATGACACTCTAAGCAACTATCCACCCAATGCATATGACCCATATGATCGATGTCAAATACCCATTAATTAATGAATGTGACCTGTGATAACCTAATGCACATAACCCATGACCCATGTGAGTTAGCCATTATCACTGGTCATGCATGGGTTGCACCGGCTTGGTAGGTGTATACCATTTGTCACAGACACTAAGAAGCAAGTATCCAGGGACCTCCCGATCATATGTTATCCAGGATCGAGAAAGTTTGAACTCGGGTTAAGCTTGACTCGAAAAGCTCGATTTATCTGTAAAGATGTGTTTTATTACAAAAATTAAATTTGAAATATAACCTAAGAATTGAATTTGGTTCAACTTCAACTCGAAAAGCTTGATACATTCATAAATAAGTATTTACACTTAGTACACTTACATATTAAAAAAAAACACACATATTTTATATCACTTACAAGCTCGAGAACTCAACAATAACTCGAGTCGAACTTATATAAGGTTGAGCTCAACTCATTAAACATTTCGAGCTCATTTGATAGGCTTTCAATCTCCAAAATTTTAATATAGCGCTCAAGATCCCGCCCCTTAATTTTGCCCCAAAATTTCAATCTCCCGCTCCGCTCATATGGCGCCCCTTTTTCACCCAAAATCAAAACATTAACATTACTAGCTTAGTCAGATCTATCTTCTCTCTATTCATCTCTTCTCATTCTCTATAGAACCGACACACACCACAGCCACACTTCACCGCCTTATCTTGCCGTCGTTCCACCAACCATCGTTCCTCCACGCCATCACCGTCATCAAGACAAGGGAACTGTATGGGTGATATTGTTTGCTTCGGTTTTTTGGTTCGAGATAACCACCACATCCACCACCATCACAGTCGAGCCACCATCACCCTCATCTCACCTATCATACTCTGTTCATGGGTAAGCTCAAACAGATATTTAATTATTTTCTTAAATGTGTAATCGAATATAAAATGATTTATATTGATTTTCGTGGATTAAAACTAGCCTAAAACATGTTTTTGATTATAAATTCGTGTGGTGGTAATCATTGCATGTAGACTTATTAAGACGAAATAGTTTTCCTGTTTATTGGAATGGAGACAATCGACGTGTTCTAAGAGACCGCTGTTTTGCTCGTAAAGGGAGTCTTGATTGGTTTCCACTCCGGGAGGATGTTGCTGACCAGTTGGAGTTTGCTTATCGCAGTTACGTAAGTTATCTATCAAAAGATTAACATAACATCTATTATATAGGAAATTAACTCAAATATGGTTGCTTTTTGTGAAACTGTTTTATTTGTACCAAATGTTAGTGATTTGCTTGCTTGGTAATGTGTTTGACATTTATTCGTTCCACGTTTGGCACTGCAGAAAATTGCAACCAATTGTATATTATTTGTTGCCGGAGTTGATATGCAACCTGTATGTTTGTTTTTTACGCTAAACTTATATTTGGGACATCTAATGTTGTCGTCTTTTATGTTAGCATTAATCACGTTACTTATTTCTTGCAGGGGCTACATGCTATTTTCACGGGTGAGGATGATACATGAGATGCCTGGCTAAAAATTCCCTCAGCTGGATTTTCTGGCACACTTCATTTTCGAGGCGTGGGTATGCTCCATCTCAGTCTCCAAAGTCAACCCATGTATATTTTTACTGTTTCATGGTTGGCAGATCTTATATTATGCAGCGTTATTAGTGCCTTGGTTTCTTACATTTCCCATATTTTTTTTGCAGAAAGAAACTGCCATTAGACTCAGATGTTGTAATACACCGTAAAATCCCAGGTCATTTATTAATGCTAATTTTCGACACTATTCTTAACTAAACCATTTCTGCGGGCAAATTTGAAATTTTTATATGAGACACCGTTTGTTTGACACCCAATTGTTTTAATCACCGTTTGTTTGAACACCGAGAAATTA
Source organism: Artemisia argyi (assembly GCA_030686995.1). Classification (NCBI taxonomy): domain Eukaryota; kingdom Viridiplantae; phylum Streptophyta; class Magnoliopsida; order Asterales; family Asteraceae; genus Artemisia; species Artemisia argyi. The sequence goes on from CM060701.1 coordinate 45,931,574, forward strand.
TTAATATATATATATATATATATATATATATATATATATATATATATATATATATATATATATATATATATATATATATATATATATATATATATATATATATATATATATATATATATATGACATTATGTATATATTAACTATTACAAATTTATTATTACTATATATATATATATGAGTATATATATATGTAAGACGACACCGTTTATATATATATTTTTGGTTTTCATGAGCTGACACCGACACCGAAATTAATTTCACCATTTTACGAGTCACCGACACTCTAAAATTGTTTGGGCCGCATGTCACCTAAGCCCACGCGTATTTTTTTCTTTCTTGGGCCGAACCATTTTCACAAGCCCACACGATTTTCCTTTTCTTTCTTTCTTGTTTCGTTTTGGGCCAAGTATTCTACAAGCCCACAAGGCTCGTTTGTTTTCTTTCCCTTGCGTACCATGCTACACGAAAACAGAAACCACCTCCATGCCAACTATATACTTACACACATCCTTGGATTCCTTGTTTCCTAATCACACAACACTAGCATGCAACCTCCCCCTTTGACTTAGTTTCATGAGACAAGAAGCCACCATTTGAGCCGTCGAACCTTTGGACAAACACAATGCCCACCTTCGAACCATTATCCCTTGGATCGAATGTTTCACAAAACACTAGCACAACATAAACAATTCATTTAGTACTCAAGCATGCCCCTAATACTTGTGCTAAACAATTTTTAAAGTACACCATAGCACCTAAAACTTACACAACTCGATTTGGCAATGCCTTTGGAGGCTAGACAAGGTTGTCTAGGGATGAAGTGACCACTCGAAGGATGTTGTATCTTTAGGGACATTCGAACCACCCAAGAACTCCCTATATAAATCTCATTTAATGCTAGTTTTCACACACACTCAAATTTCACCAAACTTCCAAATCACAAACACTCTAGTGTTTTCATTTCTTGATGCTGTCGAGAAGGACCAAGGAGAACACAAGCTAAGGTTTTGGGTTTGAACGAGTTGGGTGACTCTTGTGGATAAAAGATTTCTAGACGGGGAAGGAGTACCACGTTGCTTGTTCACTTGTCTCGTGCACACGAACTCTTCACCACCACTTTGGTGTTGTAAGTTGATCACCACTCTTTTCATTCTTTACATATACTCGTATCATGCATAACCACGACACACACCATTTTACACTTGTTACATTTATAATATATACGTCCACATCTCGACACCCTTGAGGAAAGGGCTCACCATTGTGTTTTTACACGTACAACATACATATATTATTCGATCTACTAAATCTTTGGCGCACACATAATCGAACCAACGAAACATGCAATAATTATAAGATTTTATACCACGAGAACAAAGCCAAAACCAAGTCCTAGTCGAACACGATTTTAAAACAAAGAACAACCATTTTGGGCTTTAAACGGGCTAACGAGCCCAATGCAAAATCGTATGAGATTTTCGAATTGAAATTTAGAATTTTCGAAAAAATATAAAATTTATAAAAACTGATTTTTATAAATTTTAAAATGATAAAAATAGTGACTTTTATAAAGATGAGAGTTAACTTTTCGAAAACTATAATTTTGGACCATTTTTGCAAAATTCCCACGTTAAGGGACTAAACCCGTCAAAACTGCAAACTTTCGAACTAAACTTGACAAATACCGATTTCTAATAATGAATTGAGGGTAGAAAATGCATTTTTCAAAAGTTAAAGGAATAAAGTGAAAAAGTACAAAAAGGACCAAATTGTAATTATTTTGACCAAAGGGTAAAAAGTATAAATTTGTAAAGTTAAAGGTTAAATGTGACAAAGATATTTTATCATTAATTATTTCATATAATTTGATTTTTAATACATATAGAATTTTTGTAACTTTAAAAAATATATATATGACTTTACTAAAAATATTTAATCATAAATATTTTTAAACGATATTATTTTCACAACGAGTTAATAATTATCAAACACCGGTTCGTATCAACGATACAAATAACTACGTGAAGTTATTTTGGACACCCGAACGGATATCACCGTACACGAGACATATCACATGTCATTTACAACACGAATCTAAAACACCGATTACAATGTATTATTTAGGTCGCAAGTCGGAGGAATTTCATTGCTAGTCGTAGCAATACACCATCACTTTGAGCACCGTTGTGATTACGCACCTTTCAGGTGAGTTCATGGTCCCACATTTTTAATTGTTTTTAAACCCCGTGGGGAGATACATGCTATAAATCGAACACAAGTATTTTTCTGTATGCTGTTATCACTTGATATTGCCTAAGTTGACACCTGTGCTACAAGTCCCTCATATCACGAACCTTAATCACTTGCGAGTGAGCGCGAATATAGTTGATAGATCTATTGGAATGGCAGCCCACCTCTGTCAAGGTGATCACTTGGCAGGAGGTGTGCTATATTCGAGGTATTATGGAAATTTGGCACATTTCCTGTCACCGAGGGCCCCTTGTCATTTACATCCGCTGTGGTGTAGGTGATTGTTATTATCTTTATGATATGTCAAATCGATGTTAAGGCTTGCGTTTCGTGAGGCTTAGGAGCAATATTACACCAGTTTAGTCAAGACCTGTCTATCTTGGCTTGTTTATTTCAAATGCTTAACTTGTGTTCATACTATTACTATTTAAACTACTATGGATTCACTCAACCTTTGTGTTGACTTTTTAAGCATGTTTATCTCAGGAAATTAGCAAGCATGGCGGCACGGAGCTGGCAAAGGGCACAGGACCTCCCTTTTCATTTCAATAATTATATCATTCTTTACAAACTCATCACTGCTTTTGCGAAACAATTAACATTTTAGAAAAATGTTTGTAACTCTGAATATTTGAGTTTTCATGGAATGATATTGACTATCTTTTGAATTGTTTTCTATGGGTATGACTGTGTACTAAATTGTAATGACCCCGATTAGACTTCCGCTGCTTAATCAAATTTTCGGGGTGTTATAGATTGGCATCAGAGCCATGGTTATAGAGAACCAAATGATTTTTTCAAAACATTGGACTATAACCTCACCGGATTTCTAAACAAACTATTTATCACCAAAGTGTCCTCCGTGCCAGCGCTTGCCAACGTCATGTTTTAAGGTTTGATTTTTAGCACCCATTGCATTTAGCTCACTATGACACTATGATCACTGTGCATATAGCATTATGTTGACTAAATAACTTATATTAATGCTATTTTTGGGATATTACAGTACCATGTCGCCACCGGTTATTATTTTGTCCGACAGTGACGACGTCGTGCCGGCATCATCCACCCACCCTACTATTGACCTATCTGACTATGACACCCGAGACACCCATGATTCTGACCATGACACCCAACCTGTATCACCTGCTATACCATCTCCTGTTCCATCTGGAGACCCATCTGCTGATACTGAGCCCTTTGAGGAGGGTGAGGTTGCTTCTACACCCATTGATTCTTTTGCTATTCAGCCTCTCTTTCGTCCTGTCTGTGGACCCATGACACAGGGACAGTACCTTTATGATCAGTACCTGACATCTCAGCAGTTTCTTGCGGCTGATGATCGTCCTACACCACCTGCTAGACACCACACCGGTTCAGATGCTGATGACGAGTCTTCTGACTCCGATACTTCTGACACTGCTGCTTCTATTCCACCATCATCCCCGCCTGCACCGATTCGTCGGCGCAAGCGAGTGAGGATTCTTGAGCCCTTTGAGCCTGAGCCTTTCGGTGAGTTGTTTCGATATCATGAGGGAGACTTTACCCGCAAATGCACGGCTCGGAAACGAGTCTGTATTTTGCCTGCTTCTACTGTTACACCACCTATACCTACACCTGTACCTACACCTGTATCATCACCCATATCTGTACTACCACCTGTTTCTATGCCAGATCTGACACCTGTGGCATCACCAGCACCCCCACCATCACCTGTATCACCCCCACCTGAGCCACATCCTTACATGCTACCTACTTACACCGCACCCCACACCTCTGAGGTTTTGCCACCCATGCCACCACCTACAGTTTTCTACTCTCAGACTACCACCGTACCGATACCATCACCTGCTACATCACCTGTACCATCGCCTGCTCCCACCGAGACACCCACCTCACCCGGCATTCATAGATTGGTTGATGCTCGTCGATGGTCGTTTTTGTTTGACTACATTCGTAGATGGAGATTGGTTGAGGGATCGCCTAGGGCTGCTGAGCTTGGAGATGGCTCTTCAGCGGTGTTACCGGTCACTGGGGAGCCGATACACCATACTATCCCTCTTTTGGCCGCTAGATTAGTGAGACATGAGGATCGTCTCGACGAGCTGTTGAGCGTTATTGAGGATATATCCTTGGAGAGGATAGAGTGTATGCAGGAGGAGGTCACGAACCTCGTGGTACATAGGACAGCTTTAGAGATGGTATTTGAGATGATGGGGACAGAGATCGAGGAGGCACAGGCTACCATCACCGAGTTTGGTCATCGGCTAGATATTCAGAGGCATGAGATAGATGATTTGAGAGCGATTGCGGCCATCACACAGGAGATGCTGGAGCATCAGGCACAGGAGTTAGCCGCATCTAGTTCTACCATCCACACAGTTTCAGCTACTATTGAGGAGATTCAGGCCCGTGAGAGATCCAGGGATTTGGAGATGTTAGAGATGATCAGGATCATCAGAGAGTTGGAGAGGAGATCAGGAGGCGCACCTGGACCTTCATAGATCTATGACATGTCATTACTTACAGAGACATCTTAACTTGCCGCCTGTGGCATTAATAATGTTGTATTTTATTGTTTTGTAACAATGAATTCAAATTATTAAAACTCTATGTTGGTTATGATTGTAACGTACTGATATTGATTTATGATGTTCTAGTTGTTTGATCTTTTATTATGCTCCCATATTGAGATTATAATTTCCATGTGTGTCGTTACATGTCATGATGTTTATTTATGAATGATATGGTTTATATTGATGTATGTATTTTTGGCGTGGTTGTGATATGTACTTTGTGATGATCTCGACTATTATGAGTTTGGCTACATTATTTCTCTTTGTTATTGACGTTTGGGGATTTGTACTTATGCACTTGCGATTTTATAGAGTTATGGCCCCAAGGAAAACCGCTACTGCTACCTCGTCACCCGCTATGACCCAGGCTGCTATCAGAAAGTTGGTTGCCGACAGTGTTGCTGCAGCTTTAGAAGAGCAGGCTGCTGCAATGTCACGAACTAGTAGCAATAACCGAGCCACTGTTGAGAGCGAGTCCGCTGCGACTCGGAAGTGCACCTATAAGGACTTCATAGCTTGTAAACCATCTCACTTCAAAGGAACTGAAGGAGTAACAGAGCTTGCTTGATGGTTTGAGCGAACTGAGACTGTGTTTGTGAGGAGCGGTTGTGCCGCTGAAAGCAGAGTCTTGTTTGCTACTGGAACATTGTTGGAAGAAGCGTTGTCTTGGTGGAATGCAACTGCTCGGAAGATAGGTGTGGAAGAGGCCTATCAGATCACCTGGGCTGATTTTAAGGAGAAGATGTTGAAGAAGTTCTGCCCTAGAGGCGAGATCAAGAAGTTAGAAGATGAGTTTCACACGTTGGTTGTGAAAGGAAATGATCTCAGGGCTTATGATAGGAGATTTCAGGAGCTTGCCACACTTTGCCCTTCCAAGGTTCCCGATTTGGAAAAGTTGTTGGAAAGATACATTGAGGGATTACCCAGGAGCATTGAGGGAAACGTCACCTCGTCGAAGCCTCAATCTTTGGATGAAGCAATGTCTATTGCCCAAAGACTGCTAGACCGGGAGATTAAGGGTAACTCTGCTCAGGGGAACAACGATCACAAGAGGAAGTTTGATGATCGAAGGACAAACAACAGCAACAACAGCAACAACAGCAACAACAACCGAAACCCCAACCGTAACTACCACCATGACAGAAACACCCACCACAATCAACAGAACCGACGACAGGAAGCTGTCAGAGCTTATGTCGCCGCACCAGTTAAGGATGCTAGATATGCTGGACCTCTTCCATTTTGTGACAAGTGTAAGATACATCACAATGGACCCTGCTATGCTAAGTGTGGGAAGTGTTCAAGGATTGGACATAAGACACAAGATTGCAAGGCTACAGGAGCTAACTTGCAACCCGTGGCTGTGGTATGCCATGCTTGTGGAGAGAAAGGACACTACAGGCGTCAGTGCCCAAACAAGGATAACAATGCATGTGGGAGAGCATACGTGCTGGGAGACGAAAATGTCCAGCAGGATCCGAACGTAGTCACGGGTACGTTCTTTCTAAACAACCACCTCGTTAAAGTTTTATTTGATTCCGGAGCTGATCAAAGTTTCGTATCTATTTCCCTTGCACCCCTGCTTAATATTACACCCACCCAACTAGACACCACATATGAGGTTGAACTAGCCGATGGAAAGCTAGTGAGCACTAACACTATACTCCGAGGTTGCACCCTAAGACTATTAGACACCCCATTTGCCATTGACCTTATGCCTATTAGACTTGGTAGTTTCGACGTCGTTGTAGGAATGGATTGGTTATCCGAGAACCACGCTAAGATCATTTGTGACGAAAAGGTCGTTCACATCCCACTGAAATACGAAACCCTGATTGTTCGCGGAGAGCGAAGTAAGACACGTCTGAGCATCGTTTCTTGCATCAAGGTTGTGAAGTACATCGAACGAGGATGTCAAGTCTTTTTAGCTCAAGTCACCGAGAAGAAGTCGGAAGAGAAACGACTCGAGGATGTGCCAGTAGTCAGGAACTTTCCAGAAGTTTTCCCTGAGGACTTACCTGGTCTTCCGCCGACTCGTCAAGTGGAATTTCAAATTGACTTGATGCCAGGAGCAGCACCCGTAGCACGAGCACCCTATAGGCTAGCACCGTCGGAAATGAATGAGTTATCTGGACAATTGGAGGAATTGTCAGATAAAGGATTTATTCGTCCAAGTTCATCACCGTGGGGAGCCCCGGTGTTGTTTGTAAAGAAGAAGGATGGAACCTTCAGGATGTGTATCGATTATCGTGAGTTGAACAAACTTACGGTTAAGAATCGATATCCGTTGCCAAGGATTGACGATTTGTTTGATCAACTGCAAGGATCGAGTGTCTGCTCGAAGATTGATTTGAGATCGGGTTATCACCAACTGAGAGTTAGGGAAGAAGACATCCCTAAGACAGCTTTCAGGACAAGATATGGTCACTACGAATTCCAAGTAATGCCATTCGGTCTAACAAATGCACCCGCTGTATTTATGGACTTAATGAACCGAGTGTGCAAACCCTATTTGGATAAGTTTGTGATTGTATTCATCGATGATATCCTTATTTATTCACGTAGTAAGGAAGAGCACGCAGAACACTTGAAGGCTATACTAACACTGCTCAGAGAAGAGAAATTATACGCCAAATTTTCCAAGTGTGATTTTTGGATTGAGAAGGTACAATTTCTTGGGCATGTTATCGACAGTAAGGGTATTCATGTTGATCCCGCCAAGATCGAAGCTGTTAAAAATTGGGCGTCACCAACGAGTCCTACCGAGATACGCCAATTTTTAGGTCTTGCCGGTTACTATCGGAGATTTATTGAAGGTTTTTCAAGGATTGCTAAACCTTTGACTGAGTTAACACAGAAGAAGAAGAAGTTTGAATGGGGAGAAGAACAAGAATCGGCATTTCAGTTTTTGAAGCAGAAGCTTTGTGAAGCACTGATGTTAGCACTACCCGAAGGAAGTGAGGACTTCGTGGTATATTGTGACACATCAATCCAAGGTGTGGGTGCCGTATTGATGCAGAGACTTAAAGTAATCGCTTACGCTTCTAGACAACTTAAACCCCACGAGGAGAACTACACTACTCATGATCTAGAATTAGGAGCGGTGGTATTCGCTCTTAAGATCTAGAGACACTACCTATATGGAACCAAGTGTACGGTTTTCACCGATCACAAGAGTCTTCAGCACATTTTAGATCAAAAGGAGTTGAACATGAGGCAACGTCGATGGCTAGAGTTGCTAAGTGACTATGATTGTGAGATCCGTTATCACCCAGGGAAGGCAAACGTTGTAGCAGATGCCTTGAGTCGAAAGGAACGACTTAGACCCCTCAGAGTTAGATCATTGGGTATGACAATTAGATCACCACTTCCGTCTCAAATTCTTGAAGTTCAAGCTGAGGCCCTTAAAGAAGAGAATAGACCGCACGAGAAGATTTACGGCATGCCAGAAAGCACGAATGGATTTGTCAAGAAACCAGATGGAAGACTGTGTTTCAAGGACAGAAGTTGGATTCCATTGTATGGAGGAATACGAGACCTCATCATGCACGAGTCTCATAAGTCTAAATATTCCATTCATCCTGGTTTGGACAAGATGTATCACGATCTAAAGAAGTTGTATTGGTGGCCAAACATGAAAGCTGACATTGCAGAGTATGTCGGTAAGTGTTTGACCTGCTCAAGAGTAAAGGCTGAACATCAAAAACCATCCGGTCTTTTGATTCAACCCGAGCTACCAATGTGGAAATGGGAAAGGATTACAATGGATTTCATTAGGAAATTACCCAAGACATCGAGTGGGTTGGACACTATTTGGGTTATTGTCGACCGTCTCACGAAGTCAGGGCACTTCTTGCCAATCAAAGAGACTGATGATATGGATGTTCTTGCACGTTTGTACCTTAAGGAGATAATTTCCCGGCATGGAGTGCCGATTTCTATTATCTCCGACCGAGACAGCCGTTTCACGTCTAACTTTTGGCGATCCTTACAGAAAGCCTTGGGAACTAAGTTAGATATGAGTACAGCTTACCATCCACAGACTGATGGTCAAAGTGAAAGGACTATACACACCCTAGAGGACATGCTTAGGGCATGTGTGATTGATTTTGGAAAAGGCTGGGATAAACACCTACCGTTAGCAAAATTCTCATATAACAACAGTTATCACGCTAGCATTAAGGCTGCACCGTTTGAAGCACTTTATGGAAGAAAGTGTAGATCACCAGTTTGTTGGGCTGAGATTGGAGATGTACAACTCTCAGGTCCCGAGTTGATTCTTGAAACCATCGAGAAAATAGTAAAGATTAGGCAACGAGTACAAGCCGCTAGGGATCGGCAAAAGAGTTATGCCGATGTGCGAAGGAAACCAATAGAGTTTCAAGTTGGAGACAAGGTCATGCGTAAGGTATCACCTTGGAAAGGGATGATTAGTTTTGGAAAACGTGGGAAGTTAAACCCAAGATACGTTGGACCCTTTGAGATCATTGAAAGGATCGATCCCGTGGCATACAAACTTGAACTACCTGAGGAACTCAGTAGAGTACACAACACCTTCCACGTGTCAAATTTGAAAAAGTGTTTATCGGATGAAACACTTGTGATTCTGTTGAAGGAGATCAGAATCGATGATAAGTTGAACTTTATTGAGGAACCTATTGAAATTATGGACAGGGAGGTCAAACGACTCAAGCATAGTCGCATTCCCATTGTTAAGGTCATATAGAACTCTAAGAGAGGACCCGAGTACACCTGGGAGCGCGAGGATCAAATGCGTGCCAAATACCCACAACTATTTGATGAGACAACCCCGAGCACCAATTCAACTTTGGATTCCGGGACGAATCCAATCTAACGGGTGGGTACTGTAATACACCGTAAAATCCCAAGTCATTTATTAATGCTAATTTTTGACACTATTCTTAACTAAACCATTTTTGCGAGCAAATTTGAAATTTTTATATGAGACACCGTTTGTTTGACACCCGATTGTTTTAATCACCGTTTGTTTAGCACCCGATTATGTTTGGTCACCCGATTGTCACTCTTGGATATCACCCAATGAGGTTAACACCGGTAACTCCCACTTGCGACCCGACACCTCATTTGAACACCGAGAAATTATTAATATATATATATATATATGACATTATGTATATATTAACTATTACAAATTTATTATTACTATATATATATGAGTATATATATATGTAACACGACACCGTTTATATATATTTTTTGGTTTTCACGAGCCGACACCGACACTGAAATTAATTTCACCATTTTACGAGTCACCGACACTCTAAAATTGTTTGGGCCGCATGTCACCTAAGCCCACGCGTATTTTTTTCTTTCTTGGGCCGAACCATTTTCACAAGCCCACACGATTTTCCTTTTCTTTCTTTCTTGTTTCGTTTTGGGCCAAGTATTCCACAAGCCCACAAGGCTCGTTTGTTTTCTTTCCCTTGCGTACCATGCTACACGAAAACAGAAACCACCTCCATGCCAACTATATACTTACACACATCCTTGGATTCCTTGTTTCCTAATCACACAACACTAGCATGCAACCTCCCCCTTTGACTTAGTTTCATGAGACAAGAAGCCACCATTTGAGCCGTCGAACCTTTGGACAAACACAATGCCCACCTTCGAACCATTATCCCTTGGATCGAATGTTTCACAAAACACTAGCACAACATAAACAATTCATTTAGTTCTCAAGCATGCCCCTAATACTTGTTCTAAACAATTTTTAAAGTACACCATAGCACCTGAAACTTACACAACTCGATTTGGCAATGCCTTTGGAGGCTAGACAAGGTTGTCGAGGGATGAAGTGACCACTCGAAGGATGTTGTATCTTTAGGGACATTTGAACCACCCAAGAACTCCCTATATAAATCTCATTTAATGCTAGTTTTCACACACACTCAAATTTCACCAAACTTCCAAATCACAAACACTCTAGTGTTTTCATTTCTTGATGCTGTCGAGAAGGACCAAGGAGAACACAAGCTAAGGTTTTGGGTTTGAACGAGTTGGGTGACTCTTGTGGATAAAGGATTTCTAGACGGGGAAGGAGTACCACGTTGCTTGTTCACTTGTCTCGTGCACACGAACTCTTCACCACCACTTTGGTGTTGTAAGTTGATCACCACTCTTTTCATTCTTTACATATACTCGTATCATGCATAACCACGACACACACCATTTTACACTTGTTACATTTATAATATATACGTCCACATCTCGACACCCTTGAGGAAAGGGCTCACCATTGTGTTTTTACATGTACAACATACATATATTATTCGATCTACTAAATCTTTGGCGCACACATAATCGAACCAACGAAACATGCAATAATTATACGATTTTATACCACGAGAACAAAGCCAAAACCAAGTCCTAGTCGAACACGATTTTAAAACAAAGAACAACCATTTTGGGCTTTAAACGGGCTAACGAGCCCAATGCAAAATCGTATGAGATTTTCGAATTGAAATTTAGAATTTTCGAAATAATATAAAATTTTTAAAAACTAATTTTTATAAATTTTAAAAGGATAGAAATAGTGACTTTTATAAAGATGAGAGTTAACTTTTCGAAAACTATAATTTTGGACCATTTTTGCAAAATTCCCACGTTAAGGGACTAAACCCGTCAAAACTACAAACTTTCGAACTAAACTTGACAAATACCGATTTCTAATAAGGAATTGAGGGTAGAAAATGCATTTTTCAAAAGTTAAATGAATAAAGTGAAAAAGTACAAAAAGGACCAAATTGTAATTATTTTGACCAAAGGGTAAAAAGTGTAAATTTGTAAAGTTAAAGGTTAAATGTGATAAAGATATTTTATCATTAATTATTTCATATAATTTGATTTTTAATACATATAGAATTTTTGTAACTTTAAAAATATATATATATATATATATATATATATATATATATATATATATATATATATATATATATATATATATATATATATATATATATCTGACTTTACTAAAAATATTTAATCATAAATATTTTTAAACGATATTATTTTCACAACGAGTTAATAATTATTAAACACGGGTTCGTATCAACGATACAAATAACTACGTGAAGTTATTTTGGACACCCGAACGGATATCACCGTACACGAGACATATCACATGTCATTTACAACACGAATCTAAAACACCGATTACAATGTATTATTTAGGTCGCAAGTCGGAGGAATTTCATTGCTAGTCGTAGCAATACACCATCACTTTGAGCACCGTTGTGATTACGCACCTTTCAGGTGAGTTCATGGTCCCACATTTTTAATTGTTTTTAAACCCCGTGGGGAGATACATGCTATAAATCGAACACAAGTATTTTTCTGTATGCTGTTATCACCTGATATTGCCTAAGTTGACACATGTGCTACAAGTCCCTCATATCACGAACTTTAATCACTTGCGAGTGAGCGCGAATATAGTTGATAGATCTATTGGAATGGCAGCCCACCTCTGTCAAGGTGATCACTTGGCAGGAGGTGTGCTATATTCGAGGTATTATGGAAATTTGGTACATTTCCTGTCACCGAGGCCCCTTGTCATTTACATCCGTTGTGGTGTAGGTGATTGTTATTATCTTTATGATATGTCAAATCGATATTAAGGCTTGCGTTTCGTGAGGCTTAGGAGCAATATTACACCAGTTTAGTCAAGATCTGTCTATCTTGGCTTGTTTATTTCAAATGCTTGACTTGTGTTCACACTATTACTATTTAAACTACTATGGATTCACTCAACCTTTGTGTTGACTTTTTAAGCATGTTTATCTCAGGAAATTAGCAAGCATGGCGGCACGGAGCTTGCAAAGGGCACAGGACCTCCCTTTTCATTTCAATAATTATATCATTCTTTACAAACTCATCACTGCTTTTGCGAAACAATTAACATTTTAGAAAAATGTTTGTAACTCTGAATATTTGAGTTTTCATGGAATGATATTGACTATCTTTTGAATTGTTTTCTATGAGTATGACTGTGTACTAAACTGTAATGACCCCGATTAGACTTCAGCTGCTTAATCAAATTTTCGGGGTGTTACAGATGTAAGCCATTTTTTATGTTGTTAGCAATTTCATTTTCTAATGATAACACCATTGTATTTCTTAATTTATATTGCAGGTGACCACTCCAATGGCCATTGAAACTTTGGAAAACGTACCAGTAATGGAAACAGTGGTAAGTAATAAAACATCCACCTTTAATTTTTTTAGTTTTACATACATGACTAATGTACCGTGTTTTATATATAGGAACCTGTTAAAACTATCGGACATACGAAAACGCTTAAGCCACGACAAACCGGTTCTACAGGTTACACCACCAACTATGATACCAAATATTAGTGAACAAAATATTGTACTAAAATTAGTACCAACGAAGCGAAAACATTTGGTCTCTAGTGAAACCTTGCAAAAGCAAGCTAAGGCGGCGAAGAGTCAACAGGTTTTGACTTATGATAGTTGAGAATTTGATTATATACGACATTACAATTTTATATATATTTGCTTCATTTATATACATTCGATTTTTATTGAATTTGAAATACAATTGTATATATATTTGCTTCATTTATATACATTCTGTTTTATATAGATATACTAGCACTAGTAACTCTGCTCCAGCAGTACTAACGTGGTACTAGTATTAACTCTCATATCATGTTTGTGCAGATAGTTGAACCGGTGGCTCATCTAGTTTTGTTATGTTGTGAGCTTTGACATGTTCTAGTTCTGCTCTCATCCTGATGTGTTGATATGCAGCAGCCTACATTTTCAAGGCTTTTATATCCAGATGATGAGATTAGATCAATGGGAGAAAAACTTGTAAGTTTAACTGCAAATTTTATTATTATGTTCATTGTTTTGGATTAAAAGTCTTCATGATTTTGTTTGAATTACTGCTGATCATGTTTGTGTTAATATTGCTTAGATGGATTTAGTGCAGCTCATGAACTTCAAAGAAAATGTGCAAAGTATTTACTACTGCTAGTACAAAAGTTACTACTGCTAGTTAAAGTTGGTACTGCTCAGAGATTAAGACCGCTCGAAGTTGCTACTTGCTTATTGAAAATATTATAGATACTTAAGAAACTATTGTAAGCCGACTAGGACTCCTTGGTGTATAAAAGGATGTCCAATTTTATATTTTGTTCAGTTATATACATTCCAATTTTATTGTATTTGAATTTATTTTGATATATATTGATTTTTTAAATGTGACTAAAAGATGCATATAGTCACACTTATTAACACTTTTAGTCACTTTTTGCTTTATTCGTTGTGTGACTAAATATTACAGAAGGCCACACAAACATAAAATTCACGTGACCATTGGATGATCTATAGTCACACAAAATACACATTTATTCACTTTAAACAGCATACGGCCATACTTATTAACACTTTTGGCCACTGTTTCCTAAATGGTATGTGACTAAATACCCGAAACAAACATGCTTTGTATGACTAAATATTACAAAAGGCCACACAAACATAAAATTCACGTGGCCATTGGATGATCAATAGTCACACAAAATACACATTTCTTCACTTTAAACAGCATATGGTCACACTTATTAACACTTTTAGCCACTGTTTGCTTAATGGTATGTGACTAAATACCAAAAACAAACATGCTTTGTGTGACTAAATATTACAAAAGGCCACACAAACATAAAATTCATGTGGCCATTGGATGATCAATAGTCACACAAAATACACATTTCTTTCTTCACTTTAAATAGTATATGGTCACACTTATTAACACTTTTGGCTACTGTTTGCTTAATGGTATGTGACTAAATACCCAAAACAAACATGCTTTGTGTGACTAAATATTACAAAAGGCCACACAAACATAAAATTCATGTGGCCATTGGATGATCAATAGTCACACAAAATACACATTTGTTCACTTTAAACAGCATATGGTCACACTTATTAATACTTTTGGCCACTGTTTGCTTAATGATATGTGACTAAATACCCAAAACAACCATGCTTTGTGTGAATAAATATTACAGAAGGCCACACAAACATAAAATTCACGTGGCCATTGGATGATCAATAGTCAAACAAAATACACATTTCTTCACTTTAAACAGCATATGGTCACACTTATTAACACTTTTGGCCACTTTGTGTTAAATTGTATGTGACTAACTCCAAAAAAATAACACCCATTGTGTGACTAAATCATCACAAACGTCACATTTATTGTATGCTCATGTGGCCACAAGACGGGAAATAGTCACACAAAATACACATTTACTTGAATATATCATCTCAAATGTCACATATATTATATATTTATGTGGCCAAAGGTTGAAAAATAGTTACTCTCAAAAAACATTCGCGTGACTATAAAGTGTTTACGGTCACTGATAATGACTAATCCAACAAAACTTGTGCCTAATTTGTCACACATATTCGGGGTTTTGGTCACTCTTTTTCGATGGAAAAGGCCACGAACTCAACAATGTGACCATATGCCACCTACGGTGGCGGGACCTATGGTGACACACAAAGAAAAAAAACGTGTGTGACTATAGGCATATCGTCACACATTTTTTGCATGACCAATACAACTTTTTGTACCAGTGTTAGGTGCAATCACTTTTAGATCATGGCTTGTAATCTTTGGGCATTTCCTTTATCTTTTAGCTTAACTGATGTAATTTATTAAGAGAAATAGTCTAGAATTAAGATCTGAGTAGGAATTTTTCTGTGGCTATATTTTAGGGTGGTAATTGGTTGCTTTAATTGCGATGCATCTACAAGAATACAGATGCATTTTATTCAAGTCAATATGTATCAAAATGTGTAATCATACACTTATTTTTCCTCTTTATTATTTTAAAGCCTTTTTTATAGTTAGATCTCTACTCATCTTTTTTATTTATGTTTAGCGCGGAGCTTTTTAGGACGATTAACGGTTAGCAATGAGTTTTTTAATTTTTAGTATTCTTTTGGCAAAAGAGAGATAAACTTTGCTATTTATAATAAATCATTTTTTCAATGCTTGTTTAAGAAGCGGTGAGCGATGAGCTGTTGCTACTACTACTAACAGCTACTTTTAACAAACACACCCGTAAATCAAATTAAATAGTTTGATCGGACTAATCTTATTAGATTTATTCGTATATATTTTTTTTAATAAATGATTTTCATGAATAAAAAATAAAATAAAAAATTATACGTATAAATCTATAATATTGGTAACCAGAAAGACCTTTTTTTGCATGCTAGCCTTTTGTCGGAAAAGAAAGACATTGTTTTATGAAAAAAATCATCATGACCTCTGTGAACAAGTAAAGGTTAAATAAAACGTACAGCCAGTTTACTTAAACAAATATGAATACTTTCCAACTTTTTCTTTACAAAAAGTATATAACAAATTTCTGTATATAGGTCAAAATTTTATTTTAATATAAAAAAAAAAAAAATCAGATAGACCAAGGTATATTGTCCTTTTCAATTATAGGTGGTCAATCAATTATTTATTTAATTGCAAATTGAGTTATTATTATTATTATTATTATTATTATTATTATTTAATTTTAGGCCAGCAATTTTTTTCACACTTATATCACCAATCTCATAATGTATCTCACATATATCTTTAGCGAGGCTTGAACCCACAACCACTAAGTTGGTGGATAACCATAAAACTAGACCAAATGCCTTGGCAGTTGCAAATTGAGTAAATTAAACAAATGGTTTATGTGTTTTGCATTAACTTTCACCTTTAATTATTCCTATGACTTTTTTTTTTTTTTTTGACTCAAATAGTCTTTAACATCGAAAGTCTTAACACTCATAGTCATTTACCACAGACGTTAAGTTTAACTGTTATAACCAAACATGTTACTTGCACATGAGGATATTGTTGTCTTTTTTTATTTACATATACAAAATCTCAATTCCAATATAAATATAAAACAAAAAATAGTTATACTCATTTCTTACCAAACCCCACCCATGCTCATATACACATTATTTTTTATTATTATTATTATTATTATTATTATTATTATTATTATTATTATTATTATTATTATTATTATTAATATTAATATTAATAAAGTAAATTGCAAAAAATGTCCCTGAACTTTGCGGAAAAAAAAAATCTCATTAAAAAAACTGCAAAAATTGTCCCTAATGTTTCAATTTTCTGCAAGAATGGCCCGTGAAGAGTTATTGGAGTTTTTTTTACTAACGCTCGTTAGGAAATCCCGTTAGTTTCTTGTCACGTGCTTGCACGTGAGGGTTAAAAGATCTCTTTGATAGTTTATCCTAGATGCTTACAAAGTGGTGGAAGTTTAATCCATTCCCAAGCCTATTGTAATTTATGTGCTATGACAGGTAGAGAGTGTTATATTTTCCCTTTTCCACATGTGTTATATAAACAATAAACTTATACACCCGAGAGATGTGAGAATCCAAACACTTTATATGAGGTGCTACTGCATAATTTTCGTGCTCATTTTGACTTACATGGAACAATGATATGTTGTAATTACTTTTATATTAATATTAAACGACCCCTAACTTGTAAATTGATTAGAATAAAAGCTCATTTTCTTGAGGACAAGTAAATCCCAAGTGTAAGGATTAATTTGGTACCTTTTTAAGGTGTCATTTAAGCCTAAAATCATGTTAAATGTGATCAAATATGACCTCAAATCGTTTCTTTCGAATTTTAGGTACTTCAGACGTGAATTCTGGTATTTCGCAGTTTTTGGACGAATTCGGACGCAAAAGAGAAGAAAACGACGAAGTCGCAAAAAGACTGTCAGAAAAGGGAGTCTGACGATGTCACATTCTAACAAGTGATGATGTCTCTTACAACTCAAGATGGATTTCTAGTGTAAAGTTAACAAGAGACACCTCAGAAAGATTTGGTGCACTTACAACCTGACGCCTTCAGGTTTAAAGAGCTATGGACGTCACGCGTTAATCTAACAAGAGACGGCCAAAAAGAAATTACAAGTGATGGCCTCAGATCCCTTGGTGACGCCGTCAATGTGGCGATTTTCACAGACGAAACCCTAATTCAAGGCGAGTTGAGGGCGTCAGGATCCATAACCTGATGCCGTCAGCCATGTAAATCTATATATACTTTCGAATGTTTTCATTGTAATGTGTGACACTTTTGGGCAACTAAACCCTAACAATTTCCAGAGCTTTTGTAAGACTTTTTTAGCCTTTTTCATTCATGTTCAAGATAAGTTATCCTTTTTAATCATTCAATATGTCTATGTGTTGTTTGATTAACTGTTTATCTTTTCTTTACTTTAACATGTTAGCTTAAGTTTATTAGTGTTTGCTTAGATTCAATGAAACCTAGTTGTTGATTATTGATTTGTTGTCTCTTGTTTAGCTAATTGCCTCGCGTTAGGCTAAGAAAACTGGTTGACTTCTTATATGCAACTAGCTTGAACGTCTTAGAAAACGCAACCGTAGAGTGCACTATTTGTTTTTCTCGTTGTATTTATTGCATGAATTGAGATTAACGATCTTATAATTTTTAATAGACTTTAAGGTTTTAGGTGAAATTAATATTCATAGAGTTGGGGAAGGTAGCACACCCCCACGACCGATATTAAGGAATACAACACTTCAACTAAAACAAGGACGTGACAATTCAACGAATAAATTGGAGATAACTAGGGAGTAAGTAAATCTAAGTAAACACAGTTTTCCCATAATAAGAGTTCACCACAATTTACTTTTTTTTGTCATTAGTTTAATTTTAGTTTATAAGTAAGTTTTGGGTTACTTGCTTAACAACTAATTCCTTCATTCCCTTCAAAACCGAGATTTTTATTGCTTTAAAAAAATATAAAAACACAAAAAGAATCATCCCTCACATTTAGACTTATCTCAACATACACTTCAATCTAACGACACTATTCCCCTAGAGAACGATCAATCCTTCGGATTTACCTATACTACACTACAACAATCAGGTACAATGCCTGAAGGATTGCAAAACTTCTTGAGATACCTGAAGAAGCAAAACTCCTTAGGTTGCGATATCTTGCATCATTGCTACTTGGATAAACAATCACAACCTTAAATTTAATGGACTCAAGCTCACAATCATAATGTAATAGACGATGTAATGGAATGAACATAGTAATTGAATGTCATTTGTTCCATGACCTATTTGGTTGACATGTTAGAATTTAATATAATATTTACAAATTTTGTTTGGTACAATGTAAGGCTAAACACAATGGCGACTCAGGGCAACCTAGGTTTGCCTGCCACATCAGCGTTCTCTCTCCTGCGACCTGACGACGACCAACTTACCTCAACAACGACCTTCTTATTTTGCTTTTATTTATATATTTTTACCCATGCATGCATACCATCTGTTTATTTATTTTATTTATACGTGTAAAAAGCTTACATATATGCAAGCCATCTCCGATACCATCTGTTTATTTATTTATTTATACGGTATCCTTCTTTGAAAGCATTACCGAATTTTCTCTGTTTAAAAAGCTTGCATGCCACCATCTGTGAAGACCAACGAAGATGGTAAAGGTGAGTTTTTTTTTTTTTTTTTTTTTTTTTTTTTTTTTTTTTTTTTTAACTCGGTCGTCTACTCAACTATCTTCTCTCCTTTGTCGTCCCATGACCGACGCCGACCGAAGCCCCACAAATGGCGACCTTCTACGACTGATCGGTCGATCGAAAGTGGGGACCGACCGTTTTGTTCAGCCTAATGGGCATTGAAAATGAATGAAATAAATTAAATATGGTACAACGTGATTACAAGTCGTAATGGAGTGAGAAAAAACTAGAGGGTTGCTATGTAATGGAATTAGTAGAATGAACTAATGAGTAAATCGCTCCATTGCATAATTCAAAACAAATACTTCCTCCGTCTCAAATTAATTGTCATGAGAGAGAAATTACAAAGTTTAATAAAAATGGGCCTCTTATAAATCTCAACCACTAAATGAGAATATACCCTTAAAATATTCTCTAGTTTTTACTTAAAAATGAAAGTGGACAATTTTTTGGAGACATCCCAAAAAGGAAATGTGGACAATAAATTTGAGACGGAGGGAGTAATAAATTTTCATTTTTGTTGTAATAAGTTATTCCATTTTCAGTTTGAATCATGCCTACCAAACGCTAGGTAAAATCTAAAATTTGATCATTGCAAAATTTTAAAGAAGTCATAATTGTCATACCTATGAATCATGGTTGTAAGTTGTAACATCATAATCTTGCTTGAATTATAGTTGCCGAATTGCCGTACCATTATACCCTTTGCCTAGACAATATACAAGGGACGTGTGAGAGTTTTGTCCACCCTAATACTAGTGTGTTTTACTTTTTCGTACCCTATATCCCTCACAAAAAATATAACATCTATTATTTTGCAATTATTTCGCTATTAGAACCTTTAATTTAATGAATAGAAATATTAAAGATATCTCATGCAAGTAGTGAGTGTGTTTAAATGGAGGAAAGAAAGTACATGGCAGCAGCATCACCTATCATAATAAATATGAAAAATACTAGATCCACATACACTTTACAAAATTTTTCCCACACGCTGACGTGACGGAGTGTTGATTGGTTGGTTTTCTGTGGCCCACAGAAAACCAACCAATCAACACTCCGCCACGTCAGCGTGTGAGAAAAATTTTGTAAAGTGTAGGTGGGTGTAGCACACCTCAATAAATATTGCTTTCCTGTTTAAAGATTTTTGAAGACAAGTCAAAACTCATATAAAGTATAAGAAGTATTTGCTATATTTTATAAACTTTTTGAAAAAAAAAAAAAAAAAAAAAAAAAAAAAATCTAAATTTATAAAATGAAATTTGAGATTTTTTTCCTCCTCTAAACTTTCAGACTAAATGATTAACCAATCAGAATATTGCGTTATTTTAAACCTCAAAGTTTTTTTTTTAAGTTTCTAAGTTTGTTTTTTGCAATTTAGACATGTGTTTATATGTGATTTTTTCCTCTCATTTTCTCTAAAACAAAATTAATTGTTATTATTTTATTAGTATTTTTTTTTTTTTTTTTTACTTTTATTAATCAATTAGATGGCTCAAATTTGTCACATAGCGAAATCGATCTATTCTATGGGTTCAAACTTGTTTTCCTCAAAGATTGTTTTTTATAGAAATTTTCTAGTATATCATTAACTTCGTCCTATAATAAATGTCAATTTTGTAAATGCACAAATTTAAAAAATACTATCACAATATTTACCAATAAAATATCAACTATATCCATGAAAATTTTATTTTGATTGGCTAGAACAAGAAATGGACGGTAAATATAATTTTAGATAATTATTTTAAGAGAGTGTTATATACTATTTCTGTTTCAAAATATAAGTCCACTTTTAAATATAATCTTTACACTATTTTTTTTCTTCCCGATTGTTCAAAATATCGAAAAGAATAAGTATTTTGAAACAACAGAAAACAAAAACATTTATTAATAAATTGGGACAAAATGAGTAAAAGATACGGTATAAAATAGGATGTGTGAAGTTTAAAGGAGAGAATCAAATAAACGGAAAAAGAGAGATGCTCATTTTCCAAATTGATACGGAAAGTAGTACGGAATACGGATGGTACCACCACTACCACCACCAACAAATCACCAACCAGTACTATTTTTCACGGGTTTTTGATGTGTGTGTGTGAGCTGCAGCAAATGCTCTGTGCACTCCAGACAATTTTGTTTTGTCCACACGCTGAGTCACATGGATGTGCCACCTCTCACATGGTTAATAATGGTTTTGTGTCCTCTCTCAAAAAGAATTATAGTAATATGCTTTAAGCGATTTTATTAGAGTATGCGCTAAGGTAATTTTTAAGGTTGAGTTAAGTGTTAACTTTCAATCTTAACGTGGTGAGTTAACTTACCGCTATAGAAAGTCAAGTGCTGCGTTAAGGAGCATGGGCAAAAGCTTAACGTGAGTTAACAAGGGGCAAAGCAAAAAAAAAAAAAAAAAATTACACTTTTGGCTTTTGTAATATTAGTTCTTTTTTTAATACCAAAATGAAAAAATTACAAATTCAACCCCTACGATCTAAAAATCAAATCACAACTTAAACGTTTTATAGCCGTTGTTACTTTAAAAAGAATAAAAAATAAACGTTTGAATTTAAAAGATCCCGCCTTGTATTTAATTTTTGAATTAAAAATTTATCCCGCCTTCTGTTTAAATTTTGAATTCAAAAATATCTCGCTTCTTATATTTTATCCCCTATAAATACCACACAATACAACACTTTTCTTCACACACTCCTAAAGCATTTCACAATGAACAATCGGTGGTCAATGGAAGAAGAAGATCTGCTAGCTCGCGTATGGCTTGAAGTTCATGATTCCGGAGACCTTGTTAATGGACGTTCTTTTTGGAATGAAGTTACACAAAGGTTCAACAATCAGACAATGGTGAGAACCGTAATAAAAATAGTATTATGGCTATGTGGAGTAGAATGAATGCTGAATGTCGTAGGTATAATGCTATTTACAAAGAGTTGCTGCGTACAAGTGAAGACCCTTGTCGTCTCAGCAATGCAAACCGAATTTATTATGAGCGCTATGGGAGAGGAATATATTATCAACATGTGTGGTTCGTTCTAAGAAACATAGATGCATGTGACAGAGACGATAAGTAATGGTGTTCTATGTTAAGAATTCTAGTATCGTGTTTTATCATGTAATGTTTACGTTTAATTTTTAGTTGTTTTAATTCCGTATCGTTTTGTTTATGTAATGTTTACGTTTTAATTCCGCCTTCTGTTTGAATTTTGAATTCAAAAATATCCCGCTTCTTGTGTTTTATAAGATGTTTTATGTAATTTGTGTTTTATAAATGTTTATGTTTTATTTAAATGAAGTATTTGTTAAAAATTGGGGTTGAAATTGAAAATATTTGGGGTGGAGGTGAGTTATGTTACCGGGGTGGAAAGTCAAGAGTTAAGGTTAAAAAGGAAAAGCTGACGTGGCGCTGAGGTGACAGTGCGTTAAGTTTTAACTCATGGTTACCTTACCACATGCTCAAATTAATGTTACAAACATTTACATTGTATTCTCAAATTAAGTAAAAAGGATAAACGAAAGTGAAAGTGATAAAAGTTGTGTTTTTAAGTTTTTTTTAGGAAGTAAAGTGAGTAAAAATAGTAATATTTTATTTATAATAATTTCACCCCACTTTTGGGGTGAAAGATACTATACTTCATCTCTTTTACTTTACTTCCTCTTTCTTTCACTTTTTATTATTATATATTTAGAACACAATGTTAGGGTGTGTTAGGTTTGTAAGTGGAATTTGAATTGAATTCGAATTTGAGAAAGATTTGAAAAAAATAAGGAGAGCGAACATTAATTAATATTTAATTTATATAGGTTTTATATACTTTTCTGAAATAAGAAAAAAGTAAAAGACAAAAAGAAAAATGAATATATGTGGCTAGAAAAAAACCAACAAATAATAGAAAATTTTTTATTAGCGTCTTCTATCAGAAACCCACCTAGGTAGGGTGGTATGCAAATTTGGAATCAAAATGATGTGTCAGTAATAAAAAAGTATACAAAACAAAGGATTAAAATAATCTTTGATTCTATACCGGTGACACCCTTGTACCAAACGGGCCTTATATATTTTTACTTGTATCAAGAACTAGTTATTTCGTATACACATATTATTATTATTATTATTATTATTATTATTATTATTATTATTATTATTATTATTATTATTATTATTATTATTATTATTATTAAACATTATTTTTTATTAGAAACTTATATGATTTACAATAAGTTAGTGAGAAGCGGAGATATTAACTGGGCTCCCACTCCTCTAGCTACATTATTATTATTATTATTATTATTATTATTATTATTATTATTATGATTATTATTATTATTATTTAATATAAACATCACTTTATTAAAAAACAAATAGGATTATTATTATTATTATTATTATTATTATTATTATTATTATTATTATTATTATTCTAGTTTTAAAAATTAGTAATAAATGAAACCACAAGTTGTGAGACACAAACTTGGATGTAAATTTCTAATCCATCAAAAAAGTTATGGAACATGGAAGTTTAAACTCAAACTAATTATGATTTAATTTAACATTAATTTTGTTTTAAATATACTTAACACAAAAGATTATTATTATTATTATTATTATTATTGTTATTATTATTATTATTATTATTTTTATTTTTATTTTATTTTTTTTTCCAAAGGTAAAATACATTAAATAAAATGGAAATGCTATGTACATGAGATAGCACAAGAGAAAATCTATTAGGACAACCCCTAACTAGATTATCTCTTGCCTAGGAAACAAAACACAATCACATAATTGGACAACCAATTCAGATACAAAGCTGCAAATAACCAACTCTAAATAACCAAACCATAAAATGATAACAAAACAAGGTACCTCCCTAATACAATCCGAGCAAAATGGCAAGCTGAAATAAAGCCTCATTCATACTCTGAATACATGGAGATTTACAAAGGGACCAACCAGTGTAATTTCAAACATCACCATATGAATAACGTATAAAGACAGCTAAAATGCTAAGACTGTATATAGGGAGAATACCATAGTTAACAGCCTTCAAATAGTAGTAGTCTTCAACATATAACATAACACAGCTGCAATATCCAACAGCAGACTCATAATTGAAGTCAACAACTAATGCAGGCTTGAAGTGTGGTGAAAAACTTCCAGTAATGTAGCAAAAGACCATTCTTAACTACTGCTCCAAATCTCACACCACCAAAATCCTCATCATCAGATGCAATCATGAAGAAGGGTGAATCATCACAATCACCAATCACCCAATAACTCTGTCTCGTTAAAATACCTTGCCAAATAAAAACCATGTGGGAAAACTTAGAACAAGGAAAAAGAGTACAGAGTTTGTATGCGTAAAATATCAGATCATCAAAACCAATATAGCCCCAACAATACAAAGTGCCAGCGCAGAATTTTGGATCGGTTCCTGTAGTGCATAGCCATCTAATCCCCAATACTACAATCAGATGGCCAGCGCAGGAAACTATCCTCAATTATGTAGTGCATAGAAAATTGCCTAATATACATTCACCCCGATCAAAAACTTGGTTACACTTCCAAAAACCTGTGCCCAAGCAAAACCAACACACCCAATCCTTACAGATATCAAAAGTTCTGTCAACGTTCAAAAAGTAGGGAGAACCTGCACAATAACGGTTAGTACCATGGATCATAACATAACATCAATCATCCTGTATAACCCAAACCTTCTGCACATGATTCAATGTGACCATGAACAGAATAAAGTAACAATAGAAACTATGTGATTCCATCAAAACCAGTACTATAACCCAAACTACCATTAATACCATGCAAAGAAATCTTCCACATGCCCGCAGCCTTAATCGCTTCCTGAGATTTCGTAATCTTAAATCCCATCAACTTGTGTCTAACCGTATCAACAATAACTCTAAAAACCATCTCCTCATCTCTGAAATAACTTTGAAAGACCCTAATATTCCTTTCTTGCCAAATATAGTACACCACAACCCCTAAAACCAACCGTTGAATGATACTCCAAATAGAATTGTTGGCAACTTTAATGGAGATACCCGACACAACTTCAGCCCAAATACAAGAAATATCTTCAAGTTTACACAATGGCTTAATGTTATCCCAAATTCTTCTAGAAAAGTTACAACTGAAGAAAATGTGGCTAATACTTTCATTAACATTATTGCATAAAGGGCACAAAGTACTAGAAACATTAAACCACCTAGATATTCTGTCCATAGTTTTAAGCCTACCCCTTATAGCCATCCAAAGAATAAAAGCATGTCGTGGGATACACTGTGAGAACCAAACATGCTTATGCCAAATGACTTTAGGCCAGTCAATTCTTAAACCTTTCCAAGCCTCCTTAACGCTAAATTGCACCTGTTTTTTCTTATTATTGATCCAAATTAACTTGTCATCACAGTCATGAACTAAATTAGGAACTGGTATATTCAGAATCTCACCAAACAGAACATTCCACTCAGCAGGCCATTTCCAACTATCATCATCAATACAATCGGCAACTTTATCATTAATATCAAAACCGTACTCTGTAATAAAGCTATGGGTGATGAATTTACAAAGGGGGCCATTATTGTGCCATTTATCGAACCATACAGAGCAATTTCTACCATTACCCAACTTATAAGCCACAAAGTTACGAATTTTGTCCCTAAGACTCAGAATTTGATTCCAACTCCAAGAACCATTAATATGACTGACATTGTGCCAAATATTTATATTCTTGATCCTATAAACATGCACCCACTTAACCCACAGCGAGTCCTTTTTACTAATAACGTTCCATAGGTGTTTGGTCATAAGAGCCTCATTCATATGTCACAGAGGTTTAAGACCAAGACCACCTTGGTTTTTGGGCTTACACACATCTTTCCATGAAACACATGCAATACCACTCCCTTCACCTCCACCAGACCATAAGAACCTTTTAAGCACCTTATCAATACTATTGCAAACATACACAGGCAGTATAAACATGGAAGCCCAATAAACATGCAAAGAACTAAGCACAGAAGCTATAAGTTGAAGCCTTCCCGCAAATGACAAAGTTTTATTCCTCCAGTCATAAATTCTATTCTTAACCTTTTCAATCGAAACTCTACAATCAGTATTGCGAATACGCCTACCCGTTAGAAGAATGCCTAAGTATTTCATGGGGAGCTCACCAATACTAAAAGGCATAGCAAGTAGAATTCTAGATTAAACTTCCTCAGAAACATTCCCGAAAAAAACAGAACTTTTAGCAAGACTAGGAAACAAACCAGATGTCATGGTAAACTCATCTAAAGCCCTTCTTAAAATGCAAGCAGAAATTTCATCTCCATGGCATAAAAGTAACAAGTCATCCGCAAAGCATAAGTGGGTCAAAGACAACTTCTTACAGCCCCAATGATAACGAAATCTATTGTCAATCCTAATATGCCTTTTAATCATTAAGTTGAAAGCTTCCATAACAATAGTGAAGAGGTAAGGAGACATAGGGTCTCCCTGCCTCAGTCCCCTTTTACTCTTAAAAAACCCGTGCAATTCCCCGTTAACACAAATAGAAAAGGAAGCAGAAGTGAGACAAAGCATAAGTGGGTCAAAGACAACTTCTTACAGCCCCAATGATAACGAAATCTATTGTCAATCCTAATATGCCTTTTAATCATTAAGTTGAAAGCTTCCATAACAATAGTGAAGAGGTAAGGAGACATAGGGTCTCCCTGCCTCAGTCCCCTTTTACTCTTAAAAAACCCGTGCAATTCCCCGTTAACACAAATAGAAAAGGAAGCAGAAGTGAGACAAATCATAATCCAGTGTATCGTAGAGTTATGAAAGCCAAACCTGGAATGAAAGGTCTTTAAGAAATTCCAGTTGACGGTATCATACGCCTTCTGAATATCGACCTTGAATGCACATCTACCACTCTTACTGTTCCAATTGTAACCCTTCATGAACTCTTGAGCCAATAGGATGTTGTTAGTAATATGTCTGCCCGGAATGAACGCACACTGATTACTATCAATCAAATCACATAAGCCATCTTTGAGTCTATTGGTGATGACCTTGCTGATACATTTATATATTACATTCCCACACGCGATAGGTCTATAATCCGAAACCTTCAAAGGCACTTGAATCTTAGGAATGAGAGTAATGAGATTGGCATTAAATTCTCCCAGAAACTTCCCAGAACTGAAAATTTCTTTCACTGCTGCACAAACATCATCACCCACCACACTCCAAGCTGATTTAAAAAACTTAGAAGTGAAACCGTCCGGGCCAGCAGTCTTGTCTTCGTTAATACTGAACATAGCCTCCTTAATTTCAATATCTGTGACCGTTCTAACCATATTAGTAGCAACCTGAGGATCAAGCTTCCTTTGACACAAAAGATTATGAAAAGATTATTATTATTATTATTATTATTATTATTATAACATCACTTCATTAGAAAAACATAAGATTTACAAGAAATTAGTGGGGAGCCGAGATACTAACTGGGCCCCCACTCCTCTAGCTATAGCAAAGCTAATTCTATTGAAAATATGATTAGCAGCTCGTGCTCCGATGTCCTGAGTCACTGAAAATCTTTGGATGCGCTTTATTATTATTATTATTATTATTATTATTATTATTATTATTATTATTATTATTATTATTATTATTATTATTATTATTATTATTATTATTATTATTATTTAAAAAAAACTACTTAAAAAATAAGTTTTATTTGACAGACAATTATAAAACATTTTCTAAAAATGATTTTTTTTAATATCTTAAAATTAACTGCTATTTCATGTAACTTATAAGTTTATTTTATTTTTAGCTTGCACTCCATTTTCAACTATATCTCGAGTTTTAATATTGTTACCTTTGTCAATCATATCTTTATCACATCATATTTCCCAATTATAATACAATATTTTACAATCAATTAATCCAAATATAAAAAAATGAGCCCTGCATTACATAGGTTATTTCTATACAAACATAACAATTTTTCTTTATGTTTTCTTTTTGCTATAAAACTCATTCAAACATTTTAATCGGTCAATCAAACCTTTAAATTTTTTAAAATGGGCTCATGTTCAGTAGAGGCGATTAGCATATGCAAGCGGTGCAACCTCACATGACCTCTTTTTTAAAGGTCCCCAATTTAGTATACATCAATTAATATTTATAGTTTTATACACTCTATATTTTCCATAATATGTTGCATCTTCTTTTATAGAGTAAAGCTGTATTTGTTCTTTAGTAACACTCTAAATATTTGTAGTTTTTTTTGTAGCGTAAAATTTGACTTTTGTTAATGTTTTGCGTAATGTCAAATAACTTTTTATTTTCCATAATAGTTAAACCTTTCGTAATATGGGGGCCTTATTTGTGATTTCGCATCGAGCCACCCAAATCAATAGAATGACCCTGGTCATGTTAAAATCAGTTCTATAGACATAAGTAAGATCCTCATTTTTATAACTTTTAAAAAATGTTTACATTTAACAAATACTCTGTGTACTTAAGCCTTAATAATAATAATAATAATAATAATAATAATAATAATAATAATAATAATAATAATAATAATAATAATAATAAAACTATTTTATTATTATTATTATTATTATTATTATTATTATTATTATTATTATTATTATTATTATTATTAAATTGATTGTGATACTAAAACTTCATTAATCTGCGTGTTCTGAATATCAAACTAAAGCACATGTTATGAGTTTATGCACATGATTAATTATAACATATATAAATGCTTATATTCATTAAGTTTGAGTTATGTAAATATCAAATTAAACTAATCAAATAAAAACATTAAAAATAAAGTTTGATCATACTTTCAAACCCCAACAAATATAGTTGAAGTATTATTATTTGCCAAACTAAAGTTTAAATAGTAATTAATTCAGTTCTAAAATAAGTAGAGTTTGTATATAAACTTATAAATTCACAAAGAACAAATATAATTATTTGTTGTACTTGTAATCTCAACCTTGTGCATTCACACATGTTAAAAATGATATACTCTTTTCATCCCAAAATAAATATCATATTTGAAAATGCACAAAATTTTTGAAAATCACACTAATTACACTTTTCACAAATCAAAGTGAACACTTATTATGTGACATAACAAAATAAAAATGTGAACACCTATTTTAAGATAAAACAGTACTTAATTTAATTTTGGATTTCCGTTGATTTTTATACTATAAAACCATTGTGGCAATTTGGGTTCGCAGTTTGTGGTCTACAATCAACAATATATGATCATGTTTTACTAGATACATGCAACTATTAAAGTTTCAAATGTTTGGTTAACAACTCTTCAAAGTACTTAATTTGTTTATTTTGCAGTGGAAAAGAAGTATATCTAACCATTAAGTTTACATCCTTTTAATTAAATAAATTTGTCTCTTAATGTCGTCAGGTTGTTGTTCTTTTTTAACGATAAAAGAACGATATCAATAAAAACCCTCAAGCATGACACTAGAGTTGGGAGAAAACATATTACAATGAGTTCTAAAGTGTCATAACCGGATCGTGGATTCATGTTTGTTGAACCTAACTTAACCAATAGAGACAAAACCATAATGTCTAGTTTCTCAAGTTTTTTGTGTAAGGGAAAGTAAATAAATAGCATATAAATATTTTCAACCAAATTTTGAGAGAAAATATTTTACTGCAAAATCAACCAAATTACATTTTTTTTTTTTCACTTATTTTCTTTATTTTCCTTCTAATCATGTTAATGTTAACGATTACTATTAAACACTTCAAAATAATTGTTCAAACTATCCAATATGTTTGCCGCGTAAGTGATTTTTTATTTTAATGTTATGTATTCTAATTTAGATTAGAAATTTATATACTCGGTTGCGAGTTAGGGAAATATGGAGAGCGCACTCGTTAAGAGATGATATGTTTCTATCATGATAAAACTTAGAGGTCAAGTGCATGAAATGGGTCTCTTTTAAATAATAAAAGAGTCCATTTTAGGGTCTGCAGAAAATGGGTTTCTTTTTGAGTATAAAAGGGTCCGTTTTAGAGTCTACAGGAAAATGGGTATCTTTTAAAATATAGAAGTGTCCATTTTAGAGTCTGCAGGAAAGTGGGTCTCTTTTATAATATAAAAAGGTCCATTTTAGGTCTGTAGTTACCAGTTTTACGGGAAAACTCAACCAACTTGTCAGTTGATGAACCATTGTGTCTTTTGGTGCTTTAATCGAATATAACATCTATATAACCGAAAATAACTGATTTTTGGTGGTGGTTATAACCACACCTTCGGTCTAATTTGCAATATAGAACATCATAAAATATTCTAAGGTTTTCTGATTGATTTTTAGTGCCTAAAATTTCAATTGTAACAATCTATCTTATCCGATTAAGGATTTCGTGAACCCAAGGCATGTAGGGTCGAAATACTTTAATCTGAAAGTGATTACACAATTCAGATTAATATCCAGATTAAAACCATTCACGCACAAGTAAAGATTTCTTACTAAGATTAAAGTATTTCCTGGTTTTAATCATGGGTGATGTTAGAATATTAGTGTGTAATAGTTAGGATATAAGTTTAGGGGGTTAGTTGTAGTTTAGCTCAAACTTAAGGAGGTTAGTCATGTATTAGGAAAGTTCCTAACCTCCTCAATTGTAGATTCCTTGTTCAACAAGGATTAGGTTTCTCCCCCTCATTCTCTATAAATAGGGATGATGGGGGTGATGTTTTATTTGTACCTTCTTTTCTTGCTCACATTTAATAAACGTTTGAGTGTAAAATATCTCGTTTGTGTTGGTGCCACTCGGCATTAAGGGATCATAACCCTTTGCCGAGGTCTTGTTGGAGTAGTTCTTGATTCGTGGTTCTGCTCTAGAAATCGGTTTGTTGGATTTCTTCCCAACAATTGGTATCGGAGCCTGGTTCGAGAAGAACGAATCACACAACGTGGACAGAGCTAAAACAAGAGAAACAAGTGAACCAGGTTTGGTTCGTCGGTTACTGCGCAGTTGTGGGAGAATTGACGTTGCGGGTTCATTAACCGTTGGATTTCTATGAAATTCGAACCATAGGTTGAAGACACATAGATCTAGGATCTCACCGGAGGGATCTTACATCAGAGCTTTCAGGATAAAGATATTGGTTGTCGAAGTTTTTGGTGTGGTTATGTTCTTTATCGTTTTTCGGTTATTGTTTGGCTATCGTTGTGTAGATTACAAGGTTCAAGGTTTCTAGGTTTCCGAGTCAAGATTACTTTGGCAACAAGGTTCTTGAAGTTGTCTTGCAAAGAGGTAGATCGATTATCCTAGGGTTATAGGAAATCGATTTCTTTTGTCACAAGGTTCTTGGAGTTTCGGTTTCGAGCTTCAAAGGTGACAAGGTTTTGAAAGAAGTTTCTATTTCAAGTTTTTTCGTTTCTTGGAATTCAAGTCTTGGTGGTTCTTGGAAGACAAGTAAGGTTTAGCTTGTCTTAGGAGTCAAGAAAAGTGATTACTTGGAGTACAAGGTATATCAAGGATGCAGACTTGAGGTGGAAAGATCGAAGCTTTAGGGTTTTTCTAATGGTTAGTACATCAACTATTATAAGAAAGCGGATTTAGTACACGGCTTGTGAGACTTGTTGGTAAAGTTGGTTAAATAGAAACTTGACAAGGTTTGTATCAAGGTTAAAGAAAAATGGCTAGTATGAATACTAGGTTAAACATCGAAAAGCTCAATGGGAATATTGTACAAAAACATGGGGGTTCAAAACAAGTTGGGTTCAAGCAACTTGGTCTTGTTGTTAAAACAAGGGTCCATGGAGTACATGTTCAAAAGCGTGTTTGGTTTGAGGTGGAATTGCAGAGAGCTCGGGATAATCTTGAAGCTGAGGTAATTCAGGAGAGTAATGATCATGCTGCAGTGGCTCAAAGAAAGTTGGAGGTTAAACAACTTGAAGGAAAGACAAACACGTATTGTTTGGTAAATAAGCAGGTACATCTTGGTGCAAAGGTCGGGGTAGACATTATGAAAACTGGAGCACCTGGTCAAGAGGTTGCAAAGGGTAATGCTGCTGAAAGGTATAGAGGTGACAGTAATATGGCTGCTTTAGGATTTGTTGTAGTGATAGAAGAATATGTACATGAGTTATTGACTTTCATGGATACAGTTGCTTGTGAGGTAATTTCCAAGTGGATGGATGTAATGAAAGAAGATATGAATACTCGGTCTAGTATGTGTATGCTCAGTAACAGTTTGAGGCGAAGCAGTGACGACAGTAAAATATATTACTGGAAGTATGCACCGGGTATGTTCATATATCTATTCCTCTATATAGATTATATGGGGTTTACTTGCGAAACCAAGGCTGAGATATGGGTTACCGAGGGTTTTCTGGATGAAATAAAAGAAATTATGCTTGGTATGGAGATCTTCAGGACTCAGAGTGGTAATACTCTCAGGGTGTCACGATTCAGGTTTTCCAACGGGATGTCGGTTCAGATATTGTTGGGGGGACACTCTACGCTGTCGTTAGAGGATGGCCTATAAGTGAATCGTGACGAAGAAAATAAGAGTAAGGGGTCATGTATATATGCAGTTGGAAGTCATGAGTATCAAGTGGTCTGCATGAGACCTGACATAGCATCTGCAGATGTGGGAATGTTGGATAGGTTTGATCGTGGATTACAGACGGACGTACATGCTTTTGTGGATTATGACTACGCCATGGGTATATCGATCACTGTCATGGGTAGATCAATCACAATGTACGGGTTTATGATACAGGAATGTGCGGTGAGCTTAGAAGCTTTGTTGCAGTACATGATGGCTTTGTTAACAATTGAAGCGGATTATATGACACTTGCTGGAGAATTGAAGGAGGATTCATGGCTAAAGGGACTCTCTACAGATTTAGGATTTGAGCTAAGGTTAGTAGCGGGTATTGCTACCGGTGCCTTGACGAAGGCGATCCCCGGTCCGAGGTTCCAGCACTGGTTGAATTTGATGCGTATCGGAGAAGGCTAACTATTACCACTAAGGTAGAAATTGTTAGAATATTAGTGTGTAATAGTTAGGATATAAGTTTAGGGGTTAGTTGTAGTTTAGCTCAAACTTAAGGAGATTAGTCATGTATTAGGAAAGTTCCTAACCTCCTCAATTTTAGATTCCTTGTTCAACAATGATTAGGTTTCTCCCCCTCATTCTCTATAAATAGGGATGAGGGGGTGATGTTTTATTTGTACCTTCTTTTCTTGCTCACGTTTAATAAACGTTTGAGTGTAAAATATCTCGTGTGTGTTGGTGCCACTCAGCATTAAGGGATCATAACCCTTTGCCGAGGTCTTGTTGGAGAAGTTCTTGATTCGTGGTTCCGCTCTAGAAATTGGTTTGTTGGATTTCTTCCCAACAGGTGACACTGTTAAAGATATGACTGTGAAATTTGTGAAGTTAGATAAGTTTAAGGGAAATGATTTCAGGTGTTGGCAGAAGAAGATGCACCTTCTTCTCACCACGTTGAAAGTTGTGTACGTGCTGAGTACCCCCACACCTGAACTGATGGAGGATGAGACGGTGGATCACTCAAGAAGATGATGCAAGTGGGGAATGACGATTACATCTATCGTGGCCACATCTTAAACGGTATGTCTGATACCTCAAGTAAGAAGTTTCTTGTCAATAATTTTAACAATTACAAAATGGTTGATTCAAGGTCTGTGATTGAACAATATTGATGAGTTCATAAAAACTCATCATTTCTGTTCCATTTTAAATACGAAAACAGTTAAAAAAAATACACAGAAATACTACATGATACTATAAATATCTTTGAATTGTGTTTTTATACGTTTCAGGTGCAAAAGGACTGAAAACAAAGGAAAACGTGCAAAGTTTGCACACTTGGCAAAATCAGTCCCTGAACTTTCAAGAAATGCCAGAAATGGTCCCTGGGAAAATTATTATGAAGAAAAGTAAACAACAGTCCCCCAGGAATCATGAAATAACAAATTTTACCCTTGAAGTTCAAAATTGCACAAATGGCAAAACAGGTCCCCCAAGTTTCATAAATGACAGTTTTAGTCCCTAGAAGTTTATTTTAGAATGAAAAGTCAACTTTAGTCCTTGGGAAGTCAAAAATGTTCACTTATGACCCCTGGATAAAAGTTTACACAAAATGACAACTTTTACCCCTCAAGTTACAAAATTGGCAAACTTAGTCCCTCGGTATTTGAAAATGGAAATTTATCAAAATACACCCTTGTACTATTCATAAACTTAGAATTTGGAACATTTTGATAACTTTTTGGAAATTACAATTTCACCCCTCTAATTTGGTGAAATTACATAAATGGTCCTTTAAGGTTTTTAAATTTGAAAATTTGCAAATATTATCCTTGTACTAATATTATATGGCAGGAATGGCCCTTTGTGATACTTTGGAAAAATGACATGATCAGTCCCTAAAGTTTCAACAATTTACAAGATTAGTCATTGGCTAAAAATTACATACAAACAAACCAACCAGATCCCATTTTAACCCTTAAAATCCAAATCCTTAAACCCCAAGCCCAAGTCTTTCCCAGGCCCAACCTTACAAAAGCCCAACACCTTTTAAATATAAAACCAGGGTATTGGGTTGACCTTCTTTGACCCGTCCCCTACCTCACACCCCTGCAACCTGCTCTCCATCTCCACCTTCATCACCACTTGCCTTCACCCTCCACCTAGACACTCTCTGTCAACTCCACAAACAAAACCCACCTCCTAGGTTTACCCTAGGAGGTGACACTTATCACACCTACAACCTGCCATCACCCCTTACCCTATAAAACACCCTGCAACACTCCAATACCACCTCCCCTGCCTACCATTCTCACCCAACTTGTCCCCTCCACCTCCAAATCTACCAATAAACACCCTCACAGCCTCCCAATTGCAAGAACTACTTCTGGCGCCAAAATCCTTTTGAACAGGTGTAAGGGAATTAGACACGTATCAAGGCTACTTTATGGTGGGATTCACTCCTGAAGACACGTGGAACTCAGGAATGCTATAAAAGAGGAAGAAGGGAGATGGAATAACTACTCTTGGCCTTAAGCCATTAGTCACGTAGCATAATGTTTACTGTTTTCTTTAAATTAAGTGTCATTTACATTTCAAAAGTTGTAATAGTCCTTAATTTAGTGTAATGAACCAATCTTTTCAGTTTAATACAAGTTTCTCTTTAATTTCATGTTTTTACTTTAATTGTTCTTAATTTTCAAGTCTTTAATTACTGTTTGATAATGGTTGTTTCCTGGTTTTAATAGACACTACATAGCTATGCCAAGCTATGCAAGCCTTTAGGACTCAAGAAACAGCTTGATCTTTTAAATTCAAAAATCATTAAAAAAAATAGATAAAATAGAAAATAAAATAAAAATAGTTTGTTATTGTTGGAAACTGCAAGGTGGATGGTGAATCATGGAGTTTCTAGGTAGTAGTACCTCATGGGAGGTGTTAGGAAGTAATTTGGTTCTTAGGTTCTTTGGTTCTCAGTCTTTTCCATCCTGTAAGCAATTTCCCCTACCTATTGTACTTTACTGTTCATGTTCCTTAATTATCTTTATTTTCTTGTTTTCTTGTCTAAATGTTGATTTTTAATGTTTATTTAGTTTAAAGATCAGTACTTGTGTTTTGGATTTGAGTTACACTTGAAATTCAGTTTTACTGTCAATATGATAATTAGTGATGATCATAGGTTAAGAATGGTTTGACACCTTTTCATAGCTGAAATAGGTCTCTTTTGACAAAAGATGACCCCTGGATTTGAAACAATAGGATTATACAGTGAATTGTTTTGAAAAGCTTAATTAAGTCCATTTAAAAGGTTGTTTGGTTCTATGGGTTAAACTGTGTGTATGATTGTATTTGTGGTTGTTCTTGTCTGAGTTACTGTTTATATGTCCTATTACACTCAGTAAAACCTTAACCAATGAGTTTAGCATGGTAGAATGTCAATTGACACTTGACAGTCTCATAATGAGAATTTTGAGGTTGATAGAACTTGAAATCATGTTTATGTGTTTAAATGTTGTTTAGCTTTATTAATTTCTTGTTATTGTAGCTTTATATAACATATTTGTTTGATAGATTCAGATCAAAGTTGAGGTAAGTCAACTTGATCATAAACCTTTAAAAAGTTAAATTTCTTAATTTCTGTTTTTGAATAAAATATAGAATTTTGTTGTAGCTTTGTTATTCAGTTTCTAAGTTTGTATTTTTAGTATGTTGTAGTTGTGTTGCTAATCTTGCTAGTTTTATTTTGTGAATTTTTATTAATTATGTTTTACTGCTTATTTATGTGCTTAATCTTGCCTGTTTTTGCCCTGCCTCACTGCAACAAGCCCAACTTCACAAGCTCACTGCTTGTTGGATATTGGGCTTGTGCCTGAGATTTTGGCTTAATTGTGTTGCCCTTGTGGTTTATCTGTTATATGTGGTTACTTATTTTCATTTTCTGCTTATTAGATAGCTTTTTTCTCACATACCCTTTTTGTTCCATCAACTCCCATACAGTTGCTAACTGTATGGTTGAGTTGTTTACTCAAGCTCCTTAAAAGCTCTCTAGTGATTTATAGGTTATGTAATTTAGTTCCATGTGAAGCTTATTACCCAATCTACATGATCCTGTGTCTCAATTTCACATTGCAGCTCATTTATTAGGGCTGCAATGAAGCTTTTAACTTGTCCAATTCAATGGGTTTGCTGGTTTATCAGCAAACTCATGTCTCATCAACCAATTGCATAAGCTTATCAAAAGCACATCAAAGGACTTGAGCTTGTAACCATGAGCTTTTCAGGAAGCTAAGGTGTCCATCTCAAGGTCTTAGGACTAATATTGCACTTTGCAGCTTATTATATAAGCCTGCAAACTACTTTTATTTTGTCCATTCCCATAGTGAACACTGGTCATCCAGTGTTGACTAGCTTTTTGATAAGCACTCAAAAAGCTCTCCAATGAACTAGAAGCTCTGATCCTTGGCTTTTCTTAAGGCCAAGCTACCAATTTCAAAGGTTCAGTGGTTGTCCTTCATTTTCTAGCTTATTCCATAAGCTAGCTTGAAGCTTTTTGTTTGTCCCAAGCCACAAGTATATACTGGTTCACCTGTATATACAATCACTTGGTAGGCTTTTTCATGATCCCCTCACAAGCTCCCTAGTGGACCCCACTAGGTGAGCTTGGGCTTTTTGAAAAGCTCACCAGACCTATTTGCAGCCTCAACTCTTAAATTGGCATTTGAAGCTTGTTTGACAAGCTTGAACTGCCAAACCAAATGGATGCAGGGGTGTTTGGATAGCTGTGTATCTGATAAAAACTTATAAGCTTGAATGAGCTTATGGGTTAAACTCAGTACACAAGCTTGTGTACACTTGTTCATAATAGCTCTTTATACTTGTACAAATATATTTCTACCTTTGGTTTACACTGTATAGCTTTTTACAAGCTTATTCAAAGCTTATGATTCCACTGTGAGCTTAATAGCCCAACTGAATGAATCATAAGCCCACGAATTGGCTTATTTCTAGGTTTGTTTAGTTCCTTTTTACTCACACTTGTACTTTATAAATGTACATACCACACTCAGTCCTCATTTTCCACTGTGAGTCTATTTTTTAGCTTGTTCAAGCTTTGAGTGAAACTGTTGAGCTTATAGCCTAACTGTTTCACTCCATAAGCTCACAGTTGGCTTATTTTGATGTCTATAGTGTTCCATTTTCATCATACATGTATAATATAAGTATATACATAATCCAGAAAAGAAAAAAAAAAAAAAAAAAAAAAAAAAAAAAAAAAAAAAAAAAACCAAAAACCAAAAACAAGCTTTAACACTAGTGATAGCTTCTATTTAAGAAGCTTTACGCTTAAAAGCCATCTGTTAAGGAAATAAGCTCTCACACAGCTTATTTCCAAGTTTTGAAAAAGTTAGCTTTGTTAAAGTTTCATATATTAGCTTATTATATAGTTTTGCAAAAAGAAATATGAAAAATAAAATAAAAGTGCCAAAAAGGTTGTGTATGGGATTCGAACCTAGGTTCCCTTGGTGACAAGTTCACTGCATAACCCACCTAGGCTAGCTCACTTCTCAGTTATCATTTGTACATTTTTATTCTTATAGTAGCAAATAGCTTAGCTTGTTCAAATAAGCTTATACGAGCTGTTTGGCTTATTACAGCTTATCTGGAAAAGCTATGAGCTTCATAATTTTTTTCCCAGCTTCTTTACTATGTAAATTACTTTCCATAATTTTTTCACATTTTTTTACTGTACATTAGATAGTTTTTAGATTTAATTTTAATTTAATTAGTTTAAATGAAAAAGCCAAAAATAAATTAGTTCTAGTATTTAAATTTTATCCTAGATAATTTTTTATAATTTTTCTAACTTTATTAAGTTATTTAGCATATGTAAAAAATACTTTTGCAGTTTTCACTTTTAGTTTTCTAATTTTTAGATTTAAAATTAGTATATTTAGTTTTTAATTAACAATTAAGTTTTAAATAGCATAATTAGTTTTTATAAAGTAGTACCTAGCTTTTATATTTTTCCTAGCTTATATATAGTATAATATAATTTTAGGATTTTTTCTAGAATTTTTATTGTTCATTTTCTATTTTTTTATAATTAAATAGTTTAATTAGATATTAATTAATAATTAGAATAATAATTAGTAAAATAAATTAAAAATACATAAAACTAACTTTTTATAATTTTTTTTTAGGATTCCTGTGATGGTTAATAAGATTTA
This sequence comes from Artemisia argyi, assembly GCA_030686995.1. Lineage (NCBI taxonomy): Eukaryota > Viridiplantae > Streptophyta > Magnoliopsida > Asterales > Asteraceae > Artemisia > Artemisia argyi. Next base: position 45,970,850 of record CM060701.1, read on the forward strand.
TAAAAATCTTCTTAATTATCTAAGTCTTTTTAGTATGTTTAATATTTTAAATCAGTTTAATTAGTTAAATAATAAATAAATAGTTTTTAATTAATAGTAATTACATAAGTACTTGTAAAAATCATTTTAATTCATAATTAATTTTCTTATATTATTAGGATCACAAAAATATAAATTTCACATTTGTGGGATTTGTATTGATCAGTTTTCAGTTTTATTTTAGTACGTTTACGTTTATTTGAACCTAAACGTACGTTTGTATATCCTTTTACATTTTAGGGTTTTTGATTGTACGTTTTTACTGAAATAGCTGTGACAAGAGCTATTTACTATTCACATTGCTAGTGTTAGTCAGTCAGATTCCTATTTTTATATTTAATTTCAACATCACACACATTCGTTGTATTACAGAATTCACACCTCGTTAGGACATAACGACCTAGGAATAACTATACTCCCATGGTTTAAACTTGCTTTTCCTCCCGGCCTGCTCAGGGCCTTTGTTACGGTTGACCGTTCACAAGCGGTTGGCTCGCGTGACGAAACCTGACGGTTCGGGAGGAATCAAATATCACGAATTCCTTCAAATTCTAGGACAGTTTACACAACACGGTTTGAAAATGGATGAATCCATTTTTGTGTCTAGTATCATAGACAAACTTCCACCCTCATGGAAGGATTTTAAACACAGTTTAAAACATTACAAGGATGAGTTGTCACTTGTACAACGTGGAAGCCATTTTTGTATAGAGGAATATGTTAGGGCGGAAGAAAGTGGTAAAGGCAAGGGTAAAGAAATCGTTGGTTCTTCTTCGATGAATATGATAGAAGATGGCAAGAACAAGAATAACAACAAAAATTCCAAGGGAAATAAAAGGAAGAATGATGGTAACAACGACGGATCCAACAAAAAGTCTAAATTGACTTGTAGGAAGTGTGGCAAAACGGGTCACTACAAAAAGGACTGTCGTGTTGGTAACAAAGACAATGGTGGTAACACTTCTGGTTCGAGACAAAAGGGTCTAAGGACCTTAATTCATCACAAGGTCTAAATTTTGACTTTGATGTAATTCCTTTTAATCATTATATGCCTCATATTTCTAAAATATGTTATGTGCAGGATGATGCATTTGCTTGGTGGGTTGACTCGAGTGCAACTTGTCATGCATGTAAGGATCATTGCTGGTTTGATACTTTTCATCCGGAGCAAGATGAATCCATTCTTCATATGGGCGACGAGTCAACCAAACCAATACTTGGACGTGGCAATGTTGTTTTAGAATTCAGTTCTGGAAAAACTATTACTTTAGTTAATATTGTGTATGTACTGGGGCTTAGGAAGAAACTTATGTCCGGTCCCATGTTAAATAAGTCTGGTTATAGACAAGTGTATGAATCTGATAAGTATATCTTATCAAGACATGGTGTATTTGTAGGTATCGGATACTATGATAATGGCATGTTTAGGTTAAATTTAATTCAGTTCCTGATAATTGCAGTAGTGTTTGCATGATTAGTTCTAAAGTTGTTGATTCTTCTATGTGGCATGCATGTTTAGGACGCGTTCACTATAAACGTATGATTGCTATGTCAAAGGACAATTTAATTCCATAATTTGATATCAACTTAGAAACATGCAACACTTGCATGTTAACAAAGATCACTAGACAACCTTTCAAAGAAATAAAACGAGATTCTAATTGTTTGGAGTTGATACATAGTGATTTATGTGATTTTCATGCTACACCTTCCTTAGGGAATAAGAAGTATGTTGTCACTTTTATAGATGATGCAACTAGGTTTTGCTATTTTTATCTATGCCATGTTAAAGATGAAGCCTTAGATAAATTTAAAATCTATAAAACTGAGGTTGAGTTGTAACAAAATGATATAATTAAAAATTTACACACGGATAGAGGTGGTGAATATTATGATCCTAGTTATTTTCAATCCGTAGGAATCATACATGAGACTACGGCTCCTTATATACCACAACAAAATGGTATGTCCAAAAGGAAAAATATGGCTCTTAAAGAATTGGTTAATTCCATGTTGTCTAACTCGGGTTTGAGTGAAGGATTTTGGGGTGTAGCCATGTTGACGATTTGTTATTTATTAAATAGAGTTCCTAACAAAAGGAACAAAGGCACTCCATATGAACTTTGGTATAAAAAATTACCTAACTTGTCATTTTTTCGAGTTTGGGGTTGTAGGGCAGTCGTAAAACCCCCGGAACTCAAAAGGAAAATTTTGGGTGAAAAACGTATTGATTGCATCTTTATTGGATATGTTGAGCATTCCAAGACTTATAGATTCTATGTAATATAACCTAATGAATATATATATATCCGTTAATTCGGTTATAGAGTCAAAAGATGCAATGTTTGATGAAAAAAGATTCACTTCCATACCTAAACCCAAAAGTCTGATATCAAGTTCAAACAAAGATCAAATTGGTGAAACTCTAATTGAAATTCCTACAACTCGTAGGAGTAATAGAGCAAGAGTAGCTAAATCATTTGGATCTAATTTTCAACTATATTTATTTGAGGGATCTAGAGCTGAGATTGGACCTCAATACTCTTACTGTTAAAGTATAGAAGAGGATCCAAAAACATTTGATGAAGCTATGCAATCTCATGATGTTCCATTCTGGAAAGAAGCAATTAATGATGAGATGGATTCAATTATGGAAAATAATACACGGATTTTATATGATCTACCACCTGGTTACAAGCCTTTGGGTTGTGAATGGATCTTCTAAAGGAAGATGAAAGTTGATGGAACCATTGACAAGTTTAATGCTCGATTGGTTATCCAAGGCTTTAGACAAAAAGAAGGAATCGATTATTTCGATAAATATGCTCCGGTTGCTCGAATCTCCACAATTAGATTATTGATTGCTTTAGCATCTACTTATAACCTAGTGATAGTTCAAATGGATGTCAAAACAGCATTCTTAAATGGTGATTTTGGATGAGGAGGTGTATATGAAGAAACCAGAAGGATTTGTTATGCCTAGAAATGAGAATAAGGTGTGTACATTAATTAAATCACTATATGGACTCAAACAGGCTCCAAAACAATGGCATCAAAAAATTTGATGAGGTTGTCTTGTCTAATGGGTTTATACTAAACCAATCTGACAAGTGTGTATATTGCAAGTTTGATGATTCTGGTAAAGAAGTCATCATTTGTTTATATGTTGATGACATGTTGATTTTTGGAACTGGTCAAGTTTAAGTGGATAAAACGAAAGAGTTTTTGTCATCAAATTTCTCCATGAAGGATATGGGGGAGGCTGATGTGATCCTTGGTATAAGGATTAAACATGAGGACAAGGGTATTACAATTATTCAATCACATTACATTGAGAAAATACTCAAGAAGTTCAAATGTGATGATTGTTGTCTAGTTAGCACTCCTTTAGATCCAACTATCAAACTTATGCCTAATAAAGGAAGGCTGTGGATCAACTTGAGTACTCTAGAGCAATTGGTTGCTTGATGTATGCAATGACAAGCACAATATCGGATATTGCTTATGTTGTGGGTAAATTGAGTAGGTATACTAGTAATCCTAGTACTCATCACTGGCATGCTCTAATTCGAGTATTCAAGTACTTAAATAAAACCATGGATTATGGTTTATCATATGTTGGGTTTCCTACAATTTTAGAAGGATAATCAGATGCAAGTTGGATAACTAATTCAGAAGATCATGCTTCTACAACTGGTTAGATATTTTTGCTAGGTGGAGGTGCCATCTCATGGGCTTCCAAGAAGCAAACTTGTATTATTGACTCAACTATGGAAGCAGAGTTTGTAGCTTTAGCTGCGGCTGGCAAAGAGGCAGAATGCTTGAGGAATCTGATATATGAGATTCCATTGTGGCCAAAACCAATTTCTCATATTTTTATTCATTGTGATAGTGAAACTACTTTGGCTAAAGCATACTTTCAAATACAATGGAATGTCTAGACACTTAGGTGTTAGACACAATATGGTTTATGAGCTCATTACAAATGGAGTGATTTATGTGGATTTTGTTCGATCTCAACAAAATTTGGTGGATCACTTGACAAAAGGATTAGCCCGAGACTTAGTGCACAAGTCGGCTATAGGGATGGGATTAAAGTCCATTTAAATCTCTAAGGGTGAGACACCCGATTGCCTACTAGCTAACGCTAGGAGCTAAATTCAATATGGAAAGCTCATTTTTATTGATTGGAGCACATTTAACAAAATCATCCCAAGGTATGTGCTCGGTTCTGCAGATGGTGTTTGGTTGAAGTTCAACTTCTTAATAGTTCTTTTGAAAAATTGCATGTGCAGGTGCAAGAATAAAAGGACTAACTATGTGAGCATGAAGTTTTGTCGCTTCAAGAAGCTTGGACTTGGCTTTTAGATGCTCATGAAAGGAAATGGATACATGGATTTATAATAGTGTCAAGTTTGTAAATATTAGAGTATTACAGTAAACCTCTGTCAACTACCTCTTGATTTTTGATTTTCTCACTTATGTGTATACTATCTCTGGGTATTCATACGAATTGAAGGGTTCAATCCTAAGCGACACCCTAATTTTTCAATTTCTAGAATGTGTAATATACTGAGTGAAAATTCAATCCATAGTGACATTTTCATTTATGCATAAGTTTGGTTTGTTTTATGTATTTTAGTAAATCAATGAGTACACTAAAATTGGGAAACAATGTTGCTAATTTTAGTGTTATCAACTTAATTTTAGGTAATAGCGATTTACTAGAGACCAATGGGATTCATATCATACTCGATTGCGAGTTAGGGAAGTGTGGAGTGCACACTCATTATGAGATGATATTTCTGTCATGATAAAACGCAGAGGTCAAGTGCAGAAATAGGTCTCTTTTTTAGTATAAACCGTTTTAGAGTCTGCATGAAAATAGGTCTCTTTTAGAATATAAAAGGGTCCATTTCAGAGTCTGCAGGAAAATGGGTCTCTTTTAGAATATAAAAGGGTCCATTTTAGGTCTATAGTTACCAGTTTCCTGGAAAACTCAACCACCTTGTCAGTTGGTGAACCATTGTGTCTTTTGGTGCTTTAAATGAAAATAATTGCTATATAACCGAAAATAACTTATTTTTGGTGGTGATTATAACCACACTTTTGGTCTCATTTGCAAGATAGAACATCATAAAATACTCTAAGGTTTTCTGATTGATTTCTAGTGCCTAAGATTTCAATTGTAACAATCTGTCTTATCCGATTAAGGATTTCGTGAACCCAAGGCATATGGGTCAAAATACTTTAATCTGAAAGTGATTACACGATTCAGATCGATATCCAGATTAAAACCATTCACACACAAGTAAAGATTTCCTACATTTATGTCCCAATGGTATTTGTTGTTGTGTAAAAAATGCAATAATTAAATGTTGGTGGTTTTAAATAATCCTTAGGACGTGCAAGATATATTGTAGCATATATTGTGAGATATATTTCTCATAAAGTGATGTTATAAAAAAAAATTAGAGAATTACATATACACTTAATAAAACTTGAGAAATTACATATTTTTTTAAACAAAAGTTTTCAATCCATAATGTACAATGTTATTAAAGCATCCTTTGAAAGATATTTAAATATTAAATTTTTGGGATATATAATCTATTTGAATAACTGTCAAGCATGTAAATTACGCTAACTTTATTTTGTATTTTTACATTCTTTTACGAGATATGTTTAGATTACAGGAGTACGCAAAGGCAAATGAAACCCTTAATTTGTAGATTGGGAAACTTGTTACGGTAGAACAATTATACAAGATCTAAATACGAATATCGAGCTACTAAACTGCAATGATAAGATGATCTAAGAGGATGTGGTAAGTCGCTGAACAAAATGATTAATGGAATAGGAGTTCATATAGTTGATAAATGAATGTGTTATTGATTAATATTTGTGGTACAAAGAAGAGGTGGAAATGCATAAGGATTAAAGACCTATGTTTCAAACATAACATTCACTTTTTACGATTTCAAGAGTCCAAGATGACAAGGCTAGAAGTCTTTTGGCTTAAATCAATGTAGGGTAATTATACTTTCGACTATGCTTACAGCTTTGCTGATCAGGTGGCTGGATTTCCATATGGGATCCTAATGTCTTCCTGAAAGAAGATTTGGTCAAACATGGTTGGATATTGTTATATTATTAATATTTACGGTCCTCATGATCCGATGGATAAAGTTACTTTGTGGAATAAAATTTGGGATATCATGTTTTGTGGGGGTATATGTATGTTGTTTCGAGATATGAATGAGGTTCGGGACGAACAAGAACGCTACGGCTTAAACTTCCCAAGGAGTGAAGCTCAAATTTTTAACACTTTTATCAATGATGCAGGTTAGATTGATTTGCCAATGGGTGGTCCTTTATTCACTTGGATGAACAAAGCAGGTACGAAGCTAAGTAAACTTGACCGGTTTTTTCTTTCAGAAGATGTGTTAGACGTGTTGCCTGATATTCGGGTTACTGTTCTCGATTGTCTAATAATCCTATTCTTCTTCATTGCAAAAAATTGACTTTGGCCCAGTTCCATTTAAGACTTATAAATCTTGGTTCCTTCGTTAAGGTTTTGACAATGTTATCTCTTCAGAATGGGCAAATATTGGACAGAATACTGTTGGCAACAAACTGGTGTCTCACGAAAGTTTGAAACGTTTGAAAGTAAAAGTCAAACAGTAGCATGCTTATATGAAAGTAGTGAAAGTCTTCAAAAATAGGAGGTATTGAATGCTCTGAAGTGTTTAGAAGAAAAGATATTGAGGCTATTGGATACAGTTCAATAAGCAGGTACTAAATGGGATATTAAAGGTGATGAAAACACTAAATTTTTTCATGGTTTGGTGAATCAAAAAATGTAGAAATCAATCTATTCACGGTATCATACATGAGGGGGAATGGATCTTGGACCCTCAACAAGTAAAAAAGGCGTTTCTTAATTTTTCAAAAGAGAAATTTCAAGCAAAAGATTCTTTGATGGCTTTCCCTCCATTATCTGTCACGTCGGGTTTAGCCTCCTTGGATCAACAACATATAGAAGATGATGTTTCGTTGGATGAAGTCAAGGCAACAATATGGCATTATGGTAGTGATAAAGCTCGTGGTCCTGATGGTTTTTCATTTTCATTTGTGAAGAGATATGAAGAGCTTCTCAAGCTGGATATTCACGAGTTTGTATCTACCTTTTTTTTTTTTTTTTTTTTTAATTCTGGAAAGATGCCTTTGGGCTCTAACTCATCCTTTATCACACTCATTACAAAGGTTAGTAGTCCAATCCAAATCAAAGATTTTTGCCCTATCTCGCTTATTGGTATCCATTACAAGATCACTGCTGAAATTCTAGGAAACTGGTTATCTAAAGTTGTTGGAAAAATTGTTAGTCATGAGCAATCCGTGTTCATTTCGGGTCCCCAAATTCTTGATGGCCCGCTTATGCTTAACGAGGTGATTGTCTGGTACAAAAACTGAAAGTGAAAGTTGATATTTAAAGTAGATTTCTAAAAAGCATTTGATTATGTAAGCTGGAGATACCTTGATTTCGTGTTAAATAGTCTTGGTTTTGGGTAAAGTGGCGGATGTGGATCAAAGCATGTCTATAATCGTCTAGGACATCTGTCTTAGTAAATGGCAGCAATACATATGAATTTTCTTTTAAACGTTGGTTGAGGGAAGGCGGTCCACTTTCACCTTTCTTGTTTATTATTGTCATGGAAGGCATTCATATAGCCTTATCTGATGTGGTTCATTGAGGCCTTATTCGTGGTATAAAGATCGGTAATTATGATGTTAGGGGTTCTCACTTATTCTATGCAAACAATGTTGTGATTACCATGAAATGGAGTTCCCATGATATGGATAACATTATTCGCGTCTTGCAAGTTTTTTACTTAGCTTCGGCTCTCAAAAATAAATATTCAAAAGTCCAACATATATTTGTATTGGAGTATCACCAGAAGAAGTGAGTCATATGGCTAACATTATAGGTTGTACATCAGGTTCCTTCCCTTTCACTTATCTTGGGTTGCCTATTGGTTCTAATATGAACTTAACAGCTATTTGGAAGAATCTTATTGATCGGTTTCATAACAACCTCTCATCATAGGAGGCGAATACTCTCTCTATTGGTGGTTGCCTCACCTTAATCAAAGCAGTGTGTGGTAGTCTCAGTATTTATTATTTTTCCATCTTCAAAGTGCCTGAAACTGTTTTCAAGAATTTGGAGAGTATCCGAGCTTCATTTATCTGAGGAGGTTCTTAAGATTCGAAAAAGCTTGCTTGGATAAAATGGTTTTATGATTAGCTTCGTTTGACAAATGTGGCTTGGATATTGACAGCTTGAAATCGTTCAACCTTGCTTTACTCCGAAAGTGGCATTGGAGAATGCACTCTAATCCGAACGTTCTTTGGGGGTTAAATTTATTAAGGTATTACATGGGCAAGAATAGGGCGTTGATCATCATAGGTTCAATTCGAATTGGTTATAGGCTAAGATTGTTGGGTCTTCTACTTACTTACACTTGAGCGGCATTCTTCCTACTGATTCCTTACGTTTCAAAGTTGGTTGTGGCACTCTTGTTCGATTTTGGAAGGATATATGGCTTGGTGGTTTTCCTTTGTAATTACATTTCAATAGATTTTTTCATTTGGAGCAAAACTAGGATTGTTTGTTTAGGGATTGTATTTCTAACGGTCAATGGTGCTGGAGCTGGTATAGATCGGACATAGGGGTTCGTAGCATGTCCTCTCTGATAGATTTATTGGTTGAGACTGGTAACGTTGATATTGCCTCAACATGGATGCTTACGTCTGGTCTTTAGCCAATGGTGGCGTCTTTTTTGATGGACCCACACGTCGTCTCATTGATGATCCTCTATTGCCTTATTTGGATCCTCCAACGATATGGGATAAAATTTTACCTCTAAAATTTAATATCTTCATGTGTCGTATGAGTTTAAATAGGCTTCCTCGTCGGTTAAACCTTTCTTCCCAAGGTATAGAAATCCAGGAGATATCGTGTCCATCTTGTAACGGTAGTGTGGACTGTGGATTCTAGCTAGCACATCTCTTTCGAGTGTGATACTACTAGGAGCATTTGGAGGCTGTGTGACATCTCTATGTCTTCATTCGTTTCTGACGCTGGTTGGAGAGATTGATTGAGCTCGTGGCCTGTTTCCAAAGACTAAAAGCAATGTATGTACATTGTCGTCTTCTTTATGGTTAATTTGGCTGTATCACAACAATGTCACATTTAACTTTCATTACATGAGGAAATATGACATTTTCGACAGTATTCGTTTGTACTGGTTTTCTTGGCTTTTGTTTAGAGGTCGTAAGCTTATTAATTGGATTGATTGGTTAAAATTGCTTATGTATTTCTAGCATCTTGATAATTCTTTATATAATATAATGGTGTTAAAAACAACAATGATAAGATGAATAAACAAATAAACAAAATCATGTAAGATTATTATAGTACGATTCGAAGCATTGCTTTAACTTTAAGTTAATGGAATTGTGACACCAAGAACTCAATTATTAGATACTCATAGGTGGCGATGTGACATCCTCACACCTTTCTTTTCGACGGCTAGTAGTTTTATTTTAGGGATTTTCCACAAATACCCCATCCGTACCATCCCTTCATCTTAAATGCTTTACAATTTTTTGTTTTCTTCAAATACTTCAAAGGTAGAAGGTCGCCTTTAAAAATTGGGCGGATAGTATAATATAGTGACATGTGTTCCTATACATGTGTACTTCTTGGGCTACTGGGACCTATATTTTTTGGGCGACTTCATTATTTAAAGGCGACCCTCTCCCCTTGAGGTATTTAGAGAAAACAAAAAATTGTGGGGAATTTAGGGTGAAAGGATGGTACGGATGGGGTATTTGTGGAAATTTCCCTTTTATTTTCTAGTCACCTTGATCTAAAATGAAATGTATGACCGAAAAGTGTTTATGATACAACTATATGCTTAAAAAATACCACAATGACGAATAAAAATTACTGTAAATCCAGATTGAAGGAGAAAAACAGTCAACGTCCTAAAAACAAACGGAATATGTTTTTTTTAAGGATGTGTATATTTATGTAAGAACCGATTGACATTGTTTATTTAGAAATGCAACATTTATTACGAGAACAAAACAAGAGAACAAAATACACAAGAAATGACATCCCAACTCTTCAACAAACTAGTTAAAGAGAAAACGACTTAAGAAAAAGAGAAAACATGACAAAGTGCATGTGTACAACACAATTTATAAAATAAATTTAATTATTTATTTTTGTTGTTTTAACTGATTTTATACACACGCCAACAACTGAAGGGAATTATAGAGAAGAGAAACTAACCTTCATTTGTCAAGTAACGATTGGAGCTTTAGTCCAATGGGTGGAGCACTTGTGTACGAGTCAATAGACCCGGTTTAAGTCCTACTCTTATCCTAAAGTTCTTAATGGTACCATCCTCCTACCGCAAATGTTCATATTGACTGGTCAACAAGGGGCCTAATGGAGAAAATGGCCCGGATTCAAAGCTCACCTCCTGATAAGTACAGTCACTGGGACAGGTGCTCATTGCCTGAGGCCGGGTCCTTGAAAGAGGGTCCGGTTGTCATCCTTAGAATGCATGAGACCAGGGTGATCCCACCATTCTTCACCTTTTGAAGAACATTCATTTGTCAGGTATTAAATTATCTAAGTATCGCGTGCAAGTTTAATCATATGACTTAGGTATCTTAATCATTTTCAATATGAAAAAACAAAAAGAAAAAGTGACTCACATTAACTATTATAAGTTTCACGGTCACGGATAGATACTATTTTAGAAAGTCTAGCAAGATGGCCAATAAATTTCAAAAGAAAAAAAAAATGTAAATTGGCAGGAACACATTGATTTCGGCAACCATTGTTCACCCCGCAAGGAATAGCTCCGACAACTCTCCTGGCCCAAAGGAGCACCACCTGGAGTGAGACGAGCTGAGACTTGACCCCCGATCTCTTATTCCACAAAATCTCTCCAGTGTGTCCATAGGTTTTGCAGAGACGAGTACCTATCTGAAGCAAATGTCAAAGACGAGACTCGAACCCAGGTCTATTGACTGAAGAATTAGAGCTCCACCCATTAGACTAATGCTCCAGTCCTAGATGGTCAGTAAACATCAGTTTGTGAATATCAAACCGTTTAAAAAGTATGAAAAAAGTACATGATGTGGGGCATAGTTGCATTGTTTCATATTGTTGCTTAAATAAAATCATCAAAATATGATATTTATTTACACAACAAATAAACAGCTTGTCACTGCAAAACTAAATGAGGATTGAAGAATTAACCATTTGACTTAACTTTGTACTTTATACTCCGTATTTTTAAGCAGTATGTAAAAGAGAGTTGATAGTGAAAGGTAATATTTGAATGTCCTTGTCAAATTTAAAAGTTGCTTTATTTACGAAAGGCAATGGAAAGTGAAAGTGCCTTTAATTTTATTTACATCACTTTTGCAATAATCCTGGTTTTAATACTTTCTTTTACTAGTAATTGAATTGACCATTATTTTATTAGTTGCAGATTTGCAATTATTATTTAAATATTTAAGAGGTTTTTGGTCTCGATGTCAGTAAAACATCTGGATGTACTTCCTGTGTACAAACCATAATATTATATTGTCTCTTTATCTCACTGTATTTGCCAATGTTTTGTCGAAATAGTTGTAATACTAGTAGCATATTAAGAATAATATCCGAGCAATATACACAAAATAGATTGTTGAAATTTGTTGACATGTGGTATTAAATTGTACAGTAGTTGGCAATCAGACTAAAAGACGATAAAAATTTAAAAGGGTTTGGCAAACTCCTATTTACAAGAAGATAATATAGAGATAAAATACCTCATTTTGTGCATTTTTAGGACCTCGGGACCACACTCAAAGGTACAACTTCCAATAAATAATGTACACTTTCAATGCTAATATTCTACAGGACTAAACTATTTATCCATTAAAAGATTATTAGGAATGAACAGAAAAAATGTTTTCACTGTGAATTACACAACTGACTAAGTTAAGACTTAAGAGAGCACTTAGGCTAACGGGAGTTGATGGTGAGGGTGAATCGTGAGTGCTCACCTCACGCGCGAGCCTCGAAACAGGAAAAACCACTCACGCGCGAGCCTTGAAAAAACGCAACAAAGGTGACTCGGTCATCATTCGGTTTCATGAAAATCGGGCCCACCTCTTTTATCCGACCGTCTCATATATTAAAATAATAATAATAACAATAAATAAAAATCCGCTATCTCATTTTTTACTTATAAATACCCTATTAACTTCATAATTTTTAAACCCAACATAAATATTTTATACTCTCATACTCTCATTCTCATTTTAGCTACAAAAATGTCTCAAGAAAACACTTTGCTAAACACCAACCGTCGACAACGAAAAACTACCCAAAACACTCCCCCGACACTTGAAGGAACATTTGTGTTGATATAAATAAATGACTAAAAACGTTATTCATATCTTTCGATATCTCTATGTTTTGATAATAACAAAACGAAAACTCATCAAACCAAAGATTATGCAATAAACAAGTATTTAGTAGTAAATACTCATCTTTACCATTAAATCACTTAAGGTATGGATAAACAAAGTGTCTAATGTATTACAAGATCAAAGGAACATTTTTGTTAATCACTAGATATTTATAAAATGTCACAAAACATTTTATATCTTTTGTAAAACATTTTTGGAATTAAAAAAATATGTTTTATTCATTACAAATTTGTGAATTCAAATTTTCAACCAAAAATGGCAAATCTAATTCAGAAAAATTCCTCTCACAAAAGGACAAGAAAATCCAACGTTCAGGAGGGGGGCCCCCTTAATTATACTAGGCGGCCCCCTTAATCATTAAGGGGACCGGCACGCTCCAAAACAGTATTTTCTGGCCCTATAAATATTGGATCATTCCACATATTTTTCTCACCTTTTTGCACTAAAAACTTTCTGATTTAAACATCCCTCTCCATCCTCTAAAAATTCTTTGATCTTATATACTTTAATTTTTGTTTCAAAGTGATTCAAGCCTCAACACTCAAGTGCAAAGAGAAGAATACTTCTATTAGAAGTATTACAACTTAGTATCATCTTGCTATCTAAGTTGTTTATTTGTTTCATCTTGTTGATCTTTCATATTTTGGTGAATAAGGTGTATGTATTAGTTTGCTAGATTTAGTTATAGAATCTAGAATTGTTGTAAGTGTGAAGTGGAGTTTGAAGTGAAGAAGTAGTGTTAGATAGTAGTGAAGATAGGATAGAGTGGCAATAGTGACTAGTAGTGAAGAAATTGAAGCTTCCAAGTGGAGAAGACTTGAAGATATTAGTAAACTAAAGTTGTGAAGACTCTAGTGGCTTGAAGGTGCAAAGATATTATTGGTTTGAAGTTGTGAAGACATTGGTGCTTTGAAGGTGTGAAGTAGCAAGACATTGAAGTCGTGAAGTATTTAGTGAAGGCGTGAAGATACTCGTGGTGTGAAGACGTATTGAAGAAGTAAAAGGTGTGAAGAAGTTGTGGTGTGTTATTTGGTGTGAGATTGGTTCTAGCTACGATTAGAACTCGACATCTTGCTTTGTGTCGTTAATTGGTGTAAGCATTTGGTGTGTACGGTTTTCTCCGCCATAAGGGAGGTTATTGACTTAGTGAAGAAAACTCTCGAGTTCGGTGCTCGGGGAGTGGAGTAGGGCAAGGAAGGTGTCCTTATAGCCGAACCACTATAAATCCTTTGTCTCTCGGTTTGATCTTTCCAACTCTCATTCTTTACTTATTTACTTACTTGCTTCTCATACATTATTATTATTATGTGTTGTGCATATATTGGTTTCACATAAAGATCAAACTAGGTTCCATTCAAAACATTAATTATACATTAGTAAATTAAAAGAATATACAATCATTAAAACACATGTACATATATAAATACAAACTTATAATCAAGTGAGATATATGAAATTATAATTTCTATTTAACACTTTAAATAAGTAATATCTATGTGACATATGTGAATTAATTTGTATCTATACTTTAGCTTCAAAGGTTTTTGCAAATTATTATCAATTCTTTGAAAGTGAACTTTTATTAAACGAAAAAGACGCAAAACTATCCAACCCCCCTTCTAGTTTTCCACAATTGGTATCAGGAGCCACGTCTAGTAAGATTTTTAAAATTGATTGTATTTTAAAACTTGTAGCGATCTATGGAATTTGAAAAATATTTAGAAGGGAAATTTGCACAACAACCACTTTTATTTAAAAATGATCATTTTCTTGAATGGAAAAACAAATTTGAAAATTATGTGAAATCAATAGATCTTGATCTTTGGCATATCATTTCAATTGGTGATCTTAAACCAACCAAAATAGATTTTGAAAATCAATATAATAATCTTCAAACCAAAATTGATAAAAACACTAAAGCCAAATTACTTATTTTTAAAACTCTACCAAGAGTTAAATATGAAAGATTATTTCGTTGTAAAACGGCAAATGATATTTGGAAATGTCTTTTAAAGTTTCACCAAGAGAAATGTAGAATCAAAGATGATAAACTTGATATTGCACAAGAAATAGTTAATCTAGAAAATTTAGTAAATAAATATTTAGTTGAAACAAACACATATACTACTAGTTCAAATGTGATCATTGAAGGTATCTATAACGAAGAATACATGAGTCAAATCCGAAGAAAGAGCGTGAATAAATCATGGTGCAACAAGTGCAAAGATGACGATGATAATACGGCTTATGAGAATATTCAAACAAATGCGAACACAAGTATTGATGGCAAGAACTACATGCTTCTAGATCCAAGCGAAACTACAAACAAAACATGGAGCAACATGGACAATGGAATTGATCACCGTATAGCATGTGAAGAATGTAGAACTACAAATAAGGTACAATCCAAAACCAAATATTTTTGCTATGATCAATTTATATTAGAATTTTCAAAAATAGAAAACAACTTCAAACATTTTTGCAACATTGACTCAAAAATTATTTTTAAAAATGAATCTTCAACATCCGCTGAAAACAACTTTGAAAAAGAAATAATTTTAGAAGATAAAATGTCTAGACTTGAAAGTAATATTGAAATTGATCTTGAATGTAAAAAATGTCAAGACTACAAACATGAAACTAAAATGGAAAATGAAAGAGCAAAAACATTGGCAAAATTCGAAAATAGTTCTAAATCTTTAAAATATCTTCTCAACATTCAAAAGTCATTTTATGATAAAACCGGCTTAGGATTTATCGTAAATAATTCTTCAACAAATGTATCAAAACAAATAAAATTTGTTAAACCTATACAATAACTATTCCCCGGGCTGCGGCGCCAAAAACTTGATGCGTGGGAATCGCACCAGGCTTTACCTCTCGAGGGATCTCGAGAAGCTTACAACCCCCACCAGGCAGTGTACCTGATCGTTGTAGTATAGTATAGTGACAAGTACCGGGGGATTTATCGTTCAGCTTAGGAATAGTGTCGCTAGGATTAGAAAGCCTAAATACTAGTTCTAAAGGTGAGGGATGATTATTTTTGTGTTTTTATATTTTATGGAAAGCAATTAAAAATCTCGGGTTTGAAGGATTTGGGCGGAATTAGTTGCTAGTCAACTAACCCAATACTAAGATGCAATCAAAATAAAATACTAGAAATGAAAATAAACTAATTTATACTAAGGTTGTGAGCAGTGATTGGAGAAAATGTGTTTACTTAGATTTCACTACTCCCTAGATATCTTTTACACATTAATTACTTGTTATAATTGCATGGATGATGGATCGCATTCCTTAATACCATTCATGGGGTGGCACACATAACTCCCCAATTCTATGAGCTCTTATCTCCTCCTACACCATGCCCAGCACAACTATAGGGATTGTAAACAGTGGCTCATGCATTAAATACAACCAATAAAGACCTAGTACGCGTTGGTTCATGTTTCTTAAGACGTTCAAGCATGTTACCAATTGGAGATCTGCCAGTTTTCTTAAGCCTAACATATAAATCATTCATCTACAACAAAAATAAACAAGTAATCAACACATAATCAATATCTAGGTTTCATTAGATCTAAGCAAACACAAGATAGATCTAGCCTAGCATGATGGAATTAAGACAAGAACATGATATAGACAACCAACACATAGACATATTGATTGAATTAGAAGAACACTTATCTTGATTAAACATGCAAGGTATCAAGGGGTTGGAACCCTTGAAAAACCTGTAAAGTTACACCAAAATCGTACTTAAGGTTTCTCCCAAAACTTCTCTCTTTAAATGTGAAAAATTAGAAAACTATATATAGGAAAAGGGGTCTGACGGCGTCAAGACCAATTAGGTGACGCCGTCACCTCGCCGCCAAAACAATCCTCGGACTGCCTAGATCTACATTTGACGCCGTCAAGTACAAATCATTTCCAGGCCGTCATGACTTTTACTCTTGACGCCCTACCTTCATGACGCCGTCAAATCTCTTCTGGATCGTCATGGAATTTTACTCTTGACGCCGTCAGGGAACTACTCTTGACACCGTCACCTACTGTTCCCAGCAAGGAAAATTAAGACTTTGGCGTTTTCTTCACTTTTATGCTCCAAAAACGTCTGAATTGCTTCCTTTTCCAGATTTCACTCCCATAGTACCTAAAATCACAAAAGGAACGATTTAGGGCAATATTTGATCAAATAAATTCGGATTCGGGCTTAAATGACCCCCTAAAAACGGATCATTTTTCGCCTCATCATATACCCTTACACTTGAGATTTGCTTGTCCTCAAGCAAATGTGCTTTTATTCTAGTCAAAATACAAGTTAGGGGTCATTTAACACTAATATAAAAGTAATTACAACAAATAATCGTTCCACTAAAGACCAATAGACAAGCATGGAGGTCATACACAAGCACCTCACAAATAGTGTTTAGATACTCACATCTCTCGGGTGTAATAAAGTGTAAATTACAATATGGAAACGGAAGATATCTCTCACTACCTGTCATAGCAAAATAGATTACCATAGGCTTGGGAAAGGATCAAACCTTCACCACATGGCGTAAGCACCTAGGATAAACTATCAAAGAGGTCTTTTAAAGGATTGTAACGTTAGGTGTAGGGATATGAAATACACGGTTTTGTGGATAAAGGAAGTTTTACTGGTGGCGAGTTAACAATCTTGGTTAATTACATGTACAATATGGCGTTGTTAAGCCAAGACTAGACTTGACTTATGCTAATAACAAAAACATAAAATGAACATAGAATGAGACGGGATGGTAGTCCGTATGTTTTTTTCTCTTTTCCTTTTTTCTATTTTTTTTCTTTTTCTTGATTTTTCGATTTTTTTTTTTTTTTTTTTTTTTTTTTTTTTTTTTTTTTTTTTTTTTTTTGCACTCTTACCCTACCATCCAAAATAATACATCATAGAGGATAAGCATTCCCCTTACACTTGAATTTTTACATACTTTACAATTAACTAATCTAATGACTCGAATTAAGAAAATCAAGACACTTGGAGCACTTTTAAGATTAACGTACATATGGGGGTAATAAATGATGTTCTTCCCCATTACTCCATAAAATAAGTACTTACCCATGAGTCTCAATCGTCCCAAAACAATATGTACAAGGATATGACTCGACTTAGCAACCATGTAATCAATTAGAAAGTTAACTTAGGGTTTAACAAATAACAATAATGCACTAAAAATGAGCGCATACACGGAAGGCTAAGGCGATTTGGTTGTACATTTAAGTGGGGTGTAACAAATTCTTCCTTTAAGTAAAATGCTTAAAGTTAGAAACGAAAAGATAGGCTCGGAGGGGTGTACTAGGGGTTTCGTGTACTAAAAATGAGTACAACACTAAGGGTGTGGGAAAAATTAGTTGACTTAACTAGCCAAGTAATATGACTTAAATGGTCAAGTAATTATAATACGGGTTTAACACAAGGGTGATCCTAATGCCTCTTATCATGTA
Source organism: Artemisia argyi (assembly GCA_030686995.1). Classification (NCBI taxonomy): domain Eukaryota; kingdom Viridiplantae; phylum Streptophyta; class Magnoliopsida; order Asterales; family Asteraceae; genus Artemisia; species Artemisia argyi. The sequence continues at coordinate 45,988,937 of CM060701.1, forward strand.
GTAAATCCTACCACACGAATGTAGTCTCACTAGCGGTCTCGGGATGCATCACTAACGCAAGTTCTAGAATCTAAATGCTACCGGTACACTCATAAGCACTAATAGTAAATGCTTTTCCTATCAAATCTAAAGGCGAACCTCACATATTTGGGTGGAAAATTTTTCTGAATATACGGTTATGTGCTAGTCGTACAATCTCCTATCCATGAGACGCTTGCTATGGCTAAAGTTTCACTCCTAAATGTTGTAAAAAATTTTAAATTTGGCGCTAAAATTACACTAACAAGTATTTCTCATAGTTTTATTACACATCTACCATTAAACAAAACAAACTCAAGCGAAAGTGCATATGTAAGGTATCATCTTTTTACCCTCTCCTTACACTTAAGATGAACATTGTCCCCAATGTTCAAGTAAAGAATGTAAAAGTGAAAAAGTAAAGAGAATGAAATCAAATACTCCCCTGATTCGCTTGGTATGGATAATAGGATGACCAGGTTAAATCTTTCTCCAAGAAAATGAACAATCAAAGCTTCCCTTCCAGAATATAAATCATCTTCTTATCATACATAACCTGTAAAACCTGACAAAATAGACAAGACATGTAACACCCCAACCCGATAAGGGTAGAAGTATTACATTACAGTGACATATCAGAACAAACACAAGCATATGATTCATACATACAACGAAATTCAGGGTTACAAATGAAAATCTGAAACAACAAGGTTACAAAACAATAAATACTATGTCTAATAAAGTGAAACTTCATCTAATCGTCTCTAGTCCAAAGCATAGTCTTCTAAGTCCAGTCACACTCTCTTCCCATAACCCAGCTTCCTACTAAAACCTGCCGCAGGAAAAGGAAATGCGGCTGAGCTTAAAAAGCCCAGTGAACAGATACATATACAAAGCAATGATAATGAAACAGAACTGAAATATAGTGCATTGGGGAAATAGAATAAGGAATAGATAAAAGAGTAATAGAATAGAAAGAAGAAAGGATAGTCATCTACCACGAGCCCAGAAACATATCATATCATATAAGCCGTCAATACCATAATTCTTCATAATCATATAGAGGGGAGTCCTCTCAGATAATCAGATAATATGAGGGGTGTCCTCATTCTTCAAATGGGTGGAGTAGCGAACTCCCAGAAATTTGTGAAAGGCATGTATAGCACACAGTACCAGTCACCAGACATATATCATAATCATAATCATAGTTAAATCCACTAAACAGAACAGATCTAGGATTGCAATCCATACGCCCCTTACTCAAAGTCAATCTCAAAGTCATATACTCAAAGTCATAATGGCCATAATAGTAATCATAAAAAGGGACGGCGTGAGAAATCACTCACCCACACATGAGTCATGCCAGCGGTGCATCACAGACATGCCTATGGTACCTCCATAGGTAGGGAAACAGAAATGGCTCGGGTATCAAACTAAGAGTCAGGTCTCATATCATAAAAAAAGTCATATAGCAAAGGTGTATCTCAGAATCATATCAAAGGTTCATAATAGCAGTTCGTAACAAAGGGTTCATATCAGAAATAGTATTCAAGGTCCAATCAGAGTTTATCAGGTCAAGGTTCATATTCAAAAATCAATTCATGGTTCAGTTCAAAAGTCCGTTTCAAAAGTTTCTATTAAAAGTCCAATTTAAATAATCTTTTAAAACAGTTTTCATAAAAATGGTCTTTCAAAATATAGTGTTCGTGAAAGTTAAATAACATTTCTTTTAAAAAGAAATTTAGCATCATTTATAAACATCTTTTCAAATCGGTTCTTCTTAAAACATTTCCATGGTATCATTAAGAAGGTTTTCATAGCATAGGTTCATAACGGAGGTCATATCAAGTGGGATCAACAGAGAAGGTTCAAGTAAAGGGGATCATAGCAATGGCATCAATGCGGGAACTAACAGATCAGAATATGAAAGAGATCATGAGAAACCTTTTGAGAAAGGTCAGAATATCTGTACCTTAAACCGCAAGTGCACACATGACAAAAACATAAAGGTCGAAAGCAAAATTCCTTCTTCAGCGAATCTACACGAATTAATGGTCGGCTTGTTATTAATAACTTATTAAATTCAGATTTCTCATTTTAGTCGGCTTTCCAGTTTTAGTAACTTTCCATTTAAAGTGACTTTCCACTTTTAGCAGGTTTCCATAAATAGTAAGTTTCCACTTTTAGAAAGTTTCCATAATTAGAAAGTTGAGTCATTATTAATGGAATCAAAGTATCTTTTAACATATTTACACATTTGGTCCTTAGGGTTCATAACTTTACCTTTTACACCCTTATATTTCCAAAATTACACTTTAAACCTTTTAGTATTCAAAGTTACACTTTAAACCCTTAACTTATCCATTTTACATAATGATCCCTTATTTTATCATGTTATACAAATATACCTTCAAGTATTCACAATTTACACTTTAAGTCCTTCAAGTTATCAAAGTTACATATTTAACCCTTTAATTTACAATTTCAACTTTTAATTATCAATAATTACATATTAAGCCATTAAATTACCAAATTTGCACAAAACCCCTTGAATACTTTTAAATACTCAAAACAGCTCCAAGTTTCTGAAAATTACATTTTTAGTCCCTCTCTTTTAATTATTTTCAAAACAAACCCTAATTAATCATTAAATACATTTTAATCCATTTAAATGCAAAACTTACACATAGCACCCTCATCTTATATTTTTGTCAAATAGTATACAACCCAAATAAAGTTCCAGAATTAACCTTTAAGTTTTAAAGTTTACAAAACTCACCCAAAACCTTTTAACACAAATCGCATGACATAAAATCATGGAATTAAAAACCCTAATCAAACCTAATCCATTTTTAATCATTTCCAGCACATTAAAGATCATTAATCATTACAAAAACAAGCCCTAATTCATAAAATCAAATCGTATGGATTTTTCCCTTTTATTTATACACGTTTTATTTAAAAATCGATAAACCAAAACAATTCGAAAACACATGATTCAAGCCATGATAATTCTTCCAATAATTTTCCAGATCATATTACATTATAAAAAGTGTAAATAAATTTTATTAGGAATTGTTATGGATCGGAAGGTATATTACACAATTACACTCGTTTTTAGGGTTTTAAATCACGAAAGGGATGTCGAGCATGCATGGGTCGAATACAACAATTTATTTGATGTTTATAAGGTATAAAAGGTCTGAGAAAAATACCAATTAAATTTTGGAACGTGTGGAAACAGCAGTTCGATCAGATGTATACTCGATTGGCCAAAACACTCCAAAAATCGTCACGACTTCACCAAAGGCCTAGCAACCTTGAAACCAATTTTCGTGGGTCTTATTACATGTAAGGAACATCAGAAAAATGATAGATGAATTATATAATGGTCGATTGAAGCAGAAACATTTTACCTCTTTTCTAGGGCTCGACAAAGGAAAACAAATGCTACGATCGTGTAAGGCTTCAACAATTCGAATGGGATTTTTCTTGGCTTCTTAGGATGTTGATGAATCACATAAAAATTCTTGAGAGTGATGGGAGAGTCGAATGGAGGCTGTGAGAATTTCTTTGTGTGTTTATTTTAGGTCGGCAATTAGGGTTTAGGAGAAAAGATATGGATTGACTTTTTAAAGTGGAATGCCGTGTGATATAAGGGGGGGGGGGGGAGGACCAGAAATTTCGTGATATGGGTTGACAAAATATCTTTGGTGATTATTTTCCTTATTTTGCACAATTTAAATCAAATTAAATCTCCTTAAAATTCATTTTATCTCACTCGGCTCTTGTAGGGGTATTTTGGTAATTTTACCACTTGTATAAATGTTAAATGTAATAGTTAAAATTATTTAGATACATAACTTGTGCATTGTTTGAAGTTTGGGATTTATTTGGAGACTTTATAAGCTTTTAATTAAATTTCAAATTTGTAAGGGCAATTTGGTCTTTTCACATGTTCTCGGATTTTAGGTGTTACATCTTCTTCCCCTCTAAAAAGAAAAATTTCGTCCTCGAAATTTGAAGTCGCAAAGTTAGACGAAGCCGTAGCAAACCGCAAAAGTCGTCACAAACATTTTCACGCCCGGGAAGGTTCTTCCAAAAGATATTCAGACCAACTGGTTTTTCATGACTCGTAATTATTGTCAAAACAGTTTCAGATTTCTCAGAAGGGCATATCATATTGAATTTGAATCAAAAGGATAATGTACCAAACATAACGGATGATAAATGAATTCTCCAGGAAGAGGTATAAAAATACATAGGATTTTCATCGAATTGGTTAGGCGAATCAGATGAGAATACATTGAATTGTAGCAAACGTGGGGTGATATACGGTTTAACCCTTCAGCTTCTCAGATAGTCTCGGCTTTTAGATAATTTTCCAAAGGTATTCTCATAAACAAACAGGTCTCATTTCCTCAAAGTCCACAATCACATATTTTACTCATAGCAGATCATAATGAACAACTTCACGAATGCGAATCGTATACGGACAGAAAGCATATCGTTAGATATCGTCAACGGCAGAAATTTCATAATGGAACCTAAGATCCTTATCAGAAGTTGCAAAGATCAGCAAAACACGTGTCGAGAGTCCAAACGTATCGAATCGTATAACAAGGACAGCATATCAAACGTATAGGTAGAATGAACTTAAAGTCTCACTAAACTCAGATGATCTTGATCAGATGCCAGAATTCTAAAGCTTCTAAGGCACTCCTCGAAATATCATATGCCCACCATAAGTGCACGTTATATGATGTAAGTATTATCACGTTGGCCAGGCGTCATAATACTGGCATCATATACATATGCCCTCATGATGATCATACTTTATCTCAAGTCGTGAACACCCAAACTTATTTAAATCCACCTAGTCCACCTATAGTCTCAGAGGTCACCAAAATCAAACAACATAACTAAGAGAACGAAATTACTCGAAGAGTAACGGAGATCCGAGAATGTCATTCAAAATTAAGGCACGTCATCAGTAACGTCAATTCTTTACAGCATCATCTCGTCTAAACACAATGTCCGCTTTCAAATCCGTCCACTCATTTACAAATTTCAAAATTTCTTCCAAGTTGGAGTAGTCTGTTTATTCTTGTCCGTCTTACCTCATGATTAAGAGAATTTAAAATTCGAGTCTGGTTCCTCAAGCCTTCAGCAACTCTTCTTGGTACTGTGGCATCGTAGCGGCAGTCTCTGACACGATCACTGTGCATCCCTCCATCCGCAGGTCTGCTTCTGCTCTCAATTCATCTTAGTACAACTAAAATGAATAGAGAAACAAGACTGCGTTTCTTCGACAGGTCTTCTAACATAGCTCCAGGTTTTTAAGGTACATGATGTTGTTGTCGACTCCAGGTTGTGTGTTGAATGGTTCGTCTTCTTTGGTCTGGTTGTCTTGGTGCCCAAACTGAAATCTTCACGTGTTGCGTGATGCATGATTGAGCACTATCCTAGTTCCTCACTTCTTCTTGTATGCTTCTTCCATGGTAATGCTTGTCGCAACCATCTTCTACGACTCTTCCACCAAGTTTCTAACTCCGATAACGATCTTCGATCTTGGTCCTTCTTGTGAAAGCTCTGTCTTCACATTATACAGGGTAGTGTTGTCTACTATGATTTCTGAACGTCAATCAAATTCTCTTCTAGAACAAAGGGTCATCTCACCAATTAATCTCTATGTTCTTCTTTCGTTTTAGAACACAACACAATGTCATACTATGACAATTTGTCCAAAACACGCGAAAACATGATTATTCTAGCCAACACCATTGGCATCATTCAAACTCATAAATGTGATAACGAGTGCAAAGGCAGCTTCAGAAATCATCTCAGGGAATTTTCACATCGCCTTCTTTCTTCTTCAGGAACTGAAATACTTCCCAAATGTTACTCTCGGTTAGTTAACCCCCTTCTTAGAAGTTTTTGTGGTTGCTTCTTCAGCCTTCAAATCTAAAATGATGCAATCAAATGCGGGGTTCAAAGGAAAAACAAATTAATCATTGATACGCGGAAACAGATAATGATTGCTGATAGTGGTACGTTTAAGTTCACGATAGTCGATACGTCATCGCATACTTCTCTTGTTCTTCTTCATAAACAAACGAGAGCATCCAAAGAGAAATCACCAAGGTTGGCAGAAATCATATTCCATCGGTTCCTTCAAACACTCAACTTCTATGGTACCATGGTTTCTTCAACTGGGATTAGTTCAATACCCACTCTACTTCCTAAGCAGGAAGGAGTACCAAAAGGTTCATCAGAGAATACCGGAAAATCTTCGTACAACAAAATATTTCCCAATAGCAGAACTTTCTAAGGGTTGATAATAATGGTTTTCAGGAAAACTTTGATAATCACATGAGTTCGGGGTTGGTGTTTCCATAGTGGCAGAAATTTTAGCAGATGTAGAGAGTCATCATAATGAAATAGGGTGAAGCAGATTTTTAAGGTCACAATTCAGATATGGTAGTCTATGGTATCTTTACGAGTAGCCATCCAGTCCAAAAGGCCGTACAATCAGACATATCAAAGTCAAAGGATTCATAGAGTGAAATACAGTCGTCAAATCATACAGATAGTTCATATCTCAGAGTCAAGTACATAATTCAACAAAAGTGTTGGGATGGGTAAACAAACAGTTCAATGTGTGGGAATTTCGTTTAGCTTCTTAGCATAAGCGACAGGTAGGATGTGTATCATTGGTAATACGAACATCGTATAGTTGTCAATTGTGAGATGTACAGAATCTCAGTTATCAGCATCATCATGCTTAGTTAACAAATCCATACAGAGATAGTCTTTACATCATACCCTTCCAAAGGAAATGGTTGGCAGAACAAGGTTCATCATTCAAAGAGAGGAAACAAAACTTCTCATATTCGTGGTTCATAATTACCAAAATTCTCATAGGAGTAATAATGAATCATACAGAGTTAAGTAGTATCGGATGATACATTCATACCCAGCATAAGTAATGAATTTACAGAATGTGTCGAACACATTGTGGTTGAATGACCTACGATGTGGTCGAAAAGGTGTCAAACGGCTTATCAAACAAATCGGAGGCGGAGATCAAAATCTGAAGGTGAAACTTAAATGTGTAAGGTATCCAGGTAGCCTCCCGAGGTATTCCAAACTTACTTGGTTACTAAGCTTAAGTTGCAAAACTTCTAACTTCTGAAACAAAGGTCCTTATAAGGCTTATCTAAGAGCAAAGGCACGATCAGAGTGTTGCGGAAGCAAATGATACTTACATAAATGTCTTAGTCTACCCATTCCTCACTGGTAATAACTTAGGTTCCTATGGGGAATCCTAATGTAAAGTTTCTAAGGTTGTCTTATGAGCGCCTACAGTGGAAACTTAGGGGTCCAAACTTCACAGGTCAAGGGTAAATGTGTTACGAATCGCAGCCTGGTCTCTGATACCATAATTGTAACACCCCAACCCGATAAGGGTAGAAGTATTACATTACAGTGACATATCAGAACAAACACAAGCATATGATTCATACATACAACGAAATTCAGGGTTACAAATGAAAATCTGAAACAACAAGGTTACAAAACAATAAATACTATGTCTAATAAAGTGAAACTTCATCTAATCGTCTCTAGTCCAAAGCATAGTCTTCTAAGTCCAGTCACACTCTCTTCCCATAACCCAGCTTCCTACTAAAACATGCCGCAGGAAAAGGAAATGCGGCTGAGCTTAAAAAGCCCAGTGAACAGATACATATACAAAGCAATGATAATGAAACAGAACTGAAATATAGTGCATTGGGGAAATAGAATAAGGAATAGATAAAAGAGTAATAGAATAGAAAGAAGAAAGGATAGTCATCTATCACGAGCCCAGAAACATATCATATCATATAAGCCGTCAATACCATAATTCTTCATAATCATATAGAGGGGAGTCCTCTCAGATAATCAGATAATATGAGGGGTGTCCTCATTCTTCAAATGGGTGGAGTAGCGAACTCCCAGAAATTTGTGAAAGGCATGTATAGCACACAGTACCAGTCACCAGACATATATCATAATCATAATCATAGTTAAATCCACTAAACAGAACAGATCTAGGATTGCAATCCATAGGCCCCTTACTCAAAGTCAATCTCAAAGTCATATACTCAAAGTCATAATGGCCATAATAGTAATCATAAAAAGGGACGGCGTAAGAAATCACTCACCCACACATGAGTCATGCCAGCGGTGCATCACAGACATGCCTATGGTACCTCCATAGGTAGGGAAACAGAAATGGCTCGGGTATCAAACTAAGAGTCAGGTCTCATATCATAAAAAAAGTCATATAGCAAAGGTGTATCTCAGAATCATATCAAAGGTTCATAATAGCAGTTCGTAACAAAGGGTTCATATCAGAAATAGTATTCAAGGTCCAATCAGAGTTTATCAGGTCAAGGTTCATATTCAAAAATCAATTCATGGTTCAGTTCAAAAGTCCGTTTCAAAAGTTTCTATTAAAAGTCCAATTTAAATAATCTTTTAAAACAGTTTTCATAAAAATGGTCTTTCAAAATATAGTGTTCATGAAAGTTAAATAACGTTTCTTTTAAAAAGAAATTTAGCATCATTTATAAACATCTTTTCAAATCGGTTCTTCTCAAAACATTTCCATGGTATCATTAAGAAGGTTTTCATAGCATAGGTTCATAACGGAGGTCATATCAAGTGGGATCAACAGAGAAGGTTCAAGTAAAGGGGATCATAGCAATGGCATCAATGCGGGAACTAACAGATCAGAATATGAAAGAGATCATGAGAAACCTTTTGAGAAAGGTCAGAATATCTGTACCTTAAACCGCAAGTGCACACATGACAAAAACATAAAGGTCGAAAGCAAAATTCCTTCTTCAGCGAATCTACACGAATTAATGGTCGGCTTGTTATTAATAACTTATTAAATCCAGATTTCTCATTTTAGTCGGCTTTCCAGTTTTAGTAACTTTCCATTTAAAGTGACTTTCCACTTTTAGCAGGTTTCCATAAATAGTAAGTTTCCACTTTTAGAAAGTTTCCATAATTAGAAAGTTGAGTCATTATTAATGGAATCAAAGTATCTTTTAACATATTTACACATTTGGTCCTTAGGGTTCATAACTTTACCTTTTACACCCTTATATTTCCAAAATTACACTTTAAACCTTTTAGTATTCAAAGTTACACTTTAAACCCTTAACTTATCCATTTTACATAATGATCCCTTATTTTATCATGTTATACGAATATACCTTCAAGTATTCACAATTTACACTTTAAGTCCTTCAAGTTATCAAAGTTACATATTTAACCCTTTAATTTACAATTTCAACTTTTAATTATCAATAATTACATATTAAGCCATTAAATTACCAAATTCGCACAAAACCCCTTGAATACTTTTAAATACTCAAAACAGCTCCAAGTTTCTGAAAATTACATTTTTAGTCCCTCTCTTTTAATTATTTTCAAAACAAACCCTAATTAATCATTAAATACATTTTAATCCATTTAAATGCAAAACTTACACATAGCACCCTCATCTTATATTTTTGTCGAATAGTATACAACCCAAATAAAGTTCCAGAATTAACCTTTAAGTTTTAAAGTTTACAAAACTCACCCAAAACCTTTTAACACAAATCGCATGACATAAAATCATGGAATTAAAAACCCTAATCAAACCTAATCCATTTTTAATCATTTCCAGCACATTAAAGATCATTAATCATTACAAAAACAAGCCCTAATTCATAAAATCAAATCGTATGGATTTTTCCCTTTTATTTATACACGTTTTATTTAAAAATCGATAAACCAAAACAATTCGAAAACACATGATTCAAGCCATGATAATTCTTCCAATAATTTTCCAGATCATATTACATTATAAAAAGTGTAAATAAATTTTATTAGGAATTGTTATGGATCGGAAGGTATATTACACAATTACACTCGTTTTTAGGGTTTTAAATCACGAAAGGGATGTCGAGCATGCATGGGTCGAATACAACAATTTATTTGATGTTTATAAGGTATAAAGGGTCTGAGAAAAATACCAATTAAATTTTGGAACGTGTGGAAACAGCAGTTCGATCAGATGTATACTCGATTGGCCAAAACACTCCAAAAATCGTCACGACTTCACCAAAGGCCTAGCAACCTTGAAACAAATTTTCGTGGGTCTTATTACATGTAAGGAACATCAGAAAAATGATAGATGAATTATATAATGGTCGATTGAAGCAGAAACATTTTACCTCTTTTCTAGGGCTCGACAAAGGAAAACAAATGCTACGATCGTGTAAGGCTTCAACAATTCGAATGGGATTTTTCTTGGCTTCTTAGGATGTTGATGAATCACATAAAAATTCTTGAGAGTGATGGGAGAGTCGAATGGAGGCTGTGAGAATTTCTTTGTGTGTTTATTTTAGGTCGGCAATTAGGGTTTAGGAGAAAAGATATGGATTGACTTTTTAAAGTGGAATGCCGTGTGATATAAGGGGGGGGGGAGGACCAGAAATTTCGTGATATGGGTTGACAAAATATCTTTGGTGATTATTTTCCTTATTTTGCACAATTTAAATCAAATTAAATCTCCTTAAAATTCATTTTATCTCACTCGGCTCTTGTAGGGGTATTTTGGTAATTTTACCACTTGTATAAATGTTAAATGTAATAGTTAAAATTATTTAGATACATAACTTGTGCATTGTTTGAAGTTTGGGATTTGTTTGGAGACTTTATAAGCTTTTAATTAAATTTCAAATTTGTAAGGGCAATTTGGTCTTTTCACATGTTCTCGGATTTTAGGTGTTACATCTTCTTCCCCTCTAAAAAGAAAAATTTCGTCCTCGAAATTTGAAGTCGCAAAGTTAGACGAAGTCGTAGCAAACGGCAAAAGTCGTCACAAACATTTTCACGCCCGGGAAGGTTCTTCCAAAAGATATTCAGACCAACTGGTTTCTCATGACTCGTAATTATTGTCAAAACAGTTTCAGATTTCTCAGAAGGGCATATCATATTGAATTTGAATCAAAAGGATAATGTACCAAACATAACGGATGATAAATGAATTCTCCAGGAAGAGGTATAAAAATACATAGGATTTTCATCGAATTGGTTAGGCGAATCAGATGAGAATACATTGAATTGTAGCAAACGTGGGGTGATATACGGTTTAACCCTTCAGCTTCTCAGATAGTCTCGGCTTTTAGATAATTTTCCAAAGGTATTCTCATAAACAAACAGGTCTCATTTCCTCAAAGTCCACAATCACATATTTTACTCATAGCAGATCATAATGAACAACTTCACGAATGCGAATCGTATACGGACAGAAAGCATATCGTTAGATATCGTCAACGGCAGAAATTTCATAATGGAACCTAAGATCCTTATCAGAAGTTGCAAAGATCAGCAAAACACGTGTCGAGAGTCCAAACGTATCGAATCGTATAACAAGGACAGCATATCAAACGTATAGGTAGAATGAACTTAAAGTCTCACTAAACTCAGATGATCTTGATCAGATGCCAGAATTCTAAAGCTTCTAAGGCACTCCTCGAAATATCATATGCCCACCATAAGTGCACGTTATATGATGTAAGTATTATCACGTTGGCCAGGCGTCATAATACTGGCATCATATACATATGCCCTCATGATGATCATACTTTATCTCAAGTCGTGAACACCCAAACTTATTTAAATCCACCTAGTCCACCTATAGTCTCAGAGGTCACCAAAATCAAACAACATAACTAAGAGAACGAAATTACTCGAAGAGTAACGGAGATCCGAGAATGTCATTCAAAATTAAGGTACGTCATCAGTAACGTCAATTCTTTACAGCATCATCTCGTCTAAACACAATGTCCGCTTTCAAATCCGTCCACTCATTTACAAATTTCAAAATTTCTTCCAAGTTGGAGTAGTCTGTTTATTCTTGTCCGTCTTACCTCATGATTAAGAGAATTTAAAATTCGAGTCTGGTTCCTCAAGCCTTCAGCAACTCTTCTTGGTACTGTGGCATCGTAGCGGCAGTCTCTGACACGATCACTGTGCATCCCTCCATCCGCAGGTCTGCTTCTGCTCTCAATTCATCTTAGTACAACTAAAATGAATAGAGAAACAAGACTGCGTTTCTTCGACAGGTCTTCTAACATAGCTCCAGGTTTTTAAGGTACATGATGTTGTTGTCGACTCCAGGTTGTGTGTTGAATGGTTCGTCTTCTTTGGTCTGGTTGTCTTGGTGCCCAAACTGAAATCTTCACGTGTTGCGTGATGCATGATTGAGCACTATCCTAGTTCCTCACTTCTTCTTGTATGCTTCTTCCATGGTAATGCTTGTCGCAACCATCTTCTACGACTCTTCCACCAAGTTTCTAACTCCGATAACGATCTTCGATCTTGGTCCTTCTTGTGAAAGCTCTGTCTTCACATTATACAGGGTAGTGTTGTCTACTATGATTTCTGAACGTCAATCAAATTCTCTTCCAGAACAAAGGGTCATCTCACCAATTAATCTCTATGTTCTTCTTTCGTTTTAGAACACAACACAATGTCATACTATGACAATTTGTCCAAAACACGCGAAAACATGATTATTCTAGCCAACACCATTGGCATCATTCAAACTCATAAATGTGATAACGAGTGCAAAGGCAGCTTCAGAAATCATCTCAGGGAATTTTCACATCGCCTTCTTTCTTCTTCAGGAACTGAAATACTTCCCAAATGTTACTCTCGGTTAGTTAACCCCCTTCTTAGAAGTTTTTGTGGTTGCTTCTTCAGCCTTCAAATCTAAAATGATGCAATCAAATGCGGGGTTCAAAGGAAAAACAAATTAATCATTGATACGCGGAAACAGATAATGATTGCTGATAGTGGTACGTTTAAGTTCACGATAGTCGATACGTCATCGCATACTTCTCTTGTTCTTCTTCATAAACAAACGAGAGCATCCAAAGAGAAATCACCAAGGTTGGCAGAAATCATATTCCATCGGTTCCTTCAAACACTCAACTTCTATGGTACCATGGTTTCTTCAACTGGGATTAGTTCAATACCCACTCTACTTCCTAAGTAGGAAGGAGTACCAAAAGGTTCATCAGAGAATATCGTAAAATCTTCGTACAACAAAATATTTCCCAATAGCAGAACTTTCTAAGGGTTGATAATAATGGTTTTCAGGAAAACTTTGATAATCACATGAGTTCGGGGTTGGTGTTTCCATAGGGGCAGAAATTTTAGCAGATGTAGAGAGTCATCATAATGAAATAGGGTGAAGCAGATTTTTAAGGTCACAATTCAGATATGGTAGTCTATGGTATCTTTACGAGTAGCCATCCAGTCCAAAAGGCCGTACAATCAGACATATCAAAGTCAAAGGATTCATAGAGTGAAATACAGTCGTCAAATCATACAGATAGTTCATATCTCAGAGTCAAGTACATAATTCAACAAAAGTGTTGGGATGGGTAAACAAACAGTTCAATGTGTGGGAATTTCGTTTAGCTTCTTAGCATAAGCGACAGGTAGGATGTGTATCATTGGTAATACGAACATCGTATAGTTGTCAATTGTGAGATGTACAGAATCTCAGTTATCAGCATCATCATGCTTAGTTAACAAATCCATACAGAGATAGTCTTTACATCATACCCTTCCAAAGGAAATGGTTGGCAGAACAAGGTTCATCATTCAAAGAGAGGAAACAAAACTTCTCATATTCGTGGTTCATAATTACCAAAATTCTCATAGGAGTAATAATGGATCATACAGAGTTAAGTAGTATCGGATGATACATTCATACCCAGCATAAGTAATGAATTTACAGAATGTGTCGAACACATTGTGGTTGAATGACCTACGATGTGGTCGAAAAGGTGTCAAACGGCTTATCAAACAAATCGGAGGCGGAGATCAAAATCTGAAGGTGAAACTTAAATGTGTAAGGTATCCAGGTAGCCTCCCGAGGTATTCCAAACTTACTTGGTTACTAAGCTTAAGTTGCAAAACTTCTAACTTCTGAAACAAAGGTCCTTATAAGGCTTATCTAAGAGCAAAGGCACGATCAGAGTGTTGCGGAAGCAAATGATACTTACATAAATGTCTTAGTCTACCCATTCCTCACTGGTAATAACTTAGGTTCCTATGGGGAATCCTAATGTAAAGTTTCTAAGGTTGTCTTATGAGCGCCTACAGTGGAAACTTAGGGGTCCAAACTTCACAGGTCAAGGGTAAATGTGTTACGAATCGCAGCCTGGTCTCTGATACCATAATTGTAACACCCCAACCCGATAAGGGTAGAAGTATTACATTACAGTGACATATCAGAACAAACACAAGCATATGATTCATACATACAACGAAATTCAGGGTTACAAATGAAAATCTGAAACAACAAGGTTACAAAACAATAAATACTATGTCTAATAAAGTGAAACTTCATCTAATCGTCTCTAGTCCAAAGCATAGTCTTCTAAGTCCAGTCACACTCTCTTCCCATAACCCAGCTTCCTACTAAAACCTGCCGCAGGAAAAGGAAATGCGGCTGAGCTTAAAAAGCCCAGTGAACAGATACATATACAAAGCAATGATAATGAAACAGAACTGAAATATAGTGCATTGGGGAAATAGAATAAGGAATAGATAAAAGAGTAATAGAATAGAAAGAAGAAAGGATAGTCATCTACCACGAGCCCAGAAACATATCATATCATATAAGCCGTCAATACCATAATTCTTCATAATCATATAGAGGGGAGTCCTCTCAGATAATCAGATAATATGAGGGGTGTCCTCATTCTTCAAATGGGTGGAGTAGCGAACTCCCAGAAATTTGTGAAAGGCATGTATAGCACACAGTACCAGTCACCAGACATATATCATAATCATAATCATAGTTAAATCCACTAAACAGAACAGATCTAGGATTGCAATCCATACGCCCCTTACTCAAAGTCAATCTCAAAGTCATATACTCAAAGTCATAATGGCCATAATAGTAATCATAAAAAGGGACGGCGTGAGAAATCACTCACCCACACATGAGTCATGCCAGCGGTGCATCACAGACATGCCTATGGTACCTCCATAGGTAGGGAAACAGAAATGGCTCGGGTATCAAACTAAGAGTCAGGTCTCATATCATAAAAAAAGTCATATAGCAAAGGTGTATCTCAGAATCATATCAAAGGTTCATAATAGCAGTTCGTAACAAAGGGTTCATATCAGAAATAGTATTCAAGGTCCAATCAGAGTTTATCAGGTCAAGGTTCATATTCAAAAATCAATTCATGGTTCAGTTCAAAAGTCCGTTTCAAAAGTTTCTATTAAAAGTCCAATTTAAATAATCTTTTAAAACAGTTTTCATAAAAATGGTCTTTCAAAATATAGTGTTCATGAAAGTTAAATAACGTTTCTTTTAAAAAGAAATTTAGCATCATTTATAAACATCTTTTCAAATCGGTTCTTCTCAAAACATTTCCATGGTATCATTAAGAAGGTTTTCATAGCATAGGTTCATAACGGAGGTCATATCAAGTGGGATCAACAGAGAAGGTTCAAGTAAAGGGGATCATAGCAATGGCATCAATGCGGGAACTAACAGATCAGAATATGAAAGAGATCACGAGAAACCTTTTGAGAAAGGTCAGAATATCTGTACCTTAAACCGCAAGTGCACACATGACAAAAACATAAAGGTCGAAAGCAAAATTCCTTCTTCAGCGAATCTACACGAATTAATGGTCGGCTTGTTATTAATAACTTATTAAATTCAGATTTCTCATTTTAGTCGGCTTTCCAGTTTTAGTAACTTTCCATTTAAAGTGACTTTCCACTTTTAGCAGGTTTCCATAAATAGTAAGTTTCCACTTTTAGAAAGTTTCCATAATTAGAAAGTTGAGTCATTATTAATGGAATCAAAGTATCTTTTAACATATTTACACATTTGGTCCTTAGGGTTCATAACTTTACCTTTTACACCCTTATATTTCCAAAATTACACTTTAAACCTTTTAGTATTCAAAGTTACACTTTAAACCCTTAACTTATCCATTTTACATAATGATCCCTTATTTTATCATGTTATACGAATATACCTTCAAGTATTCACAATTTACACTTTAAGTCCTTCAAGTTATCAAAGTTACATATTTAACCCTTTAATTTACAATTTCAACTTTTAATTATCAATAATTACATATTAAGCCATTAAATTACCAAATTTGCACAAAACCCCTTGAATACTTTTAAATACTCAAAACAGCTCCAAGTTTCTGAAAATTACATTTTTAGTCCCTCTCTTTTAATTATTTTCAAAACAAACCCTAATTAATCATTAAATACATTTTAATCCATTTAAATGCAAAACTTACACATAGCACCCTCATCTTATATTTTTGTCGAATAGTATACAACCCAAATAAAGTTCCAGAATTAACCTTTAAGTTTTAAAGTTTACAAAACTCACCCAAAACCTTTTAACACAAATCGCATGACATAAAATCATGGAATTAAAAACCCTAATCAAACCTAATCCATTTTTAATCATTTCCAGCACATTAAAGATCATTAATCATTACAAAAACAAGCCCTAATTCATAAAATCAAATCGTATGGATTTTTCCCTTTTATTTATACACGTTTTATTTAAAAATCGATAAACCAAAACAATTCGAAAACACATGATTCAAGCCATGATAATTCTTCCAATAATTTTCCAGATCATATTACATTATAAAAAGTGTAAATAAATTTTATTAGGAATTGTTATGGATCGGAAGGTATATTACACAATTACACTCGTTTTTAGGGTTTTAAATCACGAAAGGGATGTCGAGCATGCATGGGTTGAATACAACAATTTATTTGATGTTTATAAGGTATAAAGGGTCTGAGAAAAATACCAATTAAATTTTGGAACGTGTGGAAACAGCAGTTCGATCAGATGTATACTCGATTGGCCAAAACACTCCAAAAATCGTCACGACTTCACCAAAGGCCTAGCAACCTTGAAACCAATTTTCGTGGGTCTTATTACATGTAAGGAACATCAGAAAAATGATAGATGAATTATATAATGGTCGATTGAAGCAGAAACATTTTACCTCTTTTCTAGGGCTCGACAAAGGAAAACAAATGCTATGATCGTGTAAGGCTTCAACAATTCGAATGGGATTTTTCTTGGCTTCTTAGGATGTTGATGAATCACAGAAAAATTCTTGAGAGTGATGGGAGAGTCGAATGGAGGCTGTGAGAATTTCTTTGTGTGTTTATTTTAGGTCGGCAATTAGGGTTTAGGAGAAAAGATATGGATTGACTTTTTAAAGTGGAATGCCGTGTGATATAAGGGGGGGGGGGGGGGAGGACCAGAAATTTCGTGATATGGGTTGACAAAATATCTTTGGTGATTATTTTCCTTATTTTGCACAATTTAAATCAAATTAAATCTCCTTAAAATTCATTTTATCTCACTCGGCTCTTGTAGGGGTATTTTGGTAATTTTAACACTTGTATAAATGTTAAATGTAATAGTTAAAATTATTTAGATACATAACTTGTGCATTGTTTGAAGTTTGGGATTTATTTGGAGACTTTATAAGCTTTTAATTAAATTTCAAATTTGTAAGGGCAATTTGGTCTTTTCACATGTTCTCGGATTTTAGGTGTTACATCTTCTTCCCCTCTAAAAAGAAAAATTTCGTCCTCGAAATTTGAAGTCGCAAAGTTAGACGAAGTCGTAGCAAACCGCAAAAGTCGTCACAAACATTTTCACGCCCGGGAAGGTTCTTCCAAAAGATATTCAGACCAACTGGTTTCTCATGACTCGTAATTATTGTCAAAACAGTTTCAGATTTCTCAGAAGGGCATATCATATTGAATTTGAATCAAAAGGATAATGTACCAAACATAACGGATGATAAATGAATTCTCCAGGAAGAGGTATAAAAATACATAGGATTTTCATCGAATTGGTTAGGCGAATCAGATGAGAATACATTGAATTGTAGCAAACGTGGGGTGATATACGGTTTAACCCTTCAGCTTCTCAGATAGTCTCGGCTTTTAGATAATTTTCCAAAGGTATTCTCATAAACAAACAGGTCTCATTTCCTCAAAGTCCACAATCACATATTTTACTCATAGCAGATCATAATGAACAACTTCACGAATGCGAATCGTATACGGACAGAAAGCATATCGTTAGATATCGTCAACGGCAGAAATTTCATAATGGAACCTAAGATCCTTATCAGAAGTTGCAAAGATCAGCAAAACACGTGTCAAGAGTCCAAACGTATCGAATCGTATAACAAGGACAGCATATCAAACGTATAGGTAGAATGAACTTAAAGTCTCACTAAACTCAGATGATCTTGATCAGATGCCAGAATTCTAAAGCTTCTAAGGCACTCCTCGAAATATCATATGCCCACCATAAGTGCACGTTATATGATGTAAGTATTATCACGTTGGCCAGGCGTCATAATACTGGCATCATATACATATGCCCTCATGATGATCATACTTTATCTCAAGTCGTGAACACCCAAACTTATTTAAATCCACCTAGTCCACCTATAGTCTCAGAGGTCACCAAAATCAAACAACATAACTAAGAGAACGAAATTACTCGAAGAGTAACGGAGATCCGAGAATGTCATTCAAAATTAAGGCACGTCATCAGTAACGTCAATTCTTTACAGCATCATCTCGTCTAAACACAATGTCCGCTTTCAAATCCGTCCACTCATTTACAAATTTCAAAATTTCTTCCAAGTTGGAGTAGTCTGTTTATTCTTGTCCGTCTTACCTCATGATTAAGAGAATTTAAAATTCGAGTCTGGTTCCTCAAGCCTTCAGCAACTCTTCTTGGTACTGTGGCATCGTAGCGGCAGTCTCTGACACGATCACTGTGCATCCCTCCATCCGCAGGTCTGCTTCTGCTCTCAATTCATCTTAGTACAACTAAAATGAATAGAGAAACAAGACTGCGTTTCTTCGACAGGTCTTCTAACATAGCTCCAGGTTTTTAAGGTACATGATGTTGTTGTCGACTCCAGGTTGTGTGTTGAATGGTTCGTCTTCTTTGGTCTGGTTGTCTTGGTGCCCAAACTGAAATCTTCACGTGTTGCGTGATGCATGATTGAGCACTATCCTAGTTCCTCACTTCTTCTTGTATGCTTCTTCCATGGTAATGCTTGTCGCAACCATCTTCTACGACTCTTCCACCAAGTTTCTAACTCCGATAACGATCTTCGATCTTGGTCCTTCTTGTGAAAACTCTGTCTTCACATTATACAGGGTAGTGTTGTCTACTATGATTTCTGAACGTCAATCAAATTCTCTTCTAGAACAAAGGGTCATCTCACCAATTAATCTCTATGTTCTTCTTTCGTTTTAGAACACAACACAATGTCATACTATGACAATTTGTCCAAAACACGCGAAAACATGATTATTCTAGCCAACACCATTGGCATCATTCAAACTCATAAATGTGATAACGAGTGCAAAGGCAGCTTCAGAAATCATCTCAGGGAATTTTCACATCGCCTTCTTTCTTCTTCAGGAACTGAAATACTTCCCAAATGTTACTCTCGGTTAGTTAACCCCCTTCTTAGAAGTTTTTGTGGTTGCTTCTTCAGCCTTCAAATCTAAAATGATGCAATCAAATGCGGGGTTCAAAGGAAAAACAAATTAATCATTGATACGCGGAAACAGATAATGATTGCTGATAGTGGTACGTTTAAGTTCACGATAGTCGATACGTCATCGCATACTTCTCTTGTTCTTCTTCATAAACAAACGAGAGCATCCAAAGAGAAATCACCAAGGTTGGCAGAAATCATATTCCATCGGTTCCTTCAAACACTCAACTTCTATGGTACCATGGTTTCTTCAACTGGGATTAGTTCAATACCCACTCTACTTCCTAAGCAGGAAGGAGTACCAAAAGGTTCATCAGAGAATACCGGAAAATCTTCGTACAACAAAATATTTCCCAATAGCAGAACTTTCTAAGGGTTGATAATAATGGTTTTCAGGAAAACTTTGATAATCACATGAGTTCGGGGTTGGTGTTTCCATAGTGGCAGAAATTTTAGCAGATGTAGAGAGTCATCATAATGAAATAGGGTGAAGCAGATTTTTAAGGTCACAATTCAGATATGGTAGTCTATGGTATCTTTACGAGTAGCCATCCAGTCCAAAAGGCCGTACAATCAGACATATCAAAGTCAAAGGATTCATAGAGTGAAATACAGTCGTCAAATCATACAGATAGTTCATATCTCAGAGTCAAGTACATAATTCAACAAAAGTGTTGGGATGGGTAAACAAACAGTTCAATGTGTGGGAATTTCGTTTAGCTTCTTAGCATAAGCGACAGGTAGGATGTGTATCATTGGTAATACGAACATCGTATAGTTGTCAATTGTGAGATGTACAGAATCTCAGTTATCAGCATCATCATGCTTAGTTAACAAATCCATACAGAGATAGTCTTTACATCATACCCTTCCAAAGGAAATGGTTGGCAGAACAAGGTTCATCATTCAAAGAGAGGAAACAAAACTTCTCATATTCGTGGTTCATAATTACCAAAATTCTCATAGGAGTAATAATGAATCATACAGAGTTAAGTAGTATCGGATGATACATTCATACCCAGCATAAGTAATGAATTTACAGAATGTGTCGAACACATTGTGGTTGAATGACCTACGATGTGGTCGAAAAGGTGTCAAACGGCTTATCAAACAAATCGGAGGCGGAGATCAAAATCTGAAGGTGAAACTTAAATGTGTAAGGTATCCAGGTAGCCTCCCGAGGTATTCCAAACTTACTTGGTTACTAAGCTTAAGTTGCAAAACTTCTAACTTCTGAAACAAAGGTCCTTATAAGGCTTATCTAAGAGCAAAGGCACGATCAGAGTGTTGCGGAAGCAAATGATACTTACATAAATGTCTTAGTCTACCCATTCCTCACTGGTAATAACTTAGGTTCCTATGGGGAATCCTAATGTAAAGTTTCTAAGGTTGTCTTATGAGCGCCTACAGTGGAAACTTAGGGGTCCAAACTTCACAGGTCAAGGGTAAATGTGTTACGAATCGCAGCCTGGTCTCTGATACCATAATTGTAACACCCCAACCCGATAAGGGTAGAAGTATTACATTACAGTGACATATCAGAACAAACACAAGCATATGATTCATACATACAACGAAATTCAGGGTTACAAATGAAAATCTGAAACAACAAGGTTACAAAACAATAAATACTATGTCTAATAAAGTGAAACTTCATCTAATCGTCTCTAGTCCAAAGCATAGTCTTCTAAGTCCAGTCACACTCTCTTCCCATAACCCAGCTTCCTACTAAAACATGCCGCAGGAAAAGGAAATGCGGCTGAGCTTAAAAAGCCCAGTGAACAGATACATATACAAAGCAATGATAATGAAACAGAACTGAAATATAGTGCATTGGGGAAATAGAATAAGGAATAGATAAAAGAGTAATAGAATAGAAAGAAGAAAGGATAGTCATCTACCACGAGCCCAGAAACATATCATATCATATAAGCCGTCAATACCATAATTCTTCATAATCATATAGAGGGGAGTCCTCTCAGATAATCAGATAATATGAGGAGTGTCCTCATTCTTCAAATGGGTGGAGTAGCGAACTCCCAGAAATTTGTGAAAGGCATGTATAGCACACAGTACCAGTCACCAGACATATATCATAATCATAATCATAGTTAAATCCACTAAACAGAACAGATCTACGATTGCAATCCATAGGCCCCTTACTCAAAGTCAATCTCAAAGTCATATACTCAAAGTCATAATGGCCATAATAGTAATCATAAAAAGGGACGGCGTAAGAAATCACTCACCCACACATGAGTCATGCCAGCGGTGCATCACAGACATGCCTATGGTACCTCCATAGGTAGGGAAACAGAAATGGCTCGGGTATCAAACTAAGAGTCAGGTCTCATATCATAAAAAAAGTCATATAGCAAAGGTGTATCTCAGAATCATATCAAAGGTTCATAATAGCAGTTCGTAACAAAGGGTTCATATCAGAAATAGTATTCAAGGTCCAATCAGAGTTTATCAGGTCAAGGTTCATATTCAAAAATCAATTCATGGTTCAGTTCAAAAGTCCGTTTCAAAAGTTTCTATTAAAAGTCCAATTTAAATAATCTTTTAAAACAGTTTTCATAAAAATGGTCTTTCAAAATATAGTGTTCATGAAAGTTAAATAACATTTCTTTTAAAAAGAAATTTAGCATCATTTATAAACATCTTTTCAAATCGGTTCTTCTCAAAACATTTCCATGGTATCATTAAGAAGGTTTTCATAGCATAGGTTCATAACGGAGGTCATATCAAGTGGGATCAACAGAGAAGGTTCAAGTAAAGGGGATCATAGCAATGGCATCAATGCGGGAACTAACAGATCAGAATATGAAAGAGATCATGAGAAACCTTTTGAGAAAGGTCAGAATATCTGTACCTTAAACCGCAAGTGCACACATGACAAAAACATAAAGGTCGAAAGCAAAATTCCTTCTTCAGCGAATCTACACGAATTAATGGTCGGCTTGTTATTAATAACTTATTAAATTCAGATTTCTCATTTTAGTCGGCTTTCCAGTTTTAGTAACTTTCCATTTAAAGTGACTTTCCACTTTTAGCAGGTTTCCATAAATAGTAAGTTTCCACTTTTAGAAAGTTTCCATAATTAGAAAGTTGAGTCATTATTAATGGAATCAAAGTATCTTTTAACATATTTACATATTTGGTCCTTAGGGTTCATAACTTTACCTTTTACACCCTTATATTTCCAAAATTACACTTTAAACCTTTTAGTATTCAAAGTTACACTTTAAACCCTTAACTTATCCATTTTACATAATGATCCCTTATTTTATCATGTTATACGAATATACCTTCAAGTATTCACAATTTACACTTTAAGTCCTTCAAGTTATCAAAGTTACATATTTAACCCTTTAATTTACAATTTCAACTTTTAATTATCAATAATTACATATTAAGCCATTAAATTACCAAATTCGCACAAAACCCCTTGAATACTTTTAAATACTCAAAACAGCTCCAAGTTTCTGAAAATTACATTTTTAGTCCCTCTCTTTTAATTATTTTCAAAACAAACCCTAATTAATCATTAAATACATTTTAATCCATTTAAATGCAAAACTTACACATAGCACCCTCATCTTATATTTTTGTCGAATAGTATACAACCCAAATAAAGTTCCAGAATTAACCTTTAAGTTTTAAAGTTTACAAAACTCACCCAAAACCTTTTAACACAAATCGCATGACATAAAATCATGGAATTAAAAACCCTAATCAAACCTAATCCATTTTTAATCATTTCCAGCACATTAAAGATCATTAATCATTACAAAAACAAGCCCTAATTCATAAAATCAAATCGTATGGATTTTTCCCTTTTATTTATACACGTTTTATTTAAAAATCGATAAACCAAAACAATTCGAAAACACATGATTCAAGCCATGATAATTCTTCCAATAATTTTCCAGATCATATTACATTATAAAAAGTGTAAATAAATTTTATTAGGAATTGTTATGGATCGGAAGGTATATTACACAATTACACTCGTTTTTAGGGTTTTAAATCACGAAAGGGATGTCGAGCATGCATGGGTCGAATACAACAATTTATTTGATGTTTATAAGGTATAAAGGGTCTGAGAAAAATACCAATTAAATTTTGGAACGTGTGGAAACAGCAGTTCGATCAGATGTATACTCGATTGGCCAAAACACTCCAAAAATCGTCACGACTTCACCAAAGGCCTAGCAACCTTGAAACCAATTTTCGTGGGTCTTATTACATTTAAGGAACATCAGAAAAATGATAGATGAATTATATAATGGTCGATTGAAGCAGAAACATTTTACCTCTTTTCTAGGGCTCGACAAAGGAAAACAAATGCTACGATCGTGTAAGGCTTCAACAATTCGAATGGGATTTTTCTTGGCTTCTTAGGATGTTGATGAATCACATAAAAATTCTTGAGAGTGATGGGAGAGTCGAATGGAGGCTGTGAGAATTTCTTTGTGTGTTTATTTTAGGTCGGCAATTAGGGTTTAGGAGAAAAGATATGGATTGACTTTTTAAAGTGGAATGCCGTGTGATATAAGGGGGGGGGGGAGGACCATAAATTTCGTGATATGGGTTGACAAAATATCTTTGGTGATTATTTTCCTTATTTTGCACAATTTAAATCAAATTAAATCTCCTTAAAATTCATTTTATCTCACTCGGCTCTTGTAGGGGTATTTTGGTAATTTTACCACTTGTATAAATGTTAAATGTAATAGTTAAAATTATTTAGATACATAACTTGTGCATTGTTTGAAGTTTGGGATTTATTTGGAGACTTTATAAGCTTTTAATTAAATTTCAAATTTGTAAGGGCAATTTGGTCTTTTCACATGTTCTCGGATTTTAGGTGTTACATCTTCTTCCCCTCTAAAAAGAAAAATTTCGTCCTCGAAATTTGAAGTCGCAAAGTTAGACGAAGTCGTAGCAAACCGCAAAAGTCGTCACAAACATTTTCACGCCCGGGAAGGTTCTTCCAAAAGATATTCAGACCAACTGGTTTCTCATGACTCGTAATTATTGTCAAAACAGTTTCAGATTTCTCAGAAGGGCATATCATATTGAATTTGAATCAAAAGGATAATGTACCAAACATAACGGATGATAAATGAATTCTCCAGGAAGAGGTATAAAAATACATAGGATTTTCATCGAATTGGTTAGGCGAATCAGATGAGAATACATTGAATTGTAGCAAACGTGGGGTGATATACGGTTTAACCCTTCAGCTTCTCAGATAGTCTCGGCTTTTAGATAATTTTCCAAAGGTATTCTCATAAACAAACAGGTCTCATTTCCTCAAAGTCCACAATCACATATTTTACTCATAGCAGATCATAATGAACAACTTCACGAATGCGAATCGTATACGGACAGAAAGCATATCGTTAGATATCGTCAACGGCAGAAATTTCATAATGGAACCTAAGATCCTTATCAGAAGTTGCAAAGATCAGCAAAACACGTGTCGAGAGTCCAAACGTATCGAATCGTATAACAAGGACAGCATATCAAACGTATAGGTAGAATGAACTTAAAGTCTCACTAAACTCAGATGATCTTGATCAGATGCCAGAATTCTAAAGCTTCTAAGGCACTCCTCGAAATATCATATGCCCACCATAAGTGCACGTTATATGATGTAAGTATTATCACGTTGGCCAGGCGTCATAATACTGGCATCATATACATATGCCCTCATGATGATCATACTTTATCTCAAGTCGTGAACACCCAAACTTATTTAAATCCACCTAGTCCACCTATAGTCTCAGAGGTCACCAAAATCAAACAACATAACTAAGAGAACGAAATTACTCGAAGAGTAACGGAGATCCGAGAATGTCATTCAAAATTAAGGTACGTCATCAGTAACGTCAATTCTTTACAGCATCATCTCGTCTAAACACAATGTCCGCTTTCAAATCCGTCCACTCATTTACAAATTTCAAAATTTCTTCCAAGTTGGAGTAGTCTGTTTATTCTTGTCCGTCTTACCTCATGATTAAGAGAATTTAAAATTCGAGTCTGGTTCCTCAAGCCTTCAGCAACTCTTCTTGGTACTGTGGCATCGTAGCGGCAGTCTCTGACACGATCACTGTGCATCCCTCCATCCGCAGGTCTGCTTCTGCTCTCAATTCATCTTAGTACAACTAAAATGAATAGAGAAACAAGACTGCGTTTCTTCGACAGGTCTTCTAACATAGCTCCAGGTTTTTAAGGTACATGATGTTGTTGTCGACTCCAGGTTGTGTGTTGAATGGTTCGTCTTCTTTGGTCTGGTTGTCTTGGTGCCCAAACTGAAATCTTCACGTGTTGCGTGATGCATGATTGAGCACTATCCTAGTTCCTCACTTCTTCTTGTATGCTTCTTCCATGGTAATGCTTGTCGCAACCATCTTCTACGACTCTTCCACCAAGTTTCTAACTCCGATAACGATCTTCGATCTTGGTCCTTCTTGTGAAAGCTCTGTCTTCACATTATACAGGGTAGTGTTGTCTACTATGATTTCTGAACGTCAATCAAATTCTCTTCCAGAACAAAGGGTCATCTCACCAATTAATCTCTATGTTCTTCTTTCGTTTTAGAACACAACACAATGTCATACTATGACAATTTGTCCAAAACACGCGAAAACATGATTATTCTAGCCAACACCATTGGCATCATTCAAACTCATAAATGTGATAACGAGTGCAAAGGCAGCTTCAGAAATCATCTCAGGGAATTTTCACATCGCCTTCTTTCTTCTTCAGGAACTGAAATACTTCCCAAATGTTACTCTCGGTTAGTTAACCCCCTTCTTAGAAGTTTTTGTGGTTGCTTCTTCAGCCTTCAAATCTAAAATGATGCAATCAAATGCGGGGTTCAAAGGAAAAACAAATTAATCATTGATACGCGGAAACAGATAATGATTGCTGATAGTGGTACGTTTAAGTTCACGATAGTCGATACGTCATCGCATACTTCTCTTGTTCTTCTTCATAAACAAACGAGAGCATCCAAAGAGAAATCACCAAGGTTGGCAGAAATCATATTCCATCGGTTCCTTCAAACACTCAACTTCTATGGTACCATGGTTTCTTCAACTGGGATTAGTTCAATACCCACTCTACTTCCTAAGCAGGAAGGAGTACCAAAAGGTTCATCAGAGAATACCGGAAAATCTTCGTACAACAAAATATTTCCCAATAGCAGAACTTTCTAAGGGTTGATAATAATGGTTTTCAGGAAAACTTTGATAATCACATGAGTTCGGGGTTGGTGTTTCCATAGGGGCAGAAATTTTAGCAGATGTAGAGAGTCATCATAATGAAATAGGGTGAAGCAGATTTTTAAGGTCACAATTCAGATATGGTAGTCTATGGTATCTTTACGAGTAGCCATCCAGTCCAAAAGGCCGTACAATCAGACATATCAAAGTCAAAGGATTCATAGAGTGAAATACAGTCGTCAAATCATACAGATAGTTCAGATCTCAGAGTCAAGTACATAATTCAACAAAAGTGTTGGGATGGGTAAACAAACAGTTCAATGTGTGGGAATTTCGTTTAGCTTCTTAGCATAAGCGACAGGTAGGATGTGTATCATTGGTAATACGAACATCGTATAGTTGTCAATTGTGAGATGTACAGAATCTCAGTTATCAGCATCATCATGCTTAGTTAACAAATCCATACAGAGATAGTCTTTACATCATACCCTTCCAAAGGAAATGGTTGGCAGAACAAGGTTCATCATTCAAAGAGAGGAAACAAAACTTCTCATATTCGTGGTTCATAATTACCAAAATTCTCATAGGAGTAATAATGGATCATACAGAGTTAAGTAGTATCGGATGATACATTCATACCCAGCATAAGTAATGAATTTACAGAATGTGTCGAACACATTGTGGTTGAATGACCTACGATGTGGTCGAAAAGGTGTCAAACGGCTTATCAAACAAATCGGAGGCGGAGATCAAAATCTGAAGGTGAAACTTAAATGTGTAAGGTATCCAGGTAGCCTCCCGAGGTATTCCAAACTTACTTGGTTACTAAGCTTAAGTTGCAAAACTTCTAACTTCTGAAACAAAGGTCCTTATAAGGCTTATCTAAGAGCAAAGGCACGATCAGAGTGTTGCGGAAGCAAATGATACTTACATAAATGTCTTAGTCTACCCATTCCTCACTGGTAATAACTTAGGTTCCTATGGGGAATCCTAATGTAAAGTTTCTAAGGTTGTCTTATGAGCGCCTACAGTGGAAACTTAGGGGTCCAAACTTCACAGGTCAAGGGTAAATGTGTTACGAATCGCAGCCTGGTCTCTGATACCATAATTGTAACACCCCAACCCGATAAGGGTAGAAGTATTACATTACAGTGACATATCAGAACAAACACAAGCATATGATTCATACATACAACGAAATTTAGGGTTACAAATGAAAATCTGAAACAACAAGGTTACAAAACAATAAATACTATGTCTAATAAAGTGAAACTTCATCTAATCGTCTCTAGTCCAAAGCATAGTCTTCTAAGTCCAGTCACACTCTCTTCCCATAACCCAGCTTCCTACTAAAACCTGCCGCAGGAAAAGGAAATGCGGCTGAGCTTAAAAAGCCCAGTGAACAGATACATATACAAAGCAATGATAATGAAACAGAACTGAAATATAGTGCATTGGGGAAATAGAATAAGGAATAGATAAAAGAGTAATAGAATAGAAAGAAGAAAGGATAGTCATCTACCACGAGCCCAGAAACATATCATATCATATAAGCCGTCAATACCATAATTCTTCATAATCATATAGAGGGGAGTCCTCTCAGATAATCAGATAATATGAGGGGTGTCCTAATTCTTCAAATGGGTGGAGTAGCGAACTCCCAGAAATTTGTGAAAGGCATGTATAGCACACAGTACCAGTCACCAGACATATATCATAATCATAATCATAGTTAAATCCACTAAACAGAACAGATCTAGGATTGCAATCCATACGCCCCTTACTCAAAGTCAATCTCAAAGTCATATACTCAAAGTCATAATGGCCATAATAGTAATCATAAAAAGGGACGGCGTGAGAAATCACTCACCCACACATGAGTCATGCCAGCGGTGCATCACAGACATGCCTATGGTACCTCCATAGGTAGGGAAACAGAAATGGCTCGGGTATCAAACTAAGAGTCAGGTCTCATATCATAAAAAAAGTCATATAGCAAAGGTGTATCTCAGAATCATATCAAAGGTTCATAATAGCAGTTCGTAACAAAGGGTTCATATCAGAAATAGTATTCAAGGTCCAATCAGAGTTTATCAGGTCAAGGTTCATATTCAAAAATCAATTCATGGTTCAGTTCAAAAGTCCGTTTCAAAAGTTTCTATTAAAAGTCCAATTTAAATAATCTTTTAAAACAGTTTTCATAAAAATGGTCTTTCAAAATATAGTGTTCATGAAAGTTAAATAACATTTCTTTTAAAAAGAAATTTAGCATCATTTATAAACATCTTTTCAAATCGGTTCTTCTCAAAACATTTCCATGGTATCATTAAGAAGGTTTTCATAGCATAGGTTCATAACGGAGGTCATATCAAGTGGGATCAACAGAGAAGGTTCAAGTAAAGGGGATCATAGCAATGGCATCAATGCGGGAACTAACAGATCAGAATATGAAAGAGATCACGAGAAACCTTTTGAGAAAGGTCAGAATATCTGTACCTTAAACCGCAAGTGCACACATGACAAAAACATAAAGGTCGAAAGCAAAATTCCTTCTTCAGCGAATCTACACGAATTAATGGTCGGCTTGTTATTAATAACTTATTAAATTCAGATTTCTCATTTTAGTCGGCTTTCCAGTTTTAGTAACTTTCCATTTAAAGTGACTTTCCACTTTTAGCAGGTTTCCATAAATAGTAAGTTTCCACTTTTAGAAAGTTTCCATAATTAGAAAGTTGAGTCATTATTAATGGAATCAAAGTATCTTTTAACATATTTACACATTTGGTCCTTAGGGTTCATAACTTTACCTTTTACACCCTTATATTTCCAAAATTACACTTTAAACCTTTTAGTATTCAAAGTTACACTTTAAACCCTTAACTTATCCATTTTACATAATGATCCCTTATTTTATCATGTTATACGAATATACCTTCAAGTATTCACAATTTACACTTTAAGTCCTTCAAGTTATCAAAGTTACATATTTAACCCTTTAATTTACAATTTCAACTTTTAATTATCAATAATTACATATTAAGCCATTAAATTACCAAATTTGCACAAAACCCCTTGAATACTTTTAAATACTCAAAACAGCTCCAAGTTTCTGAAAATTACATTTTTAGTCCCTCTCTTTTAATTATTTTCAAAACAAACCCTAATTAATCATTAAATACATTTTAATCCATTTAAATGCAAAACTTACACATAGCACCCTCATCTTATATTTTTGTCGAATAGTATACAACTCAAATAAAGTTCCAGAATTAACCTTTAAGTTTACAAAACTCACCCAAAACCTTTTAACACAAATCGCATGACATAAAATCATGGAATTAAAAACCCTAATCAAACCTAATCCATTTTTAATCATTTCCAGCACATTAAAGATCATTAATCATTACAAAAACAAGCCCTAATTCATAAAATCAAATCGTATGGATTTTTCCCTTTTATTTATACACGTTTTATTTAAAAATCGATAAACCAAAACAATTCGAAAACACATGATTCAAGCCATGATAATTCTTCCAATAATTTTCCAGATCATATTACATTATAAAAAGTGTAAATAAATTTTATTAGGAATTGTTATGGATCGGAAGGTATATTACACAATTACACTCGTTTTTAGGGTTTTAAATCACGAAAGGGATGTCGAGCATGCATGGGTCGAATACAACAATTTATTTGATGTTTATAAGGTATAAAGGGTCTGAGAAAAATACCAATTAAATTTTGGAACGTGTGGAAACAGCAGTTCGATCAGATGTATACTCGATTGGCCAAAACACTCCAAAAATCGTCACGACTTCACCAAAGGCCTAGCAACCTTGAAACCAATTTTCGTGGGTCTTATTACATGTAAGGAACATCAGAAAAATGATAGATGAATTATATAATGGTCGATTGAAGCAGAAACATTTTACCTCTTTTCTAGGGCTCGACAAAGGAAAACAAATGCTATGATCGTGTAAGGCTTCAAAAATTCGAATGGGATTTTTCTTGGCTTCTTAGGATGTTGATGAATCACAAAAAAATTCTTGAGAGTGATGGGAGAGTCGAATGGAGGCTGTGAGAATTTCTTTGTGTGTTTATTTTAGGTCGGCAATTAGGGTTTAGGAGAAAAGATATGGATTGACTTTTTAAAGTGGAATGCCGTGTGATATAAGGGGGGGGGGGGGGGAGGACCAAAAATTTCGTGATATGGGTTGACAAAATATCTTTGGTGATTATTTTCCTTATTTTGCACAATTTAAATCAAATTAAATCTCCTTAAAATTCATTTTATCTCACTCGGCTCTTGTAGGGGTATTTTGGTAATTTTACCACTTGTATAAATGTTAAATGTAATAGTTAAAATTATTTAGATACATAACTTGTGCATTGTTTGAAGTTTGGGATTTATTTGGAGACTTTATAAGCTTTTAATTAAATTTCAAATTTGTAAGGGCAATTTGGTCTTTTCACATGTTCTCGGATTTTAGGTGTTACAAGACAACCTCGCGTAAAATCGGCGGCATCCTATATAAGTTACTAAATCCTAGAAAACAAGATAAGATATAATGCTTGTGGAATGAAGTTTGCAGATTTCCTGGAGATTATAAAACTTAATAATTCACAAAAACCATAAGACTCCGTTAGAAAAACAAAACCGGTAAAATTTCCAGATTTTTACACCTGACGCCGTCAAGAGTAAACTCCTAACGCCGTCAGAATTGACCTGCAGAAATTCTTATGTTAAGTTTCCGGAAAATTTCTGGAAAAACTTGGTCCTACTTCCTGGAAAATCCTGCAGAACTTCATTATGACTCAATACAAGCATTTGACTCTAACAAATACGAATATACATGTTCATTTAATATTGTGGAGAATCATGATCGGTTTGTTTCTTAAAAACATATTTGGGGTTTCCCCTTACACTTATCTTTTGCAAAAATACTTTTAGGTGGAGTTAAGACTAGGCCAAAACAACAAAGTAAAGTATTTCCACTATTTAGTTTAGAAACATGATTAACCAACAATAAAAATAAAGCATGCATACGGAAGCAAATAACAATCAAACAAATAAAATCACACAAAACATGGGTTGCCTCCCAAGAAGCGCTTTTCTTTATTTACGAGTCTTGTAGCTAGACTCAAGGTCATGGGTTAACGTGTATCGCTTATGCTCACATAACCAAGTGTGAGCCATCTAATAGTCGCCTCATCTTTCTTATAATCATCCCTTAACTCTAAGCACCCGCGATAGTATCTTTTATTCTTTTCATGAATATACTTAAGTCCTTTTCTCTTATCATTTTCACTTAACATCTCTATAGGCGGATACCTACTACACTTTTCCATGGAAAAATCTTTGAACCTAGGGTGTGCGCGGGGCATTTGATAGACAAAATCTTCATCCCCATCCGAGAATGTAATTAGCCCTTCTATGAGTTTTTCATCGAGTTTGGTCAACCGTTTGAAGGGTTTTCCAAACACAACTTGGGTCAATTTATTATCAATAAACTCTCCTAGATTCTCCATAACCATGAACTCAACAAGATAAACCAACCTTCCTACAAACACATGCAATGGTATTGCCTTAGCAATAATGTTTTCTCCTTTGTATTCTAACTCATCTACCATGATTTTATTGTATTCATTACGTGAGATTATGTTCATTGGAAGAGATGAGTTGAGATAGGTGTTAAAGCTCTTAAATCCGATCTTACAAGGGAATTGCATGTTAAATGAACTATCACACTCAATCCTAGTTCTAGGGTCAACATACCTAAGAGGGTTTATTTCCTCTTCCATTCTATCCTCATTAATCACGTCACCATCATCAAGATCCTCATCGGAGCCTGAATAGTAAAAAGGACTAGCCCTACGGTCATCATCATGATCAGACTCTTATAGCTCAGAATTATTGTCAAAATGGTGGTTGGGTGAGAGGTTAGGTGGGTTCTCATTTTCTGCTAAAGGAAGTGGGGCGGGCATTTGGAAAATCCTACGACGAAAAACACGAATAACAGGAATCAAACGATCAATGTTATTGTTATCCATCGAAACAGTTTACGAACAAAGACACAAAGAAATAGATAGACTAAAGAAGACCTAAAAAATAAAAATAAAATCTTACTAGAAAGGAATCTAGCAAGTAGACCTAATACAAAGAAATTCTAACCTAGACAATAACTATTCCCCGGGCTGCGGCGCCAAAAACTTGATGCGTGGGAATCGCAACAGGCTTTACCTCTCGAGGGATCTCGAGAAGCTTACAACCCCCACCAGGCAGTGTACCTGATCGTTGTAGTATAGTATAGTGACAAGTACCGGGGGATTGATCGTTCAGCTTAGGAATAGTGTCGCTAGGATTAGAAAGCCTAAATACTAGTTCTAAAGGTGAGGGATGATTATTTTTGTGTTTTTATATTTTATGGAAAGCAATTAAAAATCTCGGGTTTGAAGGATTTGGGCGGAATTAGTTGCTAGTCAACTAACCCAATACTAAGATGCAATCAAAATAAAATACTAGAAATGAAAATAAACTAATTTATACTAAGGTTGTGAGCAGTGATTTGAGAAAATGTGTTTACTTAGATTTCACTACTCCCTAGAAATATTTTACACGTTAATTACTTGTTATAATTGCATGGATGACGGATCGCATTCCTTAATACCATTCATGGGGTGGCACACATAACTCCCCAATTCTATGAGCTCTTATCTCCTCCTACACCATGCCCAGTACAACTATAGGGATTGTAAACAGTGGCTCATGCATTAAATACAACCAATAAAGACCTAGTGCGCGTTGGTTCATGTTTATTAAGACGTTCAAGCATGTTACCAATTGGAGATCTGCCAGTTTTCTTAAGCCTAACATATAAATCATTCATCCACAACAAGAATAAACAAGTAATCAACACATAATCAATATCTAGGTTTCATTAGATCTAAGCAAACACAAGATAGATCTAGCCTAGCATGATGGAATTAAGACAAGAACATGATATAGACAACCAACACATAGACATATTGATTGAATTAGAAGAACACTTATCTTGATTAAACATGCAAGGTATCAAAGGGTTGGAACCCTTGAAAAACCTGTAAAGTTACACCAAAATCGTACTTAGGATTTCTCCCAAAACTTCTCTCTTTAAATGTGAAAAATTAGAAAACTATATATAGGAAAAGGGGTCTGACGGCGTCAAGACCAATTAGGTGACGCCGTCACCTCGCCGCCAAAACAATCCTCGGACTGCCTAGATCTACATTTGACGCCGTCAAGTACAAATCATTTCCAGGCCGTCATGATTTTTACTCTTGACGCCCTACCTTCATGACGCCGTCAAATCTCTTCTGGATCGTCATGGAATTTTACTCTTGACGCCGTCAGGGAACTACTCTTGACGCCGTCACCTACTGTTCCCAGCAAGGAAAATTAAGACTTTGGCGTTTTCTTCACTTTTATGCTCCAAAAATGTCCGAATTGCTTCCTTTTCCAGATTTCACTCCCAAAGTACCTAAAATCACAAAAGGAACGATTCAGGCCAATATTTGATCAAATAAATTCGGATTCGGGCTTAAATGACCCCCTAAAAACGGATCATTTTTCGCCTCATCAGTCTTTTACGTGTTGATTTACTCATCTCACTCTATTACCTTTGACGGCTATTGGTTTCTATCACGTTATTTCACATTCTGCAATCGTTTCGCCTATGACGTTGTTGCGGGTATCTTCTTGTCTCGGCATTTTGTTCTTCACTCTTGGAGTATTGGTATCATGGTGTGTCCGTTACTATTTCAAGATGAAGCCTCTAAATTACAATTTTTATTAGCCTTCACGACTTGTGATGATTGATGTGATCGATTAAGCATCTCGGATCTAGCTCCCTTGATTTCTATTGCGTTGGAATGTTACTGGGCTACTTCGACATGTTTTGGACAAACTTCTATGATTTCTTCCATTACCCTCATGCCCACTCTTAAAGAAAAGCTGGACCTGAGATAAGTTCTCTTTTCAAAAGCTTGCCAATATTACATTATATTTTAGAATGCTTCAATTAGTATGTGAATATGATTTAACTGATAAGTTGCCATGCTTTTAGATTATTAACACTAATATATGCATATATGATATTAGCATTATTAACCTACTTGTTGTTTAGTCTATTATCATTTTTCTTAATCTTCTATGATCTATAGTAGAACCCTTCCACTTAAGCTATATGATCTTACTAGTTGCATTAATAGATGTATTATAATTGAGATTTGTTTGCAACTTGATATTATGATCTTTGTATACATATATACATATACATATATATATATATATATATATATATATATATATATATATATATATATATATATATATACACACACACATACACACATGTCTATCTTGTATCCATGAACTATTTACCTTACTCCTTCCTGTCCCATTGCATTTAGATCATAAGTATCTATCATTTCACTTTAATATCTTTAGGTGTCATTAAAGATGATTATGGGTGACAATGGGCTTAATTGATTCTATTGAGCATGATAAGCTTCCATTTCAAATCCTTCACTTGCAACTTCTTGATTATCATGATCAAAACATCATGTTTAAAACTTCTCTCTTTTTGAATGAAATATTTTTTGAAACAATTTACTTAACTAAAATTTCTTTCATAACCATTATTTTAATCAAAAACAAGATTGAAATTTTTTGTTACACGTTATGAAACAAAATTCAATCTATGTTATTGTAATGCACACTTGAATTTACTTCAAAACATTGTTGAATAAAACTAAAAACGTTTTGCTTAAAACACATTTAACTTTCTCACATGTGTCATACACTTCTATTGGAAATGACATTCACAATTTAATCAAATCATTTCATGAGAATCATGACTTGCCCATATGGATCTTGTTTGTAACAAGTCTTGAAGTCTATATAATTATGTCCACCTATTTGTTACTTGTTAACAATCATCAATATGTTTGCTCTAGACTAAATGTTATCATCTTCATATAGTTACACATTTAACTTATTTGCCTTATTGGCTCCTTTGTTGCATATCTTAATTGATAAATTAATAGATAGCATGATTATTAGAAATTAATTGCCTATTTTAATTAATTCTATATCACTCTCTACATTCATGAATAGTATGCCATATATTACCTCAAAGAGTTGAACTTACTTGAATCCAAATCCAAAAACACAAACTTTTTTGAAAATTTTCTGCCAAAAAACCCGTTTCTGGCATTCTGAGAATCACCAGATGGGCGGCCCCCTTAATTATATAAGGCGGCCCCCTTAATGATTAAGGGGACCGGCCCCTAATTAAGGGGACCGGCCATCTGATGGTCGGGGATACTGTTTTCTTTATAACTTTTTGACCTATTTCAGCCTATACTTCCCAAAATTCACAAACATATTTTGTCCCATGCTATCCCTCAAAATTTACCTTCCTAAACCACATTTCTCATACACTATAAATACCCTCTTCCCATCATTAATGCCATCACACCCAAACATGTCATCTCCCAACAACCAAAAACCTAAGATTTCAAGAACCGCAAGGATCTCCGTCAAACCTGTTTGGAGGAGGAAACTTGATTCTTGTCATAACTCAAGTGATGTTGTTCCAAGTCAACCAACTACTAAACCTCAAACCCACAATAATGACTCATCTCACAACCTATCACCCACTCATTCCCTCATTCATGCTTCTTCTTATGATGAGCATGCTCAATCCCAAAACAACAATCCCAATCTCTCAATCAATACTTCACATGTTGCTCATTCAACAAAAACACCACTTACTCTTGGAGAACCTCTTCCACCCATTTCATGTTTTCATGACTACCCAAGCTCAACCATGTCTCCACCACCAAGAGTACCACCACCACATCCTACAACCTCACATGCCATTCCTATGTTGCATGTTCAAACCTTCACCCAAGACAACCATCATGTTCCACCATCATCACCTTCCTCCGAACACTTGAAGTTCGTTGAGGAGCTAAAAGAGGCTCATGAGCTTAGTGCTCTTTTAGCATTACATCTTGCGCAACGCAATTTGGATCCAACCCAATCAAGCTCACCATCATCACCACACAACATCAACCAAGTTGAGAAGCATGTCAACAATTGCCCTTGTTGCATATTCCTTCAACAACAAACCATTGCCTTGAATGAGCACTTCACTTGGATTGAGTATCTTCTTACAAGATCTCAACAAACATCATCACTTGAACAACATCAAAACCCTCAATCAACAAACCCTATCTCTAACCCACCACCTACAAGTTCCACATCTCCAAACTCACAAACATCCATGCAACCAAAAGTTTATCTCCACTAAACCACCAAGCATTTTATATGCTTATGTTTCTTATTTTCAAATAAAACCTTTCAACCATTTTGGGATTCAAGGAAGTTTGGTGATACTCCTTGTTAGCACAATAGGATGCTATACTTAGTCTTAGTATTCTATATTTATGGCTTTTGTAACAATGATTATGGGTTGACATAATCAATTTCTATCAATGAATGACTTAATATGTGTTCCTTATTATCTTTTGCCATACTTATTACTTGTTGGTATTATGATATATGTGTTTGCTTGTGCTATGCTTGTGCTTCTAATATTTTTCTTGCAAGAATCCCAATTCTCTAACCCTTGGTGCCCTCAAACGAGGGGGAGCATACATCAAGGGGGAGCTTCCTTTCTTTTGGCTTAAACCTTTTTGATTTTACAAAAAGGGGGAGAAGTGAATATAAACTCACTAAATACTTGTCTAAAAAATTAATTTTTTGATTTAATGAGTTTAGATTTTGTAATCATCAAAAAGGGGGAGATTGTTGATATAAATAAATGACTAAAAATGTTATTCATATCTTTCGATATCTCTATGTTTTGATAATCACAAAACGAAAACTCATCAAACCAAAGATTATGACATAAACAAGTATTTAGTAGTAAATACTCATCTTTACCATTAAATCACTTAAGGTATGGATAAACAAAGTGTCTAATGTATTACAAGATCAAAGGAACATTTTTGTTAATAACTAAATATTTATAAAATGTCACAAAACATTTTATATCTTTTGTAAAACATTTTTGGAATTAAAAGAATATGTTTTATTCATTACAAATTTGTGAATTCAAATTTTCAACCAAAAATGGCAAATCTAATTCAGAAAAATTCCCCTCACAAAAGGACAAGAAAATCCAACGTTCAGGAGGGCGGCCCCCTTAATCATTAAGGGGACCGCCCCCTAATTAAGGGGACCGGCATGCTCCAGAACAGTATTTTTTGGCCCTATAAATATTGGATCATTCCACATATTTTTCTCACCTTTTTGCACTAAAAACTTTCTGATTTAAACATCCCTCTCCATCCTCTAAAAATTCTTTGATCTTATATACTTTGATTTTTGTTTCAAAGTGATTCAAGCCTCAACACTCAAGTGCAAAGAGAAGAATACTTCTATTAGAAGTATTACAACTTAGTATCATCTTGCTATCTAAGTTGTTTGTTTGTTTCATCTTGTTGATCTTTCATATTTTGGTGAATAAGGTGTATGTATTAGTTTGCTAGATTTAGTTGTAGAATCTAGAATTGTTGTAAGTGTGAAGTGGAGTTTGAAGTGAAGAAGTAGTGTTGGATAGTAGTGAAGATAGGATAGAGTGGCAATAGTGACTAGTAGTGAAGAAATTGAAGCTTCCAAGTGGAGAAGACTTGAAGATATTAGTAAACTAAAGTTGTGAAGACTCTAGTGGATTGAAGGTGCAAATATATTATTGGTTTGAAGTTGTGAAGACATTGGTGCTTTGAAGTTGTGAAGTAGCAAGACATTGAAGTCGTGAAGTATTTAGTGAAGGCGTGAAGATACTCGTGATGTGAAGGCGTATTGAAGAAGTAAAAGGTGTGAAGAAGTTGCGATGTGTTATTTGGTGTGAGATTGGTTCTAGCTATGATTAGAACTCGACATCTTGCTTTGTGTCGTTAATTGGTGTAAGCATTTGGTGTGTACGGTTTTCTCCGCCATAAGGGAGGTTATTGACTTAGTGAAGAAAACTCTCGAGTTCGGTGCTCGGGAAGTGGAGTAGGGCAAGGAAGGTGTCCTTGTAGCCGAACCACTATAAATCCTTTGTCTCTCGGTTTGATCTTTCCAACTCTCATTCTTTACTTATTTACTTACTTGCTTCTCGTACATTATTATTATTGTGTGTTGTGCATATATTGGTTTCACATAAAGATCAAACTAGGTTCCATTCAAAACATTAATTATACATTAGTAAATTAAAAGAATATACAATCATTAAAACACATATACATATATAAATACAAACTTATAATCAAGTGAGATATATGAAATTATAATTTCTATTCAACACTTTAAATAAGTAGTATCTATGTGACATATGTGAATTAATTTAT
The DNA here is from genome assembly GCA_030686995.1 of Artemisia argyi. Classification (NCBI taxonomy): domain Eukaryota; kingdom Viridiplantae; phylum Streptophyta; class Magnoliopsida; order Asterales; family Asteraceae; genus Artemisia; species Artemisia argyi. The sequence continues at coordinate 46,028,313 of CM060701.1, forward strand.
ATCTATACTTTAGCTTCAAAGGTTTTTGCAAATTATTATCAATTCTTTGAAAGTGAACTTTTATTAAACGAAAAAGACGCAAAACTATTCAACCCACCTTCTAGTTTTCCACAATTTGTTCTTGGGACTTTATACTATCATACTCTCAACACTTTACTTTTCATTTAGCTATGTATTGTTTTTAATTCCGTAGGTTTAAGTTTTTAATAAGCTTTGTAATGTTTTAATTTATGAATAAAGATTTTTTAGGTTCGTATATTTACGTTTTTTATTTCGTACGTTATGTTTTTAATTTCGTACTTTTACTTTCACAGTTAAGTTTTTTGTTTATAATAAAAGTATTTAAATAAATAAAAAATGGGTATGAAAGGTGACCAAAACAGATGAAGGTGAGAATGAGTGAGGGGAAGTGAGAGAAGAGACGGAGGTGACGCTGATGTGGATGGTGAGGGTGTGGCGATCGCTCCTATTATCTTAAGAGAGCACGTGAGGAAGTGATAGGTGCCCATTATAGGTTGTAGATGTGACCTATAGTATCGCAACTGATAACATCGTCAAATTGTCCTGATATTTTAGTATCAATTTCCCCTTAATATGCTCATCATTTGTATCATTTTACTTGAATATATACTCTAATTCGTTAATATTTTATTTTCAGGTTAATAATCAGCATAGAAACGAAAAGACGCGGATTTGGAAGGTTATTAATGTGAATACACAAGAGTATGCTGACCAGACAAGAGTTATGGCGTAAATCCCTACTCTACTTACGCCGTAACAAGGATTTACACTAGAAGACCAAAAGTCAACACGTTCAAGGTTACGGCGTAACTCCAACTTAAGTTACGCCGTATATTTTTCCTGACTTAGAAGTATTTTATGGTACAAATTAGTTACGCAATAACCACTTGTAAGGTTATGGCGTAAACTTGTTAACGAGAGTTCTACGATCTTAACTTTTTTTTAAGTTACGACTTAACATTATTAATATAGATAAAATCGTTTGAGATACTGATGTTACGGCATAACCAACCCTAGATGTTACGCCGTAACTGAGTCGAGACTATAAATACAATCCCTAATTCTGCATGGTCACATATCCTCTCAACACACAAAAACCAGAGACGACTCAGGGCTTCAAGGAGGACTATATTCGGTAGCATACAAGTCATTTCCAAGAGAGAATTCACGCTACATGTTACATAAGTTTTAGTATTTCATATTACATTTTTGTATTTAATTCAATATCTTTCAACATGATCTTAAACATTGAATTTTTGTCATGTTTTAATATGATTGGCTAAACACCTTTGGTGTTAGCTTAGTTATGAAATTGTTATTGCTTTTATGTAGTTTTTTTTTGTTTTTTTGTTTTTTTGTTTTGTTTTTTTTTTTTTTTTTTTTTTTTTTTCATATCGCTTTATATGTATGCCTTCTTTTCTTATTCTGGGATACCCTTGTTTTGATAGCATGGATAGTTGGTTGTATCTAAGAAACTAGGAGAATTGATCATAAGGACCCTGGTGAAATAGGTTGCGAGTAATGGTAAGAATTGACCATAGGACTACCACTATCTTGCGTGAGAATTGAACCAAATGATCACCTTCCAAAAGGAAATGCTTAAGAAGTTAGGCGGAACCTAAGTTCCGACTGGCCGGGTTCTGTTGAATAAGTCTTAGATCGTAGCGGTGCTTAATGACTCTTCCGTAAGGTAAACCCACGAACTCTTGTAATCATTAGGTTACAGAATATTTATCAAAAGTAGCAGTCATAGTAAACAATAACTATATGTAGCAAGTGTGAACAATATTCTTTTCTTATAAAAACATTTAGTAACGTAGTTATAACTGTAAAAATAACGTAATATTGTATAACCACAGCTCCTAAATGCTCTATACTTCAAAATGATACTTCATGGAGCGTTAAAAAATGTTATTTCGAAAAGAAATAAAGCTACTTGTTTAAAAATGAGCATTAAAATTACAAAACTTCACTCTCAAATGCCTCTAAACGCTTTGCGTCAAACACTCTAAGTAACTCTAAGTGTAGTGTGTAAAAGCAACACATTTTTTTTTTAATTTTTTATTATTTTTCTTCTTTCTAGTGGTTGATAGTTAACTTTGAACAACATATAAAGGAAAGACAACGATTAATTATGGGGTTAATTCTATAAAAAAGCATCATAGTTGTCAAAAAATTATTTTCAGAGTAGCGAACTAAATTATACTTTTATTAACACTAATGTTGACACTTTTGTCTTTCTGTAAGTAGCATGACCATTTTATCCTTCCAAATTACATAAATTGTCCCCGTGAATTTGCGAAAATTGCATTCACCGTCCCTAGGCTAAACTACCTAAATGGTCCTTGTTGTTTGGAGAAAATTGCGTCCACCGTCCCTATTTTTTTTTCAAAATTTTTTCCAAAGTTTTTTTTTTTTTTTTTTTTTTTTTTTTTTTTTTTTTTTTTTCGAAATTCTTTTTTTTTTTTTCTGAATTTTTTTTGAAATTATTATTTTTTTCTTTTTTGAAATTTTTCTCTGAAATATCTTTTTTCGTGACACGTGAAAAAAAAATTGATTTTTTTCGTAATAATTTCTAAGCAAAATTTTTTCGATAAAAAAATCTCACTTGTGACAAAAAAAAAATCAAAAGTGAATAAAAAACAGGTCAAAACGTACTAAAAGGTAGATAAAACGTATATAAAAATGTAACAGATAAAAAATATATATATATTAGGGACTGTGGATGCAATTTTCGCAAAACCATAAGGACCAATTATGTAATTTACCCTAAGGACGGTGAATGCAATTGTCAAAAATTCAAGGGTAAAATGGTCATTATATATATATATATATATACATATATATATATATATATATATATATATATATATATATATATATATATATATATATATATATATATATATATATATATTTTGTTTATCTTTATTACTTAGATATCGACAAAAATATCAACAGTAATGTTTAAATGAGTTGTTTTTTTTTTTTTTTTTTTTTTTTTAATGAAATTAGCCCTTTGAAACGATATTGTTAATGAAATTACTCAATCACATGCTATGGGTAGCTATTTGAATGATCGAATCATGTATATATTTGATAAATTAAAATAAACATTTTCCTGATGAAATAGTTGTCATGAGGTCCTACTCCACAAAACGTGCAAGCCAACAAAAAAAATTAAAATAAAAAAACAATATAAAATGTCATTTTTCTATTTACATGAAAATCTAAGGATTTTATCTAATGACCGTGATATGGACATCTAAGATTCTACTAATCCATGGTTTAGGCTTAATGCAAGTGGCCCTTAAACATTAATTAGTGAATGATGCTTATTTTCTGAAAAGTAGGCTGTAACTTTCATATGAACGCACAAGACAAGTATTGAACTTTTATATTATTGTTCGAGAAGATCGTACGTGCCTTGTTTATATGTTTTGGTTGCTATAACTTGTAAGCCTGGAAAAAATTCTTTTGCAATTTCAAAATAACTGTTGATGCATAATCTGGCGCGGACTTATTCAACGACTCTCCTTGGGCTGTTAGTCGTCTTCATAAGCCCTGAGTAGACCTGTACAACAAAGAGAACCCGTTAGGAGTGGACCCGAGGCCGTAGCCCCGGGATCCACCTCCGACGGTCAAGTTAGTATGTGATGCGCGGAGCATATAATAATTATTAGGTTTAGGATAACCTGTTTGGTCGTATTGTAATCTGCTCATGAATGAGACCCCAGCCATGTATTTATAGGATACGGATTAGGGTTAACGCGTAGAGTGGGCCGCTGGCTACCCGGGCCTGGCCCATTCCTGGCCCAGTCCGGACCATACATCCACAAAGTACGTAAAGTGGGCCGCTGGCTACCCGGGCCTGACCCATTCCTGGCCCAGTCCGGACCATACGTCCACAAGCCCCCGAGTTTAGTATGACATAGCGCACGACTATGTTATGTTAAACTTAAGTTCTGTTTATGGCTGCGTAGGCTCAAATCAACCAAATGCGACGGTGCGCACTGGGTTTATATGCGCGTAAGGGACGGATCATACTGCGCAGTCCATATGCGACAGTACGCACTGGGATTGCGATTGTGATTGTCTCACAATGGTAAAGGTGTCCGTGGCGAAGGTGGATTCCTATGCTGTATCCTGGGTAAGGACGTACCTTTTATACTAGTAGTGATACAACATTGTGCGACAGAAGACGTGCTTCTGTGGCAGAGGTGCGCGTTGTCCGCGACCAAAGTGCGCGCTGTGCGCGGCAAGGATGCGCGCTGTGCACGACAGAGGTGCGCGCGGTTTGCGCGTCTTTACAACCGACATAGGACGTCTCCCATGCGGCAAGATGGTGCGAATATTAAAATTCGTCTTTGTACCGGGCCTGCAGTACCTCTTACGTACGATCTGCTTCCAAATATACCTGCGTAACGCTGTCGCGCGCAGTGGTATTATATACCCTGGTAGCCCCCCAAGTTTGATGGTGCTACTCGTGTAGGAGCATTAAACTTAAGTAATCAAATCCTGAAAAATACTCAATGCAAATTTTAAAAGTATATGCCGCGAATCACGACTGAGAAAACCTAATGAGGTAAAAGATAAGCGCATAGCAAAAATATAGCACATAGCATATATAATATATAAAAGAAGTAGTAGTGTGAATTACACCTATCGTGAGGTTTTACAAACTACATAAAATAAATAGCACGTAGCTAAAAAATAGTGCGCGCGTAGCGATTGATTAATTTTTCTTTATTATTATGATAATAAAAATAATGGCGCGGATGGATGTACCATGACCGCGAGTAATAGATTTATCGTGCACGCACAGACGCAGATAGATTTATCGTGACCGCATGGACTCTAACGTTTTGTGGATATTCGCAGTTGACCACGGCTTACGTCCAGTGCATGTATGTAACAGTGACAAAGCGCTCATGGCGATTGACTAGCATCGTGGTGACTGTACGTGACAGTGCGATCGTGTCGCCAATCTGCGAAGATTTCCTAACGCATGGTCTAACGCGGGTAGATTTATCGCCACTGCGCTGTTTCGCGGCTAAAAGATAAAATAGATCCGATCGTGCGGATTTAATGCGCTCGTAGCGATAGATAAAATCGTGTTTATCAAGGTTAAAGATTTATGTAAAATCTTTTAAAAGATAGCATATCTTAAAAGATATGTACCAAAAATATGAAGATATGTTCTAAATTATAGAAAATATTGGTCATGATTACGTAAGTACATCTAAGATACTGTACTCATATTGCGGGAAAGTAATAAAATCACATGGCATTAAACCTAACATGTTCCATACTTCCAGATGTGCGGTGCTATTAAATTGTGTGAAAATCACATGGCAGAATGCAAAAAACAAAAACGTTTACCGATTTGGTAAATCACATGGTAGAATGCGCACTAAACATTTAATATCACTTTTAAAGTGATATTTTAATAACCGTGTTTTGGTTTTAAAGTTACCGCATACGTGTAGTTGTATATCGGTGCAACGATGGTTGCGTTCTAGTCCGGTGAGAGCACAACACTTGTCGTAGCCATGTCCCACGGATGGCGCCAACTTGTTGATGCATAATCTGGCGCGGACTTATTCAACGACTCTCCTTGGGCTGTTAGTCGTCTTCATAAGCCCTGAGTAGACCTGTACAACAAAGAGAACCCGTTAGGAGTGGACCCGAGGCCGTAGCCCCGGGATCCACCTCCGACGGTCAAGTTAGTATGTGATGCGCGGAGCATATAATAATTATTAGGTTTAGGATAACCTGTTTGGTCGTATTGTAATCTGCTCATGAATGAGACCCCAGCCATGTATTTATAGGATACGGATTAGGGTTAACGCGTAGAGTGGGCCGCTGGCTACCCGGGCCTGGCCCATTCCTGGCCCAGTCCGGACCATACATCCACAAAGTACGTAAAGTGGGCCGCTGGCTACCCGGGCCTGACCCATTCCTGGCCCAGTCCGGACCATACGTCCACAATAACCTTTAAGTAGTACTTCATTCAAGCCTAACAAGGAAATCTTGATACCGATATAGATATAAATTAAATTAAATTCTAAAATAAAATAGATAAAACATAACCAAATTACAACCTATTTGTAGCAATATGATGCGTGAGTGACAAAGTTTTGATAAAGAAAACTCTAAACTTTAAATGCGATCAATTGATGTAAAACGAAGATTTATCTGTCTACATCGAATGCTTCATGTTTGTGCATTAAAAGTTCATCTTACTAAAGCTACCACTTGTGAATCTGACTATCATTACGTGTTAAAACATTGTTTTTATTTTACCTGTTTTACTTTATAAGGTTATTATATTTGAAATTATCAAAATTTTTGAGGTATGCTGTTATGTTCTTGATAATCATAAGTTAGTTTTAAACGCTTTTTAATGTTATATATCAATAACAACCATAGTCATTATTAGTCATAATGACCGCACACACGAGGCTTTTTCTAAATCTTTTAATTATGTATTATTTTAGATTGAATAACAAACAAATTAACGTGTCCTAAATGCTTTTACTTATCGGATTAACAATAGGAAATCTAATGTATATAATACATATGTATATTTTTATTTATTGTTTTTATATAGTGATTTTGGAGCAAATGACGCGGTAGTCTCCCTAGCTAAATGAGAACCCAAATGATTCCGAGGAACCTCAAAAACAATCTTCGGGTACACATATCCTCGGGTCTTTCCTAACAGTTATGATCCGAGATAACATCCTCAACCAAAACACAAACCACATTGATTGTTGCAGTAGCTTTTAATAAATAAATGTTACCCTAGTTCACTATTGGGACGACATGATAGTCCCCTTATTCGACAAAATCAGTCACACAACGCTCTTATTATCGTTGTCAATGCCATTGAGAAAATGACCTTGACGTGTTCACCAACGTGATAGTAAAAATAGTAAAATACATGTGCATGTCACTAAAAATTATTGAACAATTAATAAACTTACAAACAATGGAAGTTCAACTACTTATTTTATTATGACCTTCACATTTTTACACAAATAAATATAGATTTGCACTTCACTCAATAACTTGTAAATACGCAAAATATTATGGATCAAACAATATTGAGCTTAAATAATACATTTGTAAATCGCACAAATATAAATTGTAAAAAGAAATCACTAACATCATGAGGTAAGAAAAACTCGAAGTTCTCTCACTTCTAACTTGTGTTCTATCCACAAATCTCAAAATAAGCCCGAAAATAAAGGCTTGTGAAATATTAGCCGAAACACAAATAAGCTCATAAGCCACATATATAAGCTTAAAACAAAAATATTGATAGTCATACAATAGTTCTTGATATGTTATGAACCTTCTCACAAGATTATCAATAATGAACATCTTCTCATGATTCCTTTCATTAGTATTACCCTTCGTGGTGAAAAGCATGGATGTGTTTAGAGTGATATACGATAAACAAAGGAAATGGCAAAGTCACTTCAAGTATCAGGGCACATCCTATAAATCGCTTGAACCATGAAGATGTGAGTGATTAAAGATAAAAGGCTTTTACATGTATAAAGATCAAAGGTATATACCTAATAATGTTAAGGGCATTGGCTCCACCTTCACCACTGATCATCAATCATGACTTCTTGTGACATGAACTTTTTTGAAATGCAAAAGTTCCCACTCGAGGTTTTGCTTTATTATATAAAAGATTCCTTGCGTAAGTCTACATGATACACGTCTTAAATCCTCATGGATTCATGACCAAATATGTGTTTGGTATGACAAGTGGAGAATGAAGAGGGAAACGATGAATATTAAGTGGATTCCTAGTGACATGCATGTTAGACTGAATGTAGTAAGAGTTTTTGGATGCGTCGTCCACCCATACCCATGCGTGGGTCGCTAAAACAGTCACCCCATGGACGTGTTTGTGGTGAAAGAATAAGGAGAAGTCGGTCGATGGACCCACCAACTTGTATCTTGGTTGGGTGTATGATTTTTGTTCTTGTGATGTGTATCTGTATTTGAGTAGAGTAGGTTTTGGTGGTTATATTGGTTTACACTTATTGATGGTGATATTGGTGTTAATATGGATGACAAAAAAACTCGAACTCGACGGAGAAATTTGAAACCCGAACTAATTGGGGAGGGGCGGGGCGGGGTATGCTAATCCGGTTACAGGGTGGGTTTGAGGCTTAAACGGGGATTTTTATTGTGTTTGAGGCAGGGAGCGGGGAATCCTCGCCCCGCCCGAATAATATATACACATATACAAATATATCTATACCTATATAGTATTTTGTTTGTATTTCCGTAATAAAAAAATATTACACTAACTTTTTTTTTTTTTTTTTTTTTTTTTTTTTTTTTTTTTTTTTTTGGTTAAGATTGCAAAATAGTGATTAGAGAAACTTACTTAGCGTCATATTTTTAAGTTTTAATCTTTGGCAGTGTAACTCGATGAAACCTTTATAAGGCTTGTTTGTTGGTTATTAATAAGTTCTTAATTTTTTAAATTATTGCTTACGATCTATAAAAAATAAATGTGAAATGGTGCGTCATTGGTTGAGAATTGCACTCAAAGAGGACACCCAATAAGATCCCCGATTAATAAGAGGCTGGTTTTGGGGGGGGGGGGGGGGGTTGCTCCCCAACGGGGTGCCCCGATTAGATCCTCGATGGGGATTGAGGCGGGTTTGGAAAGAACTTCGGTAATCAGGTTTCGGGATGGGGATGCCGCGCCTCAAACCCACCCCGTTGCCATCCCTAACTGCGTTCCCAAGTTTTATTTTTGAAAGAAGAGAAAAGAAGTTGAAAGAAAACAAAATAAATTTGTGTTCTAGAGTTTTTTTTTGGAGAGAAGAGAATAGAAGAGGAGTGTAATTTTGGCTAAACTTCTCTCCAAAACTTTTTCCTCAAAAGTGGATGATTTGGAGAGAAGTTATATATGGAATCTTTAAATAAATAAAATTACTTAAATAACCTAATATAAAATGAGGAAAGTTCAATGCAGAACAGAAATTATCTAAAGATCAAACCATTCCATCTCAACCATTGATCTTTTTTAATCCTACGGCCTATATTAAACATTCGCATTTAACACAAGGACAATTTTGTAATTTTATTCTCCTCTCATTCTTCACTCATCTCTTCTCATTTACCTGATTCTTCGATTCTCTCATAAAACACACACAAAACTCGCCTCCTAACTATGTGAAAATCATGGCCACGATAACGGCAGCATGCGGTGGCGCGTCAGATCATGCGCCGGATTTTGATGAGTTTCAACGAAAGGCGTCGCTTATGACGAGCTGCACGATGTTGTTGAAGGAGACTGAGAAGTGGTTAAGAAGTTTCCAAGGATCGGTATTTCTACACCAAACCCACCCACTGATTCTTCAATTTCACACACAAAGGTAGATGCCTTTATATGTTTTAGAATGGTTTACTGTGATTCATTTTGTGTAATGTAAGCTGGGATCTATTTATATTTCTGATAATTTGTTATGCACACCAACTGTTTGATGAAAAGTTGCTTATTTGGTGTAGTGTAATTTGGTTTTAGTCTGTTATGTGAAAGTCTGAGAATTTGTCATGCCCGCCAACTGTTTGATGAGCCGATTGTACCTATTTATTGAGAGATTAGGAAAGGTATGGGTATAGTGATTATAAGTTAAGAAATGTGGTTGTTAATGGTTTTAATTACCGTGCATTTAAGCTTTATAGGGATTAGGGAACGTGGTTGTTCGAGTCAATGGAAATAATGTCGTGTATGTGTCGAGACATTAGGAAGGTATACGTGTGAAAGTTTGTGGGATTGTGGTTGTTCAAGTCAACCCACATAAATTATTTGATGCAAGTGCTAAACCAGGATTATGATGTGGTGTTAACCGTGTTATATCAATCTTACTAGTTATGTGCTAAAGTGTTGTATCCTTTCTTTCTTTTGATTGAAGAAGGTATATTGAGTCGAGTAACGGTTTGTAGTGTGGATGGTATTTGATTTTTTTTAATGGAGAAACAAGGTGGGGTTGTTAGTAAGTGTTGACTGCTAGTGTGAGGAGAGGAGATAGAAGGGTGGATTTGATGTATGGTTAGTTTATGTGTTTGGAGAAAAGAAAATGTTTAGATTTGTTGTTGCATTTAACTTTTTTTTTTGAACTCTCAGTATAAAATACATACATATACGATTATATGCATTATATATGTATACATACATAAAATATATTAGAGCTCGTTTAGGCTCGCGAGCCTGATTGAGCTTGGTATATAAAGCTCGGGCCCGGGCTCGTTTATTAAATGAGCTTTAATTTAGGCTCGGGCTCGAGCTCGAGCTTGTTTAGGCTCGGCTCGTTCAAGCTTTTTATCGATCCGATCCCGAGCTTTTTACGAGCGGCTCAGCTCGTTTTCACCCCTAGTTATGAATAGGTTTGGTGTGTGTTTTTGTAACAAATTAGGCGTGTTATTGATGATTGATAGGCAAACTAGCAGATGCAGTTCAATGGGTTTTATCTGTTTAGAAGATGTTTTTGTTATCAGCTTCTGAATTTGTTTATAGCTAATACAAAGTATTTAAAGCTATATTCATGTACATGCTTCTTCCAAGGTTGGTTATGATTGTGGACATTTCAATGAAAGCAAACGAACAAGCGACGTTGTGTGTCATATCTTTGTATGCTTCATTCAATGCTCTCGAATGAAAAGTGATTTTAGTCTCTTTATAGGCTTTTACATATCATATTGCAATGACTTATTGGTTTCGAGCTCTCAGATTAACTAGGTCAAAGTGAACCTAATTCCAATTTGAACTTGGCTGTTGTTGGTTTAAAACCAGGTTCTGCTGCTAGGATCGGAGGTCATAATCGCATATATGTGGTCGAGATTCCTTATTCTTTGACAGAGGCTCTCAGATCAGCACAACTCCCACCAAGGTTTTATCCCTTACACAAGCAGTAACCGAAAAGGAACTCGTAAACGATGCAGATTCTGAAGATATATTGGAAGACATGAAAATAGAATGTGGACAATATGGTAAGTTCTCTTTAAAAAATTTGAGCCTTTTAAGGTTTTTAGGATATAGACCTGATCTAAATATTTATACTAATTTTGCAGGAACTTTAGTGAATGTAATAATTCCAACCAAATCCTAATGGCAATCAAGTATCAGGGGTTATGTACCTCAAATTATTTTCAAGGTAAATCACATGTGGTGTACACACGAATCACATGTGATTCACACACGAATCACATGTGATTTACACACGAATCCCGTGTGATTTACTTCTTATTTGTGTATAAAAGTTTAGCAAAGCTTGATATATGTTATTTTAAGTTTGGTTGTTTTAGCTGTTTTGTTTTTATTATTTAGGTAATGTATAAAAGTTTAGCAAAGCTTGATATATGTTAGTAGTTTATACTTTATAGTGTTTATGTGGAATCTGTGTATTTGATAGCATGTTAGTATCTTATTTGATAGCATGTTAGTATCTGTGTATAAAAAAACATGTGATTTACACATGAATCACATGTGATTTACGCAAAAATCACAACAATAACAGAATCACTTTCTAGATTAAAACAAATTACATATGATTTACACTAGAATCACATGTGATTTACACACGAATTATATATATATATATATATATATATATATATATATATATATATATATATATATATATCACATGTGATTTAATAAAAAAAATATTTTATTATTAACATTTACTTTAGTAACTTTTTTTTTTTTTTTTTTTTTTTTTTTTTTTTTTTTAACTAGACTTCTTGTAGTTAGTTTTATGTATTTAGTTTGTTTTGGATCACATGAAAGTGAACACATGTGATTTTTTCATTATAAGTTAAATGTGATTTGTTTTGAATCACTTGTGATTTGTTTTGAATCACATGTGATTTTTTCTAATAAGTCTATGTGTTTTTGAAAAATCACATGTGATTTGTTGTGAATCATATGTGATTTTGTAGTATAAATCAGAGTAATCAATTCAGATTATATGTGACTAACTACATATATGTGACTAACTACAAGATTATATGTGACTGAATACAGGTCTTGCTTAAAAAAGTTGAAGAAAAGTCTAAGGTCTAAACCAATTTAGAGAAAATGGAAGTTATTAGATTCTGAAAGTGATGAACGTATGAAGGTGTCAAAGAAATTCAAGGGGGAAATGATTAAAGGGTCTTCTAAAAGTGATTATCTTTCTGATGAAGGTGAAAAGAAAGGAAGGCGTAAGAAGAGTAAAACAATTGAAGGGAAAGATGGAAAAAGAGTCTTTAGATTCAGTGTTTTGTTAGAATTATAGTGTTTTCTTTATTTCATTAAGTTTTCCTTTTCTTAAAACAAACATTTTTATTATGTTTTCCTTTTCTTTAATAAACTGTGTATTCACTTATCAAACTGTTTTTAACTGAATCACATGTGTTCCATGTGTAGATCACATGTGATTCATCTCTAAATCATGTGTGATTCATCTCTAAATCCTAGGTGTTGTATGTTGAAATAAGCCACTTAATTTATGTTTCAAAAACATATTTGTAAAGTAATATACAATGAAACTTATTTCAAAAAGTGTTTGAACATATGTCTTCTTAATTATTTGAACGGTTCGTATGTCTATTAACCGGTCTTTTGCTGAATGTTTTAACATATGCCTTCTTAGTTTTGGTAAATATGATAACCGATAGTCGTAGCCTGGACAAGTTATACATCTGGATCACATGTGATTCAAGAGAAAATCATATGTGATTTTCACATGAATCATATGTGATTTTAATAATAAAATCATGAGTTTTACCTGAATCACATGTGACTTTGACATGAATCACATGTGATTTTGAGATCAATCACATGTGATTTTATTAAGTGTAATGCCAAATTTGCTATAACATCAAACAAAATAGTATTCAAGTAAATTTCATATATTCGAATTAAGCTCCATATACCACTTTTACAGAAGTTCAAAAGAAAATTGAAAAAAACCAAGTACTAAAAAAACTATGAAAATTCAAGAAGCATTATCCACTTTGTTTAGCCATTTTCAATTGTTTTAGACATTTTCAATTGGATTCAATGGGCATGTTGTCTTCGTGTACTTGCTAATCTTCTCTCTACAGTATCCACAGAATATGTGGGTACATAGAAATCTGAATCGAAGAAAATGCTTGCAAGAACATTTCACTTATCCGTCTTCAAGAGAATGTAGAAACTTATTACATAACAAAAAAAAAAAAAAAAAAAGAAAAGAAAACTAATACTTACACCGGAATCACTTGTGATTTATATCAAAATCACATGTGATTTATACACAAAATCACATGTGATTGTTTATAAAATCACTAGTTTGCTTTTTTCAATCCATAAATGAATGATTACGTTACAAACATACTACACAACACTTATCATCTAACAACATACTACTTAACTTATACTGAAGTTGAGAGATCAATGCAATGTAATTTCATAGTTTTAAAATAATTCTATGATTGGTTGGCAGATGGCATTTATGAAGATGGAAACGTCACCAGAGAATATACAAGACCAGAGGAAAGTTCGATGTAGATCCCATTATAAGTACCACCAGTCCTCGATTTTGATATAGCTTCTTCCCTATAAAGAAATCAAGATCAGCCATTACACCAACACTATGTTGAGCCAACCAGCTACCACTCTTATTAGAGCTCCGATACGGCTGAGTTATAAAAGACTCGTCAACTACCGTTCAAGCAATAGAACACAGCTCCACATTACCCGCAAATCCCATTTTAGTATACCTGCAAGACAACCATAAATTACATCAATTTAACCAATCCAAACAGCTTAGGCGTTTCATCAAACAGGTGGCGTGCATAGCTATATCCATAAAAGCTAACCAAAATAACTCGGGCATTTCATCAAAAAAACACATATTGTCTATGTTGGATTTAGACAAGTGATCTTGTCCTCACGAAGGCGCACTTCACTCCTTTCCATAGCATCTATGTTGTCTTGTTTAAAGCAAAGATCAATGTTTTACTTCCTTTTGGACCTTTAGCTATCATTCTTCACTACACTACAGGCCACCATGGAAGAACTTGCTTTTATGGTCGTTACAGTTTTAAACAATAAAACGAGTCTTGCGATTCTCTGTTTCTTGAGGGATGTGTGTGTGTGTTTGTTGTGAATTTTTTTATGTTTTTACAGTTAAACGGTATTTTTATGGTGATTTAGAAGGTTAATCGGAAGTTTTCCGGTGATGTAGAAGGTTTCCGGTTAACCGGAATTTTTTATGAAAGAAAAGTTGGAGAAGACACCGTGTTAAATGAGACTGGATAAGATATTTTCCTGCTTTTATTGAAGGGGATAGAATGACATTTTTGCCCTTGTTTGTTATTTTGTGCTTTCATCTATGCCGTTGGATGAAAGCAAAATGGATGGCTGGGATATTGTGAATTGTTCTTTAGATAATACATGCTTGTCACGGATCTCAACTCAATATAAAATATAACTTTTATATATAACCAAAGGTATAATTGTAAAATTATATGTTATTTTTTCTTTTCTCTCCTAACTTGGAACATGATATAAAAAATTTAATTTTATTTACTTCCTCTTCTTTTCTGCCTATTTTTAACTCTTTTCTTCTCTTTTTTCATTTAAAAAACTTGGGAACAGAGGTGTTAAGTACAAATGTAATGCCGCGACTTTATAATTAGAAAGATTAATTAAGAATAAGAATTAGGAGTATATAGGGATAGCCAAGAAGTGAGATAACGTAAACCAAAAAGATGGAAAATCAAAAAGTCCAAAATCCATCCGAAATAGTAAATACACATTTACCAACCCTTTTTAAAAAAAGGTATCGTGTCACAAGTCACAACTAGTATTATTCTTTAGACTCTATAGCTATAAACTTCCCAATTATATAAATAAAAAAATAACAACAATTATTTGCATACAGTATTTGTTTGTTTCCCTTCTTTATGAATCGAAATTGTAACGTTATACTACTAGACTACTCTCTCTCATCAGCGGTTCCACTCCTTGCAGATTTGGTATAGGTAAGGTGAAGAAGAAAACTCACCCTCCCCTCTTTTTATAAAAATGGTCTCATAATCTTTATTTTTATTTGTTTTTTTTCAAGAAAGAAACACAACATGGGTGAAGAAGAAAAGCCTGAAGTTCTTGAAGCTGTCTTGAAAGAAACTGTGGATTTGGTAATGGTTTTGGATCTCATTTCTTTGTTTTTTGTTGGTTTTTTTTTTTTTTTTTTTTTTTTTTTTTTTTTTTTTTTTTTTTTTTTATAAAATTTTTGGTTTTTGGTTTTTGCAGGAGAGTATACCCATTGAGGAAGTATTTGAGAATTTGAGATGTAGTAAAGAAGGGCTTACTAGCTCTGCTGCTGAAGAAAGATTGGTTATTTTTGGCCATAATAAACTTGAAGAGAAAAAGGTTTATCCTTTTTTTTTTTTTTTTTTTTTTTTTTTTTTTTTTTTTTTTTTTTTATTAGAAGAAATGATAGTGATAATAAACTTAAAGCAAAAATGGTTATTTGTTATTTTTAGAATTTTTTAGTTTATATAATTTTTTTTATGAACTTTTGATGAATTTTATGATGTGAGTTTTTATAAAAAATAGTTTAAAGGAAATGTTAGTCATAGTAAACTTAAAAAAAGTAAAAGGTTCTTTTATATTTTTATAATATTTTTTAGTTTCTTAAAAATTATAAAAATATTTCAATAAAATGTTAATGAAATTTCTGATGTGGTATTTTCTATATTATCACAGGAAAGCAAATTCTTGAAGTTTTTAGGGTTTATGTGGAATCCATTATCATGGGTTATGGAAGCAGCTGCAATTATGGCAATAGCACTTGCTAATGGAGGAGTAAGTTTTTTTTATAAAAGAATTTGTGAAATTACTATTTTGCCCTTTGTAAAGTTATCTAAACTTTTATCAAAATGTTTTGTAGGGAAAGCCTCCTGATTGGCAGGACTTTGTGGGAATTATTACTTTGCTTATTATTAATTCCACAATTAGTTTCATCGAGGAGAACAATGCTGGTAACGCCGCTGCTGCTCTTATGGCTAGACTTGCCCCAAAAGCTAAGGTAAACTTAGTATAATTTGAAGCTGTAAATGTTTTATATATATATATATATATATATATATATATATATATATATATATATATATATATATATATAATTTGGTTAAAATATGGTAAATGACTAAAATACCCCTGAAATTTATACTACCGAATTTGGCGAAAAGAATATGCAGAATGGCCAAAATGGCCCTAGATATATTTTTCAGTGATCCGCTTTTTTCTATTTACCAAATGGGAAAAGTAACTAAGCGAGGGTAGTTATGTAATTTAAGCAATATGTGTTTGGTTTTCTTGTATGTCAAAATCTGGCCGAAACATGATAATTGACAAAAATGCCCTTAACTTATTTTTACCTCAACAATATGGCCCTATATAAATATTTTCTTGACAAAATAGTTTTTATCTTACATAACAGGAAAGGTAACTTTTGGCATTTTTTGTTACCTTGTATTATTGTTTATGGTTATTTTCGTCGTTAAGTTTCATCCTTCGAGCTTCCAAGAGACCTATAATCATATATTTTTTTGCCGGAATTGGGATAAACAAATGCTGATACATACTTGGGTGTCCAGCAATGTACTAATGAAAAAAGTTTTATAGTTGGGCGACCATTGCGTTCTGTAACATGATTTAAGAATTTGATCATGATGGTTTTGGATTTTTGTTCTTGGTTTATTGATGCTTGTTATGAATTGTATAAAAGATTTTACGTGATGGACGATGGAATGAGGAAGATGCTTCATTGTTAGTTCCTGGGGATATAATCAGTATTAAACTTGGAGATATTGTTCCAGCTGATGCTCGTTTGCTCGATGGTGATCCTTTAAAGATTGACCAGGTGAGCAGTCAACATTATATATAATCATTTCATGATCAAACTGTATAAGTTTTTGTTAAAAGTTTGTATTATTCTGTTTTTGTAGTCTGCTTTAACAGGCGAGTCGCTTCCAGTTACAAAAGGCCCTGGTGACGGTGTTTATTCTGGCTCCACATGCAAGCAAGGTGAGATTGAGGCAGTTGTGATTGCAACCGGGGTCCACACGTTCTTCGGCAAGGCTGCTCATCTTGTTGATAGCACAAACCAAGTTGGCCATTTTCAAAAAGTAAGCACAAAAAAGATTCTAATGTACTTTTTCTTAAAAATCCTTTTCTGGTTTCAAGAGTTGAGTTTTATTCTTCTTAATTTTGTTAGGTTTTGACTGCCATCGGGAATTTTTGCATTTGTTCTATTGCTGTTGGAATGGTGATTGAAATTATTGTGATGTTCCCAATTCAAGATAGACAATATAGGCCTGGAATCGATAATCTTCTTGTGCTATTAATTGGTGGAATCCCCATTGCTATGCCTACGGTTCTTTCCGTGACAATGGCCATTGGGTCTCATCGATTGGCTCAACAGGTTTGTTGACTTCTTACATCATCTTATTTTATATTTGTTTTTTGTTGCTGACATATATTTTATTAAATGATGTATTTGTATTTTTACTGCAGGGAGCAATTACAAAAAGAATGACGGCTATAGAAGAAATGGCGGGAATGGATGTGCTTTGTAGTGACAAAACCGGTACTTTGACTTTGAACAAATTGACAGTAGACAAGAATCTTATTGAAGTGAGTTTGTAGTTGATTAAATGTTCTTTCGATTGCTTTTTCGTGTTTTTGCTTTTAGTTTTACTTACGAGGTGACTATGTAATTGTTAGGTATTTGCCAAAGGAGTAGACGCCGATACTGTTGTTCTGATGGCAGCACGAGCTTCAAGAACCGAAAACCAGGATGCCATTGATGCTGCAATAGTGGGTATGCTGGCTGATCCGAAAGAGGTAAATACTATCTTAGAAAACTATAAAAGAAAAACCACAATAAAAAGATGTCAATGTTGATTAAGATTTTGTAAAATTGGATGTGAGACAAATCCATAAGCCGAAAAGCTTGTTTTATTTTAATGGTTAATGCCTCCTAATTGTGTTCTTTTAAAAATTTTATTGTAATCAAAGATTTTTTGTGATCATTCTTAATGCATTATAGTCTTTACTTAAAACTGGACACAAATGGTTTCTGGGCTAACCAACGTATTTTATTTATTATTATTATTTTTTATTATTATTATTATTTTTTTTTTTAATTTTTTTTTTGGTAACGTGTTGCTGAATGCTGACTTGCTTTTAACATTGATAGGCACGTGCCGATATTCAAGAGCTGCACTTTCTGCCCTTTAATCCTACTGACAAGCGGACTGCGTTGACCTATTTGGACAGCCAGGGTAAAATGCATAGAGTCAGCAAAGGTGCCCCCGAACAGGTATTTGTGTGTCTCTTTATGACTACATCTTTCTAACCAAATGCACATCATATTTTGTGAAAATGGATTCAGTTTTTATATACATTTCTAATTTTATCGTGTTCTTTTTTAATTTGTTTAGATCTTGAATCTTGCACACAACAAATCAGACATAGAACGAAGAGTTCATGCTGTTATTGATAAGTTTGCAGATAGAGGGTTACGATCACTTGCTGTATCTTACCAGGTAATTCATGAATTTTCCCTTCAGAACTTGCTTTATGTATCTTTATTTCTGTTTTAAGTTTTGGTCGTTGATTTTTTATTGTTTGTAAATATAGGAAGTTCCAGATGGACGGAAGGAGAGTGCTGGAGGACCGTGGCAGTTCATTGGGCTCATGCCGCTCTTTGATCCACCACGTCATGATAGTGCTGAGACGATACGAAGGGCTTTGAATCTTGGAGTTAATGTTAAAATGATTACAGGTGCATTCTCTTTTAAGTTCAGTTTTTAATTGGTAATAATGTATGATTCTTGTTATAATATTGTTCTATAAGAGTTAATTACACAAATGGTTCTGTGCTTTGTTCAAAAACAGCTTTGTTTATTATTAATCACATGAAGTTGATACGTGGTTGTTGTATTCATATTTTCACCATAGTCTTTTAAGTCCTTTTATGTCTCCTTTAGTCATTTGCCTTTGTTTCTGTTTAGTTGAGCTGGCTTACAAGCCATGTCTGTTTGTGATTATTAGGAACACATATGCTATAAATACTTTGTAATTCCATGTAATAAGCTTTTCTGAAGATCATTTGAAACAGTTATTCCCTCTCTTGATCTGTTCTCAAGTTTGGATGCAATACACGAGCGATTCTTTGTAATTGATGTTTCATTTCAACTTCAATTGTTAGCAGAAGTTAAAGGATGGTCTTGACTTTTGAAACGTGTCACACAAATAGTCACTTAACTCCTAAAGTTTGTTTTTGAACAGGGGATCAATTGGCAATTGGGAAGGAAACCGGTCGACGTCTTGGAATGGGTACCAACATGTATCCTTCCTCTGCTTTGCTCGGTCAAAACAAAGATGAGTCAATTGCTGCTTTACCAATCGATGAACTCATCGAGAAAGCTGATGGTTTTGCCGGTGTTTTCCCTGGTATATATTTTTTTCCCATGTGAATTGATGATAATGGAAACAGTATTATATCGAATATTTATACCTATTTTTGTAATTCATTTCAGAACACAAATATGAAATTGTGAAGCGTTTACAAGCATTGAAACACATCTGTGGAATGACCGGGGATGGAGTCAATGACGCTCCTGCCCTTAAAAAGGCCGATATCGGGATTGCTGTGGCTGATGCAACTGATGCAGCCCGTAGCGCTTCTGATATAGTCCTCACTGAGCCTGGACTTAGTGTCATCATCAGTGCTGTTTTGACCAGTCGAGCCATCTTTCAGAGAATGAAAAATTACACGGTAATGAGTTCATTACCCGCTTTTTCTAGTTTTTATTCTAAATATTACGTTTCTTCTTATCTGATTGTATTCACTTTTTGCACAGATCTATGCTGTTTCAATAACCATTCGTATTGTGGTGAGTTAATTTGTGTTATCTACACATATTTATGTTTTTCTTTAACTTATTTATATTTGTATTTTTTGTTTCGAAATATCTCTTTTTTTAAAATTTTCTTCATGTCAGCTCGGTTTTATGCTGCTGGCTTTGATATGGAGGTTTGATTTCCCACCATTTATGGTGCTTATAATCGCCATCCTGAACGATGGTTCGTCCCTTTCTCTCTTTTCTCTAGTACTTCGTATATGTGTAATTACATTCAGTAACTTACTAGTTATGTATAA
Source organism: Artemisia argyi (assembly GCA_030686995.1). Classification (NCBI taxonomy): domain Eukaryota; kingdom Viridiplantae; phylum Streptophyta; class Magnoliopsida; order Asterales; family Asteraceae; genus Artemisia; species Artemisia argyi. The sequence goes on from CM060701.1 coordinate 46,048,580, forward strand.
ATTTCAGGAACTATAATGACCATATCGAAGGATAGAGTGAAGCCATCACCTCTTCCCGATAGCTGGAAACTGGCTGAGATCTTCACTACGGGTGTTGTTCTTGGTAGTTACCTAGCCATGATGACCGTTATATTTTTCTGGGCGGCTTATAAAACAGATTTCTTTCCGGTACTTTTTTTATACATTTAGTGTATCACTATTGGCCCCCTTTTTTGTTTAAGTTTTTTAAATTGATAATTTGTATTGCCAGCGTACATTTGGTGTGCCAACCCTCGAGAAAACAGCTCATGACGATTTCAGAAAGCTGGCTTCGGCTATATATCTTCAAGTCAGCACAATCAGCCAAGCCTTGATTTTTGTGACGAGGTCTCGAAGCTGGTCGTTTGTTGAGCGTCCTGGTTGGCTGCTTATCATTGCTTTCGCTATTGCCCAACTGGTACATAATATCTATTCATAATTATAATAATAATAGGAGTAAATTACATATTCTGATGCTAGTTTGTGATTTCTTTATGCATTATAAGTTTATTATAAGCTTTTCGGTAGTTTGAGTGATAACCATAATAGTACTAATCTTTTTGGTTTTGCCAGATTGCTACATTAATAGCGGTCTATGCAAATTGGAGCTTCGCTGCAGTTGAAGGAATTGGGTGGGGATGGGCTGGTGTCATCTGGCTCTACAATATTGTCTTTTACTTCCCACTCGATATCATAAAGTTCTTTATCCGATACGCTCTTAGTGGACGCGCATGGGACCTTGTTATTGAAAGGAGGGTATGTGCCAGCAACTTCTTATGATTTAAACTTGGGTGAAAACATAATCTGTTAATAATGGGTTTTTTTCTCGGGTTTTTAGATTGCGTTCACGAGACAAAAAGATTTCGGTAAGGAACAACGTGAGCTTCAATGGGCTCATGCGCAACGAACCCTTCATGGGCTTGAAGTTCCTGACACCAAAATGTTTAATGATCGCACTAATGTCACTGAGCTTAACCAGATGGCTGAAGAAGCCAAAAGGAGAGCCGAAATTGCAAGGTATGTCCTGCTGAACCACTAAGCATTATTCATTGAGGTGTCAAAATAGTCGGGTCAGATGGGCCCTGTAACAGGTCATAACAGGTGGTTGGCTTGAAACAGTTTTTGTCCGAAGTTTTTAAATGCTTTTATGATCAGTTACCATACCATGTTACAACAATCAATAACAATTTTATTAATACAATGATTTTGGAGGTTTTGATAAAAAAAAAAAAAAAAAAAAAAAATGACCCGTTTGACGAGTTGAACTTCTTCATTTGATCCGTTATCGACCTCTAGCTCTCAAACTAACATGACAACAGTACTCTAAATATGCTTTTTAGTCTTTTTAAGGTTCCCGTTTTCCCTTTTATTTCATTGGATCTTGATTGTGTTCGGGTTTCATTAGGTTGAGAGAATTGCACACGTTGAAGGGTCATGTTGAATCAGTGGTCAGACTCAAGGGTCTTGATATAGAAACTATTCAACAAGCGTACACTGTTTGAGATGGAAGCTATGTTACCTTTTGATAAAGTCGTTTTTCGTACGGTTATTACTTTTATTTGATTTTTTTCGTCTTAAGCCCGTGATCCCATGTACTTGTAAACGGGGAAAAGAGAGAAGAACCTTTTATGCTGTAATTTGTTGTGCATATGAAGAAAGGCTTTTGGCTTTAGTTTTTTCAGGCTATATATGCCTTCAACTTCTGTTAATAGTTTATTGTTTCGTGTCGTTCTACTTGTGATGTCTGAAGATTCATGTGGTTCGGGAGGTCTTGGTTGATCAAAGAAGATGGATTCCATGTTTGGTTCTAGAGAGAGAAAGAGTAGAGAGAGGGTGGAGAAAACACAAAGTTTATTAGATTAGAACAAAATGAAAGCTACAATGATTTCCTACACCCCTCATGGAGAGTCATGAGGGGTATTTATAGGCTCATTACATAATAAGTTTGCCTAATGACCACTAATAGTATCTGAAGTTACTACTAGCTACATATCTAGTCCATTTTACTTGTGTGACGTTATCTTAATAAAATAGCGAGGCTAACAATCTCCTTCCAAAATATCGTCACACGTGAATGGTTACAATGAGACCTATAAATACATTAACAATGTAACAATGTATTTATAGGCTCATTACATAATAAGTTTGCCTAATGACCACTAATAGTCTCTGAAGTTACTACTAGCTACATATCTAGTCCATTTTACTTGTGTGGCGTTATCTTAATAAAATAGCGAGGCTAACAATCTCCTTCCAAGATATCGTCACACGTGAATGGTTACAATGAGACCTATAAATACATTAACAATGTAAAATTACAACAATAGTAAACTATGTTGACGTTGTTGAAGCGCAGAGTCTCTGTAGTCTAGATACTGAGGCAGACTTGAAGTTTTCTTTTCCGACGATCTCGGCGTATGATCTTTGAAACTGATGGCAAAGGTATTTGTAGCTCTGAAATTCAACTGTAATGGTCTAGTTAGGTTATTACTCCCTCCTAACTAGTGAGCCTTTATTCTTTTTCCTGCTCCCTCTTGAACCGACAACTCTCTTTTCATCACGCAGCGGATAAAGTAGATTCAAAAGTGTAGGCACATGGTTGTCGTTCAGGGAGCATCATGACAACATAACTCACATAACATTGCACAGAAGGTTGGTAATACGCTCCGATGTACACATCATTAGTACTTCTTCGGTTCCAGTGTAAGCACAATTCCCTTGAACAACCAACGTACTAGAGATAAAACACTACTTCTTTTGGCATGTTCTTCTCCCTCCTAACTAGTGAGCCTTTATTCTTTTTCCTGCTCCCTCCTGAACCGACAACTCTCTTTTCATCACGCAGCGGATAAAGTAGATTCAAAAGTGTAGGCACATGGTTGTCGTTTAGGGAGCATCATGACAATATAACTCACATAACATTGCACAGAAGGTTGGTAATACGCTCCGATGTACACATCATTAGTACTTCTTCGGTTCTAGTGTAAGCACAATTCCCTCGATCAACCAACGTACTAGAGGAGAAATACTACTTCTTTTGGCATGTTTTGGCATGTCTTGGTTGATCAAAGAAGATGGATTCCATGTTTGGTTCTAGAGAGAGAAAGAGTAGAGAGAGGGTGGAGAAAACACAAAGTTTATTAGATTAGAACAAAATGAAAGCTACAATGATTTCCCACACCCCTCATGGAGAGTCATGAGAGGTATTTATAGGCTCATTACATAATAAGTTTGTCTAATGACTACTAATAGTCCCTGAAGTTACTACTAGCTACATATCTAGTCCATTTCACTTGTGTGACGTTATCTTAATAAAATAGCGAGGCTAACAAAGGATGGAAAGAAAAGTGGTACTCGCATATGTTGTGAAATAGCAAGCCAAAGAAGTTGAATTTTTCATAGATTTACTTAGGCTGAGTGTAATGGTGGGTGGTGCACCACCGGTGGTGGCATCATCATGCGCGAACAACCATTAATCACCTCCAAGGGCCGCGAGTTGTCGTCGTGTGTTTTGGGCACGGGTTTGGTGGTCTCCACCACCGAACACTTTGCAACAAAAAATCATCTCCAAATTAAAAAAAAAAAAGTAAAAATAAATTTAAACCTAGGTTTACATTTGTGTGTTTGTGTGTGCTGGGTAAAGAGGACAAATGTGTTTTTGTTTGTATAATTGTGGGTTTGGGATTTTTACTTTTTTTAGTCACTTTTGTTTGTATAATGGTTTCTACTTTCTACACGTATATTGATATATCTTCGAGTAATGTATTTGAAAAAAGTTAACATGTACATGATAATATAGAAAAATGAAAAAGAAAATAAAGAAACATAAACATTAGTGCACTTAGGAATTTTAAAGAAGAAACGAATAACATGTAACAATTTCATTAAAAAAAAAAGAAATAGAAAAAAGATGTAGTTTAGTAACTTCAGTTAACTTCTAGTTTTATTTTTCATAACAAAATAGAAAGTATAACAAAATAATTTTTTTCTAATAAAACAAAACCTCTAGTAAGGATTTTTTCATTTCAAAAAAATCAAATCATTCTTTTTTTAGTAATATTTAAATTTTAATTATTTTTTATTAACAAGATTTTGAATTCAACAAACATAAACTTTTCTTAATTTAACCAAAAAATTTTGTAAATTCGTTTTTGGTGAAAAGTGAGTGAAAAATTATATGTGTCAAAAGTATGAAAAAAAAAACTTTAAAAAAGTGGGTTAAATCTACAATATTTTCAAGGGGTTTAAACAAAAAATTTAAAAACAAAACCACAACCGAACACAGCTCCGTTTTATCAATTCAGATAATCTCTACAAGATTCTCTCCCAGATCTAATTAGCTTCTCTCCCACAACCTCAAATCACAATCACACAACAAACATTAAAAAACCGAACCCTAAATCATTATTTTCCTCCTACAACAAAGCTATATTGGTAATTATCCGTGCTATAATAAAATCTCAAATTTTATAACAAGAACGACAATCAATCACCTATTCTCATAAATTTAGGGTATGATTGTTGTTTCAATTTATCAAATTTATTGCTTTAATTTTTATTTATTTATTTATTTTTTTTGAAGTTGGAATTGAACTTACTATTGGTTATATGTGATTATATGATTAAGATTTGTTAGTAATTTTTGTGGAGTAACCACTATTAGATTTAGTGACTTCGAGGGTTAAGAGTTGACTTTGAGGGTTAAGTAGGCATATGCATTTGTAATACCATGTATCTAGCTATGGTATTTAGCCATATTTTTTGGTGGTATAGTTCTGTCAGTCACAAAGTTAAAGGAGATAAAGGGATGTTGTCTCTTTGCATCAGCAATCTTGAATTTATTACTGTCTGTTGGAGCCTTGATCACGATGCTCTGTGAACGACATAGACTTATGAGTTATGATTAAACATTTGGGTTACGATTTCACATGAGGGTTTGACATGTTAAAGATATGAGTATGAAGTTATGGTACTCTGTCTTATTGTCATCACAATGTCATGTCAATGTAATATTTAAAGACATACATAATACAATCACTATATAATACTTCACATACATTTTTAGACAGCTTATGGTTGTCAGTGCATCAAACCCTTGGATTATGAGTGAATTATAATTAGTCTAACATATATCTTCTTCAACTATTTTCACTTATAAAAGCTTCACATGTTTGACCCGTTATTAATACAATATAAACTAATTTGACCCATTTTATAGGTTGGTGTCTTTGATTCCAAAAATGATTTCCTTTCTGATAGGAAGAACGAAAGATATGGTGTGACTGAATGTTACGTGTCAGTTCACAAAAGCATAGTGAACTATATGCCTACATATCATGTAAAAAAATTTGTTTATCTGTTTGTTGTAGAATGAAGGAGTGTTCTATGGAGGTCGTATTTTATCTCAAACTGGCATAATGGGTTGAAACTTGAAATCAATATTAATAACAAAAGCTCGTGCACACACAAGGTCGTCCAATACTATTGTGCGTGTCATTAGGCAGCGTGGAATAGATTTATCTGAGGAGAAATAGGTGGTGGTGGCAGAATATTTCTTCAAGCAAAAATATACTTCCTTTAGTGGTGTAATTTATTAAACAAAATAAAATAGTCAAGTGTATGTGACTTGGGATACTACTACTTAGTACGTGAGAAGCTATGATATCATGATTCTGAAATTGAAAACAACCCAACAATATATAAAGATTAGTTGCATGTCATTGAATGTGAGCATTAATGCAATGAGCTAAGAAACTCTATTATGCAAAGATTGATGCATGTTTTGCAATGGTTGAATACAAGATCAGTAAAAAATATGCAATTAATTTTAGCTTCAAAGAATTTACAAAGTCACTAGCAAGAGAAGATTAATCGACCAGTTATTCCAAAAGGACATTAAATTGGGATACAATAAGTTCAAAACTATGAAACTGCTCCACTCCACTGTCTCTTCTCTTTTAAAATCTAAGGCGTTGTATTTTTAAGCTTATTTTTTTGACTTATGAGCTGGTTTGAGTTAGGGTAATTATGTTGTGAAAGAAAAATCATAACTTATTGCAAAAAAGAGCGAAAACTACTCCCCTAAGTGTCAAATTTCCTATAATTATGTGGGTTCGAATGTAGGTATGGCTACATTTGTTGTTGTTGTTATGGGTTTTCGGGGTTGTTCGTTTGAACCGGTTATTATCCCACACGAGCGATCCATAAATGGTATGTGTGAAGATGGGTATCTTTCTAAAGGTTCAAAATATATAGAATTCCTACTTTGGTAAAATCTTTGTTGTGTCTTTAGATGAATTTGGTATGTTCTAATTTAATAGTATTGATCCAAGCCTAGAGTAGGAGGTAATGGTGAAAATATGGACGGGTTGGGTAATGGGTGAAAATGGGTATATTGCGGCTACACCTCCCGCTTTGTCAGATATACTACGAAGAATGGCATGGATCGGTAGGAAATACCATTCCGGTACAATATGAGTTTCAGTAAACATGGCGGATTTTCGGTGTTCACTATGCAAACAGGTACGAAATTCACATGAACATTTATTTTTTTAATGCCCTTTTCACATATCAAGTTTGGTAAAGAGTTAAAAGAGTCTACTTTTATACCTAATATACTTGATATAGTATCAATATTGATACCATTATATTATTGAAAAAACATTAGGAGTGTTGTTATTAGAGTAACACTTGGTGCAAAAGCATATTATGTCTGTCAATAAAGGAATAAAAGCATTTTCAATTGAAGACCTAGAACGGTAACGCAAATAACTATATCTATATATGTAGTAGTTCGTCTGAAGTTGTCTACACTTATCAGTACAAATGGTTAGGATGTTAGATAAATGAAAGCTTTCAAAAAAAGATATTAGAAGAAGATCAAGCTCTTTATTAATGGTTATCTCATGGCAAAAGACGAGAGCATCTATAAGTCTGAGGTTGTCATTTGTAATTAGGGTGCGTTTGGTATCTCATTATGACAATGAGACTCACTATGAAAGTGATTAAAGGCGTTTGTTTAAGATGACAGGTCTACCACTATGGTAATGAATGATATATATAATCCATACTCCATATACATCAAGGGACCAAGGTATAGATCTTTCATAGGTGATGGACCCACCACTACTATCAAACTCATACATATTATCATTTATGACAACATACCAAACGCACCCTTAAATTTTCTTATGGCACTTATAAATTGGTGACTAATGGCATGTCATTAGTTATTATTAGTTATCATTCCCATCTCATGGTATTCCTATTTGTATTGTAAAACTTTTTTCTAATAATATTTATAGAAGTTTACCAGGGGTGAAATCCTTTTTACTCTTAATAAAATGGATGCAATATGCTAATGTTGAATTAAGATAAATAGCAGTTCTCTTTTTTTTGTTGGTTTGGTGAGTACTGATTTAGTTTTTATTTATCATCAGAATTAAATGAACAAATCTTGGCAATTTATATTTTTCATCGAATAAAAAAAACACACTTCCGTCATTCTTTTTAACATGTAAATACCTCCCAAACCGTTAATCCTTCATTTATGATATCACATGTGAATGGGTTTGATAAATCATTTGGGAAATTTCGCCTTACGCATCCAAAATGGTACGAGTTACTTTGTTTTGTGTCATGACATTATCGGTTCAATTTAAAAAAGACTTGGCACGGGCCAAGGATTCTTTAGGGTGAACAAAGCCTTTGCACAATCGAGGATTCTTTAGCCCACGGGCCATGCTGTCTCGTGTATCAAATGAAACAAGTACTTTCTTTTGAGTTATAATGTTATAACGATGGAGTTCCCATTAATTTTGTATACTTGCGTAAAAAAGAATGTCAAATTAAAAAATGCACATTCATTTAGTTCTGTAACAAAAATCTGTATGGGTAAAAGTCATGAAGTTAACATGTGCACTTAAAACTCATATGAAGTTAACTTATTAGCCCATTTGTTTTAAACAATTGCATGAAACAAATAAATAATACTATAATCATATGTTATGTTAGTTGATTTAAACTCACAATATACTAAATTAATATGTAACTAAAATTATATGTCAAAACTCCGTGCGTACACAGGTATTATAACTAGTTAATACATATATGATGATGTCTAAACATTTAAATTAATAAGGTGGCGTGATTATAAGGTAGGAATGCTTAAGGATCTTGCTTCTCAAAAGTTTGAGTCAAACATGATTGATCATATTATCTTTATTATAAGACTAAATAAATACTCCTTCGTCTCATAAAAAACGTCCATATTACTATTTATCTTTGTCCAAAAATAAGTGTCCAGTTTCTATCTATGAACAGTAATTATTACTAATAATTACTGGTTTTTCTACTTTACCTTTATAATCAAAATTTGCATTAATTAATCATTTATAATTCTTTTATTAATTATGAGAGTAAAAATGATTTTTATCAATCAAAATTAGCTATAATTACATATATCATAATTTGTCAATTTTTTTTTGTTTACACTCTTTTTGTGACTGTGGGAGTAAATGGGTTCATATTTCATATTTTTTCTTATAAGAAAATGTTTTATACATTTAACTTATCTGTCCTTAATGAACATGACCTATTATGTTTGATTTAACTTTAGAGAATGTTAATCATATAGAATTATGTTTATTTACAAAGTGACTAAAAATAAAAAGGCAAAAGCAACATACCATCCGACACGTGTCCCCTTCCATTCTATTCAAAAGAACAGCTCTATGGTAAAATAGTCATTTTATCATTTTTTACTTTTCACTCTCAAACTTCAAACGTCAATAATTCTTAAACGACAAACTTTTAGAAAATATGATTTCTAAAATTTAATCCTCTTTAATTTGGTATAAATCTTGGTAAATATTTTGATTTTTTTAGATATCAAATAGGTATTAATTTTATTTATTATTATTATTTTTATTTTTTTTCAACCCTATTTTTGACCCTAATAACTTCCCAATAATGAAAAACTTAAAACATGAAAGTTATAGATTTTGCTTCACTCTTTACATAGGTTTTGAATCACTCAAATCCGATTTCATATGAGTGAGATATCACATGTTAAAGATGACATTTTAGTCATATTTGTTGCACATAATGTGTTTGATAAAATGTCTAACTTAGATTTTTAGTGTTAAAATTTTGTTAAATGCATTAATTTTTGTACTACAATGCACTCTTAATCATTTTATCAATGTAAAATTCAATTTATTATTATTATTATTTTTTTACAAAAATGTACGCATTATGTTTTATTGCATTTTAACCATAATTTGACCAATATTAAATTCGAATTAAAAAATTGTAAAACAAAAAAATTATAGACTTTAAGTCAATCTATACTCTGATTTTTGAATCACTCAAATTTGATATCATATGAGTGAGATATCATACATTAAAGATAATGTTTTAGTCATACTTGATGATGAAAAACATGGCTTATGAACAACATGGATTATGATGAACACTAGTGAACATGGATTATGATTGATGAACTGATAATCAACATTAACTGATAAACAATACTAACTGATGAACAAGATTAATTTATCAATAAGACAACATCAATCTAAATGTTTTCCAGAAGTGTTCATAAGTTCTTGTTTATCAGTTCATCAGTCTGGTTGATGAACCGAAGAATAACAATAAACGATAGAATAAGATTAACTGATGAACACTTATGAACAATATGTAAATTAATGTTGTCTTGTTCATTAACTAGTATTGTTCATCAGTTAGTTTTGTTAATTAGTTTATCAGTTAATCTTGTTCATCAATAAATATCAAATAAAAGTAATTGTTTATCAATAAAAAATGTTATTTATCAATAAAAAGTTTTCTTTATAAACAAAACAAAAGCATTGTTTCTAAACAAAACAAAAGCATTCTTTTTCTTAATATAATTATCTTGTATGTGTATAAGATTTAATGGAAGTTTTATTTAGCTTTTATTTAAACTAAACGAGTACCCGTGCATAGCAACAAGATTTTCTACCAGCAAACAATTATAGTTGTAATATTGTGGCTAAAGTGTTTCATATGACGTTTATAAATAAAATATAAAATAATCAAAATGTAACTGAAATGTATTTTTCTCTCATGCCAACTTTGTGTTGCATTGTGTAGATAGATATAACGTATCAATTATACGTTATTTTTCAACTTTTTATCTTAAGGATGCACCATCCAAAATACTAGTTATAATACCCGCGCACGCGCGGGGTTTTTAATTTTTTTATGATATATTTTTATTTATTAAAAAGCAAATAATTTTATCTGTGTTTTGTTTGATTTATGACTTTTAATTATATTTTTTATTAAAGATAATCATTTAAAAAGTTTAATCCTATTGTTAGTTGCATCTTATCTAATTTTTTATATTTATCTTCTATTTGTATAGTATTTCAACAAAAGAAATTTATGAATTTATAAATTAAAAAATAATAATTAAAATATTACCTAATAAGGATATATATATATATATATATATATATATATATATATATATATATATATATATATATATATATACACTAGCTTCATAACCCGCCCATCGGGCGGGTTAGCTTCATTATATTATTTAACGAGTTTAAATGGACATAAATAAATAGTAAATAACGACAAATATCTTGAACACAAAACTTGGAAAAAAAGTGTTCATGTAATATATGTAAAAATAACAATGAAAAGTGTGAGAACAAATAAAGTAAATGTCATATACAAAATTAAACTTCTTCTTTGTACACAACATTGGATGTGGAGTTTGTGTTTTCGCCGTCTTTGTCACAACAAAGAACCTTCAAACCTTTTCTCGTATTGACTCTTGAAATAGCCACATAAAGTTTTCCACGTGAGAATACCGACTTCTGTAGAAAAAACCTGCAATCTTGTATATTCTGGCTTCATTAGGAGAACAATGCCCGCACTGGTACCGATTCGCAAAGTATCTGCTACAAACTGTCACGAATAGAAGTGTCATTAATCATATCATGAAATGTGTCCATTGGTCACGTTTGTGGAAAATTGTATCATTTTTTTCATATAGTAAAACCGATTCTGATTATACACCTCTACACCTATTATGATCAATAAACTATATTGGAGTAACTGCTTCATCTATTAACATATTAATAAACTTCATCTATGCATATTTAACAAAGAGATATATAGAGTAACAATATGGTTAAGGATTGAATATGAAGTCCCAACATTTACACTTCGAGCATAGTGGCTTGTAATTAGAGATGTCATATCATCTTGTACTGGTGCTTCTTGATCTTGTTCTTGTTCTTGGGCCTAGAATTGGGATTTGTATTGCTTCAAAATTACCATACTTTCTACAATATTTCTTCCTGGCACATGTTGGTGGTCTTGATCCTGCCTTCACATCACTCATCCCATATTTCCATCATGCTCATCTGGTGTTCTTAATCACCTATAAAAAGTATTATATTCATATCCTTATAATCTGTATAAGGGCAAATGATGAATGGGGTACCAAATTATGTCACATATGAAAATTGTCGACTTTTTTGTTTAAGTCGATTCATGCTTAAATACTATGTATCATTATCTTCTTAATTACAGATGACTTTTAGGGTCAAATGCAATCACTGATCAAAATTTGTAATCATATCCAGATAATGTATTTTCTGGAAAAATATTGTTCATCTCAATATACTTCAAATTTAAAACCATTAATGGTAAAATGAAGTTAAACGTCTAAACAAATTTTCAGTTTTAAATCTGAATCAATGAAACAAAAAAAATATAAAAATAAAAAAGTCTAGATGATGGTTTGTGTTTATATTACCCGAGTACCATTGTCAATCAGCTTTGAGTTCTATCCACCTACAATCATTACAAGGACTAATCATATAAACTCTAATTTGATCAATTAACATAAAACACAAAGTACTTGGGATTTTTACTACAACGAATTAGTCAAGAAAATAATATGTAGTTTGCAACATGTTGAACATAAACTACCAAGTACAATTTTGGTCCTTTAAACATATTCAAGCAAGTTCATTTGGTTTACTTTTTGTACTTGTAAACATATTCAAGATGTTAGTAGTAACTCTCGTTATTTTCAACCATAAGCTAAAGGCACGACAACATTTTGAATACCATTAGACATAGTGTGCGAGAAAGCTATGTGTGACTAACAATTAAAAGTCTTGCAGAAAGTTTAAAACTTACTTAAGTCAAGTAATGGATTCAGACGAACAATAAATGCATAAGAGATAGACAACACTGTATGACTACACTGTATGGCCAGTAGAGAAAAGTCTTGCATGCGCGCCAACACTATGAACCACAGAGGTTAAGCAATCATCTTGCTTCATGCTCGTCAAGGAGTGAGGATGTGGTCACCTGACAGCGTAACACCAGTAACTAATCATGAAAACATTTCACTACCCTAATGTCTCAAGAATGATAAGCTTTTGCAACTTAAAGAGTGTATATATTTACTTTTTGGATTTCTATTGCATTTTGCTTATGTTTTAATAGATAAATAGCCACAATGTGGGTTACTTTTAGGTTCATCCAAGTAAGAAAATTGACCTTACACAGAAAATAAGAGAATTGCTCAAAGGTTCATTGTAGTAAAGTGACTTACGATAAATAATGAAAAAGAAATGATAATAATAAATCTAAAAGAAGATAATAAGTGAATAACTCAGATCCTTTGTGAAATAGTCTAGATGCTAACTGCTGATAAGTGATAAGTTGTGTCAATCTTTTGTCACAATCTTATAGTGAGACTATTGACTGGTCGATCTGAATTCAAGGCAAAAAAAAAAAAAAAAAAAAAAAAAAAAACTGACGTTAGTTGGAGGGTGTTTTGCAACACGAACATCCAACAAACTGTAAAAGTATTGGATTTAGTGCTCTCAGAATGCTTATGATCCCTAAGCTCACGGTTTTCCCGGTGGATATCATCAATTTGAGTAAAGAATAGGCTCTTCACCTCTTCATATTGTGACGCAAAATGTGCCACCACGGCTACCATCAAACACTCGGGGTATAAAATCCATGTCTGCATTGATTTCCCGCCTCATTGAAAGGATGTTGACTGGTTCATTTTCTGATTACCTGGCCAACTCCCGAGGGTTGAACTCTGATGTAACATAGTTGAGAGATAATTTAACACATCTTTCTTTGGTATCTATAATCTGAAAACATGTGGCCAAATTGGTTTTGTCAGTAGTAAACTAAATGCTTGTGAAAACATTTACAATAGTGAAAACATTTGTAATGATGCTTCTTCATATAGCCCTTTTTGAATTGAGGTACGTCAAAACACATGCATATGACTGTAACAACAAAAGAAAAGTAATACTTTATCACTATACATAGCACAATGTACCCTATTTATATATGACAAAAAAGGCTAATCATGAATGCATTTTACTAATCTAGTTAAAAGAGTTGTTCGTTTACGACTATTATAATATGCCACCATTTCAATATCTATGGCCTACTATATTCAAGATTATTAATTGAGTTTCATCAAAAAAAAAAAAAAAAAAAAAAAAAAAAAAAAAAAAAAAACAATATTCATACCAATTCTCGCCTTCATGTTTTACCGTATGTAGCTCATCATCAATGGTGGGCATCTGTTTGTTTTTTCACCCGTAAGCCCAAGACCTGTAAAAAGAGGCAAAAATCATTGGTTATTTAACCATGCAAATTGATTAGAGAAAAAGGTTACATAAGTAAAGATACTTGAAGGTAGAAATTAAAGATTTCAATGTTTTACCTTATGTTGAGCTCGCCATCAATGGTGGGCATCTGTTTTCTTTTTCACCCGTAAGTCCGAGATCTGTGAAAAAGGCAAAAATAATTGGTTATTTAACCATGCAAATTTATTAGAGAAAAAGTTACCTTGGTAAATATACTCGAATGTTGAAATTAGAGATTTCCATATCTATGCAATAATGAGACTAAATATGCACCCTCACACATATAAATAAAGCTCATGGGATCCATGTAAATACCAAAACAGAAATCACAACTATGATTTTACACGAACACCTAAAATAGTACATACTTTGTCCTACATGTCAAATATCTGGGCAATGTTGCTAGCAGAAGTGTTGCTTTTGCCTTTTCAATTTGAGTATGCTTGTGACAATGTACAAAACCCGGGTAAATTGTGAAAAAAAGTTAGTTAGTGTAACACCCCCCAATTTAAGTTTGTAGCAGCGGAAAAGTAATTTGGGTGTTACGGGGAGGATCGAAGTTATAATCTCATAAAACGGCTTAAAAGAAGCGTTTTGAAAGTTATTTGTCATTCAAATAATATTTTTGATAAAAAGATGAACCATTTGATTTAAAATCTTTTTAAAAGATATAAAGGCTTGTAAAAATGACATATTTGATTTTTGCACCATTTTAATTTATCAGAGTAATAAATGCCCGCTCCGTGTCTTGTCCTGCTCCGTTACATTACCTGAGATGCACATGCTTAAAAGTGTCAACACAAAGGTTGGTGAGTTCATAGAGTTTTATGGAAAGCCATTTATTTTGATAGATTTCCGGGATATTTGGTAATGATAAATACAAACAGTAATGGAACAAGTATTGAGTAATGTTGACTATAATCACAGATAAATCATATAAATGTTCAATCAAATTCAAATAAGGGATCAATAATCTTAACATGAGCTGGAAACTCATGATGCTAATTTAATGAGATATATAATTCAAGTATGGTCAAATTCCTATACAGCTGTATCTAAATATATGTTGAAAACATACATTTCCTTATAGATATTGCACCAAGCCTCATGACACGCAAAACGTTAACAAAAGAGGTGATTTATCAAGTCAATGATAAATTTTGCCCTCTTATAATAGGTGATTTGCCAATTCCTATTTGTATTCAAATATAGTGTATCACGACTAATACGACTAACCATATGCATATGGCATTCCGTCAAGTATTAGTGGGATAGGAGGTCAATCCTTAACAGGTTTCGAAGCTGTTCACTATATTCGCGCTCACATAACAGTGATTAATGGCTCATGATTGAGGGACTTTATGACGATGAAGGTAACTTAGGCAATATCAAGGTAATAATGGAATCATACAGGATAGTATAGTATAGTCAAGTATCATGCCACAGTAATCAATTTGGGAACATTATCATCTGAGTATCAGTATTTCAGTTAAGTATTTCGCCAGTAACATATATATATATATCACATACCACAATAATCAAATTGGAAACATTATCATCGGAGTATCAGTATTTCAATTAAGTATTTCGCTAGTAACATACATATATCACATGCCACAATAATCAAATTGGAAACATTATCATCTGAGTATCAGTATTTCAGTTAAGTAATTCATCAGTAAAATATATTTATCACATCTTAAGTCATAAATCATATCAGATAAATATTAATAAGGAAATTGATTTGAATCATGTAATTTATTCATATACTTATAAAATTATCAAAGTATATGTAAGCATGTATCTCCCCCAATGAGTTAAAAACAAGTATTGAAAATTGGGGCTATGACTCACCTTGATTGATGTTGGGATGATGAAAAGTTAAGTAGGATGAGATTATGAGAATGATTGTGGAAACGTCTTTGATACGGAACCTGATAAATAAATTTATCTGAGAATTTAACCAAATACTATATGGTAAACGAATAACGAATAATAATTATTCGTTATGACGAATAGATGATGTGCAGTGTAATTCTTATGCTATGCATGATATGAAAAAATACTTTATTTAAATTATCCATCGAAGTTTGACCTTTTTAACCATAAGTAATAATATTAATTTTTGAAATATCGTTATATATATTATTAACGTTACGTTAAATAATATATATAAATAAAAATGAAAGTTTAAATGCATATGAAATAAATTTACGAAAATAGAAAATAAATAAGAATGTTAAATAGAATATGTTTAGTCTTTGTCCTTTTCCAATTTTACCATTTTTACTCTAACGTCGTTAGCGTTACACCGTTAGTCCTTTTTATACATAAATTACAATTATAGTCCTCTAATTGTCCAATAGTCAAACATAGGCTTATAATATTAATTATTATCAATTTTTACCCTTATATGTATGTTTTTACAGTTTTAGTCCTCACTTTTCAATATTTACAGTTTTAGTCCTTCTAGGTGTCGTCGCGTTACATTTTTAGTCCAAGATTACAAAAATGATTAGAAAAATGTTATAAAAATTTTCAGTGGCTTATTTAATAAATAAAAAGCTTATTTTAACTGCTTATTTGGTTAAAAGCTTATTTTTCAACTTATGGGCCTTTAACGAGTCAAATTCAAGGCCCGTTAACGTTTTAAAATCCGTACTTCATGAGACGAGTTGGGCTCATCAAAATAATCATTTTTCTTGTTCTATTTTCATATCAAAAGTTTCAATAAGCTAGCTTATCATAAGAGCTTAAAAACAGCTTATTGGGCTTTAAGGCCCAATCGCTAAAAATCGTAGGTGTTAAATGGGATCGATGGCGATTCACTTTGGTGAAAACTAAGTGTCGAGATCAATTATTTTTACATGTTGTATATACGAAATCGTTTGCTAGCTAAGAGGTCTAATAGGCCGTGTAATAATATGATATGCTTGTTACGTGATATTTAAAGTTATACGAGCATTTCTTGGCATGTTTGAGACGTTTATTTATATGTGAAAAGACTTAGAAATTTTCTAAGTGTTTGTATATAGTTTTCGACCGATTAAGCATGGTTCAAAAATAGGTTCATTTGATGCATGTGAAGTAAATATAATGTGAAATATTAGTGTGTTGTGACTCCTAGGCCTTCCAAGATAGAGGCTAATCACAAGTCGTGTACTATATGTAAATGTGTACGTAAAAATGATATGTAAAACTATTATACGATCGATAGGACATATATATGGTGCATGAAACATTTTTAGCGTGTAACTTGAATGGAAATGAGTTTGAAACAACTTGCTACACCTCTTGGGTGGTAGAGAGTCGAGAGTGGAAGATTGAAACACAAGGAACGATCAAATTTGACTTATAACCCAAAATGATACACGTATATACTAGACCCGATTATCCTTTCTTGCGTCCAAACGAATCTTGTAACAACTTCTGGCCTTCTAGAGATAGTTTTTAGGAAGAAAGGAAGTTTGAAAGTGAATGATGCATGATGGAAACGGACGCATGCATAATGAGTATATATGGTGCCTTTATATCACACGTTGTTGGGATCATACTTTTGTATTTTAGTCAAGTCTCGGACATTACCTTTTATAATAGGTTGCTTAGTTATTTATTCTACATTGTTTATGTTACAAGGCTTAAGAATGTAAGACCAATGGGCCTTAAAGCCCACGTCCAAAAGGAAGGAGGGAGGAAGGGAGTGTTGCCCTACTCCTCCCCCTATAAATATCAAGCTTATGTAACTCTTACATTTGTTGGTTATTTGAATACACTAGTGAAACTCTTGCAAATTATCTTCTCTCATTTCTTATAATCAACCACCTCTCATTCTCATCTATTTTCTTTCATTATCATACTTGTGTTTACATAAATGGTGACCTAACAAGTGGTATCATTCGCCTAATAGAGATTGAAGTGTTGTTCTTGGATTGAACGTGGGGTTTAAGGTGTTCTTTTGCTTCTTTTTGCTTCTTTCTTTGTTTCTTACACTCAAATCTTGAATCTTGGATAAGTTTTAAGGTTAATATAGTGTTTAGAAGCTTAGATTTTGCATAAAGTTTTGATTTTTAAGGTTTTTTCTATACAGAATCTTCAATAGTTAGTGTTTTCTAAGTATTGGTGAAGTTATTTAATCAAAAGTACTTTATTTCTAAGCATTTTTCTTCAAATATTTGAGATTTTTCAAGTTACTGACCACCTTACGCGTAACTTACGTGAATAGTACGATTCTAAAGCTGTCAACAGTACTTTTTGTCCTTTCTATGAGTAACTTTTGGTCAAAACCCTTTTCTTACGAGTAACATAGGTCAAAACCCTGTTCTTATGAGTAACTTTGGAAGTCTACGCCTAAATCCTACGCTTAAGTTGAGTTCCTACGCCTAATTCTTACGCATAAGTGACTTCCTACGCATAAGTTCTACGCAGAAGTGATTTCTACGCCTTAATCCTACGCAGAAGTTGATATTCTACGCATAAGTCTCACTTTCTACGCAAAAGATTACCTCTTACGCATAAGATTTTATCTTAAGCGTAAGTTTCAGTACTCTACGCATAACTTCATACCAAGGTCTTCTCTTTGTGTTACGGTGACTCAGTACTTCCCTAGCTTGGATAAGTTAGTGGAATACTTCGACTTCGGTTATCTTTCAAGCTTGGATAAGTTTGGAAGATTTGTTTGGTTGTTTAGCCTTACGCATAAGTCTAAACTTACGCATAAGCCAAAGCTTACACGTAAAGAGAAAACTTACGCATAAACTCTTTGTTTACGCATAACCTAAAGTTTACGCGTAAGATTATTGTTACGCGTAAGTTTTTCAACTTACCCCAGGGATTTTGTACTTTAACCAAAGGAACGTGCATTTCAATCTTCTACAAGATCCATCTTTCACACAAGTCTCTTTCTGCTATCTTCTAACTTATTTTCAAAAAAAAAAAAAAAAAAAAAAAAAAAAAAAAATCAATTTTTACGCGAAATTTAAGTAAAATTTAATTTTTACAGGAGACTAAACTTTCAATTTTTACGCGAAATTTAAATTTTGGTATAACGGTGAAAATTTTGGCCCAAAATTCAAATTTTTAGGCCAAAATTCAAATTTTTTCGGTAAAATTTGGCGGCAAAATTTTAAAACTCAAATTTTTTCTATAACCTTAGAATTGCATTTTATAGTGATTTTCAAAATTTTGGAAGAGAAAATTTTTCAAATTATTTTTGGAGGGAAAATCTGAATTCACTATTTCGACCTTGCGTGTGACATTTTGCTTGATTTTTTCGATTACATCGCAACAATCAAGAGGGAGAGCAATGTCATCTACAACGTCTCAATCACCTTCTTCCAACTACCTTCCTCACCAATATTCTTATCAGCAACAGCATCATCAACAACAAAGTCATAGCTCCCTCATTCGTCATGTGCTGCTCTTTTGCAATGAATCAAGGCCTCCAATGTTGCTACCAGGAACGTATACTATTTGGAAACGGAGATTTCTAAAATGGCTCACAGATCGTCCTATTGCAGATCTCATGCTTAAATCCATTCAAGATGGTCCATACCAAATGATATCTCTTGCTGACTCAACAGGGATTATCAGACTACAAATTGATGAAGATTTGAATGCTACTGAACTTGCTCAGTACGATGCTGACCAACAAGCTGCATGGTTCATGACATTAGCCCTTCCCAATTCAATTTACATGAATATGGACTTTCAAGCCAGTGCTTATGAAATGTGGAAATATCTTGAAGCTATGCATCGTACAGAAGAACTTCATCACATCATAATGAAGCAAATTCTTGAATCATGTTTAAGCATGAATCCTCTGAAGACCATTCTCCCTGCTCCACCATCTCCAGCTGTTGACCATGGATCCTTAATTTACACTCCAAATGGTCTCTTCTTCAATCCTCTGAATGCACCTGAGCCTTTCTTCATTCCACAGTACCATCCTGCAACACTACATAATAATGTGCAATCTCTTCTGCAAAATCTAGTGAAGCTT
This sequence comes from Artemisia argyi, assembly GCA_030686995.1. Lineage (NCBI taxonomy): Eukaryota > Viridiplantae > Streptophyta > Magnoliopsida > Asterales > Asteraceae > Artemisia > Artemisia argyi. The sequence continues at coordinate 46,068,293 of CM060701.1, forward strand.
AGTCAAGTATCTTCTAAGAAAGGCAATGGAGCTATGACTTTAACTTCTGAATGCTTAAACACAATGAAAGATTCTGATGATGAAGAAGATCTATTCGAACCAAGCATGGTATTTTTGGCATATACAGAAAATATTGCAGATGTGGAAGATCAAGATTATGATTCAACTCCACTCTTTGACGATAATGTTGAATACAATGCCACACTTAGTCAAATGGAAGTTGAAGGGGGTAATCTCAATGATGTTTTGCAAAGGGTCATGGGAGATATTCCATCTGATGATGAATATGCAGATTTGGAATCCAATACAGCAGATTTGGAAACCGATACAACAGATGTGATGTTAATGGCAAGCATGCAGGATCTTCACATGAATGTTCCAAGCACAGAGTATGATTCTAATGATTCTGAAGATCCATTTGTGGAACTAAACAAAGGACTGATATTACTAACTAAAAGGTTCTCACAATATAAGAATTCAAAAATTCAGACTTCATCTAACCCCCGAAATCAAGAAGTCAAGCAAGGTGAAAGAGTTGTCGTACAAGGAAGGAATGCTCAAAGGTTTGTCGAGAATGGTGAGAATACTGCAGATGTCGGTAATAAAGGCTATAAAGATAAAGTATTGGATAAACATGATGACAACAGCAGATTGGGGAATGATACAGATGCAGATTGTGCAGAGATCAGACCCTTCTATGACTCAGAGCCCAACTTTGACAAAGGACAGATGGATGAGGAAGATGTCATACCCATCTATGACAAAGAGCCGAACTTTGACAAAGAGCAAATGGTTGAGGTACAATCTACTGTTGATCATATTATGCCTGCAAATGAGAAACAACAATCTGAGCAACCTAACTTCAGTAATGAAGGAGAGGTTGACCAGGATGTTGTACAATGTCTTGACAAACGTTCTGAGTCTGAGTCCTTACCTGTTAATCTAATAACTGAAACATCATACCAGACTCTTGAGTCTGAAAATATTCTTCTCAAAAAGACCATTGCCCAGTGTCATAAAGATTTTTCAAAACTAGAGACACATTGCATCTCACTTGAACTTCAATTGCAAGACGAATCTCTAAATTCGGGCAACAATGGTCAATTTTTGAATGAACAAAGAAAACGTGCGGATACATTAGTTAAAGAAAATGAGATTTTAAAAGGTCAAATTCAAGCAAAGGTGTTTGCACATGCTGCATTGCAAAACAAATTAAGAAGATTGACTGGCCAGAGTGTGGATACTAAGTTTGCAAAACCATCAATCTTGGGTAAACCGCCTTCTCAAACAAACAGAAAACAATCAGTGGTTAGACAACCAACTGCATTTAAATCTGAAAGACTTAAATTTTCAAAATCTCGGTTTTCCTCCCAAGTTGTTGAGAATAACAATTTGACAAAACCAGTCACTCCACATTCTTGGCCTAAGGAAAATGCATCTGTGTCTGCTAAATCTCAACACGTGATTATACCTGGCTCATCTAGGATTAGTTCAAAAACAGTGTCTAATACGAGCATTAAACGTAAAGATTCTTATGGAAGATATGACATGTACAAGAACTATGATCTAGAAAAGGCTAGAAAAAAGGCGCTACTTCAAAAGGATGGAATTCTAGGTTCAAAATCTCATGTGATGCCTTCCATTGTAGTACAGAACACTGCTTGTAGTAGCACACCAAAACCTAAGAGTAAACAACAAACTAATAGGAATTGGCTAGCTTCTAAGAGTAGTTGCATAAATAATCATGTTGTCTGTGCTTTAAAATATCTTCAAAAGGGAAATTCACTTGAAAAGGCTCAATTGACTAAGACAAACAAACCCGTTGAACCAAGAGTCATAAGTCAGAAACCTAAGAAGTGGATCAATATAGGACGTAGTTTTTCTCAACAAAGTGATGCTCCCAAATTTCATTCAACTGCATCTAAAAGGAAAACTTCTCCTAGATCTAACACTAGGCGGGTACCCACGGGTATAATTCTTAAAACGATTGGTCTTAGGTGGATTCCTACAGGAAAGATTTTAGACATTTGCACCAAAACTAATGTAATCTCCACAACATCTACCTCTGAGACAAGAATGAAATCCATCGGAATTATGTGTTCGAGTGTCAAGAAGATAATTGACACTACTTCTTTATGCTTCTAACATCTGGAACTCAGTTACTCTTGGGGGTCCATGTTCTCTGTTTTGTCTATTCTTTCTTTTCAGATATAACAGGAATGGCTTCGGAACAAATCAGTTTCGGACCCGAGCTTAATGTTATGGCTTCTGAGCAAAACAGGTTAGGACCCGAAACCAACCGTCTTAACTTTCCGGACTCTTCGGCTGAACCATTGCCTCTCAACCGCAAAGAATTGGAAACCTTGTTTGCTCCATTGTTTGATGATACGATTGAAAACCGTCTTTCTAAGGTCTCACCAATTTCCGCTGCACATCTTGATCCACATCAAGTACCTGATATACCTCAACAAACAACAATTACTGTTGAGAGAGACGGTCCTCTAATTGCATCTTCAACAACAGCAGAACAAACCGTGTCCTACTTACAACAATCAGTTGAAGACTCCATACCTAAATCAGTTCCACAAACCGCAGATCATGACCCCAGAGGCGTTCTTTAAGCGTTCTTTAACCCGTTTGCATCGGCTTAACTCATTCCTAACATTACTGAGTCGTCTACACGCAAGTTGGATCCTGCTCACCTGCGAGATTATTACCAATATCACCCTTCGACACAACATTAGAATTAAACGGAATTGGAAAAACAAGCTGGATACAGAAGGCACAATGATTCGCAACAAATCTTGTTTAGTTACAAAGGGATACAGTCAATGAAGTAGGATTGTTCATCACTGTCATCAACAAAAGCTTTGTATATAGCCATGTCTGCTTTCTAATGCTCACGTCAGTTAGATGAGAACTTAGCTCACGGACTACAGCCATGTATCTGACTAGATCTCAATGTACTGAGACTCAAAGTGCGTTCTCTACAATCTCTTGTAACACCATTCATTATTCCAAAGCCCTACAAATTGCTCTCCGCTACCATTTCATCTCAGAGCATGTCGAGAAGGGTATAATTGAATTAGATTTTGTGGGTACTAAATACCAGTTGGCGGACTTGTTTACAAAGGCATTACCTCCTTCAAGGTTTGTTAATTTAGTTCACCATATTGGTATGCGGTGTTTGACTCCAGATGATTTGCAAAATTTTCTTAAAACCTAAAAGAGTCAAAACATCAAATTCTTTTTGTAAATATTTTATCATTAAGAAAATACAAAATCTACAAAAAAAATCTTCTTTCTCTTATACAAACTTCTAATCTTCAAAACTATGTTCCTCCATTAAAACAAATTTTACTTTACACTGTCAAAATGGAACATGTTTTGAGGGGGAGAAAATGTTTCACAAAATCATGAAGTTTGCACACCTAACTTTTATTCTTCAAGAATAAAATGTTTCTTCATCATTCGGATTAAAACTCATTTTTCAAAAATTCTATGATCTCTCGAATTAAATTTGTACAAAAAGGTTTCACAAAATATATGCTAATTCGAGGGGGAGAAAAGGAATTTTTTCTGCAATGATCCCAAATTAATCTAGTTTGGACTTCAAATGGAAATGTAATTAACCTTTAATGAGTAAAGATTCACAAAAGTCTTAAACTTAGGTAAAAGGACCTTGCATGGAAAATAAAACAGGCTCTAATCAATGTTTTTACACATGTTCTCAAAAGTTGCACACATGATTAAAACCTCAACGAATCAGACTAACGATTTTTTCCTCAATTATCTCCATAATTGTGAGTTTCTAATTTCCTCATTGTTGTTGTCTAATCGTTCCCTAAATGTTTCAAGTGTTTTCAACGGTCAAAAAGGCACAATCAGAAACTAAGGTTAATGTAATTATCGATCGGGGCATTTCTTTTTTATGTGTTTAGTCTAATTTATTATTTCATATAGCTTTAGAGAACACTAAAGTATGCTCGGTTGGTGTGTTTGCACGATTAGAAACAACATAGGTTTAAAATCAAGTGATTTAGGGTTTAAGATTTCGATGTCTTTGTTGCTACTAGCATGTTTAATTTGTACAATATTCATGCATTATGATGCTAACATATGTGCAAAGTCTCAAATCATAACCCTAAATCATAATCATAGTTGGAAAATCTCGAGTGATAGGATGAATTATTCTGTGATCTTGTGTGTTAATTTGAGAATTCTGAGCATGTTGGTAGATTTAGAATGCGTTTCTTGATTCATCTGTATACTTGTTTGTGCCTGATGCATTTTCTCTGTGTGCAAGTACATGTCATCCCATTGAAAGTCTAAATTTCGACATTCAACAAAATGTTTCTTATGAAACATATTTTGAGGTCAAAGGACAAAATGTGTTTAAAGGCTAAACTGGTAAATGGATTCAAAATGGTGAGAAACAAATTTTTCCAAACTCTACACGATTGTTTTACACCGGTAAAGCAAGTGTGAAGACCAAAGCAAAGTTGTTCTAAATTTTTCAAAATTTTCATAATCTGGAATGCTTTGGCTATGATAAAAGAATGACTCTGATTTGGGCATTCCAAATACCGGAAGTTTTCCATTCAGCACAAAAACAAATCTTTAAAAAGAACCCTTGAGGTTCAACTTCAGATGGAAATCCTCTTCTTCAGATCTTAAAACTCAAAAGAGAGACTCCGGGTCTCAAACAACTTTCAACAGTAAAAGAGTTTTAAAATTCAAGCATTCTTTGTTGTATAATACTTGATTGTGTTTTCTAAAACCTTGAGCAGAATCATTTCACGAATTTTTCAAAAAGTATTTCATAAATACGATTCAATATTCTGCTCAAGAAGACTATCTCTCGAATAAACTTCATTATTTGAGGGGGAGTATTTTGTTAAAAGAAAACAAATTTTGTATTAAAAAACAATGGTTTGTGTACGCATTACAGTGCACAACCCGAACTTGTAAAGAAAGGACCCTGAGGTACGCATCAGTGCCTCAATCCTAAATATAAGGAGCGAAGGCTTCTTACTTTTGAGTAGAATTAATCAAATGTTTATGAATTTTCATAATTCTGCTCAAAAGGACAAGTATTTCACCTCAATAAGACCTAATAACTTGTTGAGGGGGAGCACTTGTCAAAACAAAATACTTTGCTCTAAATCAAAAGTTCTTGGTGAATCTCCCCGTAAGACTCAAAAGGCATATTTTAATCTAAAAGATTATCAAAAACATCATTTTATATGCTATTTTTGAGGGGGAGAAAATGAAAAGGTGATTAAAATATACGAAGTCAAAGCTTAAAAGTTGTATCATGTGCGAGCTAGACTCAGTATTGACCCAGGAATTGACAAGACAATAAAAGTTAGTAATATCGAAAAGACTTATCCTCGACGGGTAATAACATCAAGTTAGTTACTAGGGCTAGTTGTCACCTAAAAGCTGACAATGCATCTCTTTAACTAACCACGTAAGCATGTCTCGAAAAGGATATGTCCTAGTAGAAATGTACCGTCTCGAGAAATTTTCTGTGAACTTGACCAGGCTGGGTAATAACTTCAAGCTAGTTTAACTAGTGACGTAAGCATGTCTCGAATCGGTCTTGTTCATGGAAAATGGATCAATTCAAAATGCTTGCTCCTCCCGCATGTGCAGATTTATTAAATACTTATGAGCACATGTGAAGGGGGAGCCCTTCAAAAGTGTACACAAAACTCTCAAAGTGTTAACCAAAATATTTGATTATCACAAACACTTTGAGAGATTTTCAATCAAAGGTTTCTTGGCTACTGTCGGAGTTATAAGGTGATTAAGATAGGAATATCCGTCCTATGATCCGCCAGAGCCGGAGGGATCTACCCAAGGACATCTCCCATAGTTAGAATTAGAAGTCCTTAGGTATGATACGAAAAAAGGAGAAAAGAATGAAAGGGAAAGAAGGAGTTGAAGAATTAAAAAGAAAAGTAAAGAAAAGGGTGAAAAGAAATAGCCCTCCATGTGTTCAACCTTAGGGCAGACACCGGGTTCAATACGTATGCTACTGGTTGTTGCAAAAGACAACACCGGTATTGAAGACAAAGTCTTCATGGACCCAGTGACGCAATGCACTAAACCTTCTTAACCACTCAAGTTCTCTTAAAAGGACTTGTTTCATTCTCACGGGGAACCAGTGTAACCTATCGACCTATCTCTTAGAGATGGTTGATATTGAAGCAGGAGACCCCTCCCTAGTCTCCGTATAGGAAACCTAGGTGTGCACTTATAGAGTCTAGAGCCTTGAGATACATAAAAGATCTCTTAGGAACACTTAGTATTTCTACAACTGGTGCTCTACATCAATGGGCACCAGCTGTAAATTATCGAGTCCTTCGCAGATCTTAGCAATCTGCCGAGAACGTTTATGAGAGAATTACAAAAGTATTTCTCAGTGATTGAACGGAAATCCTGCTAGGGTCAACATCAAACAGCCCTGACAGCAGGTCACTTCGGTAACCCCACAAGGGTTACGCTTAGTGTTTGCGGTGGTTCCATAGCGGTCTACAGTCGTGGAGTGATCCCCAGCGACTCACCCAGTCATTGAGCTACTTAGTAGGTCTCGTAAGCTCCTTCGGGAGTATCTGATATGGGAACGGTCTGGATAAGGATTAGAGGGAGTCTTCACAATATGCTGTTGATGAACTCTATATCCTTATCTGTAAGTACCGGGTATTTATTGCTAACTGTTTACTTGCAAGTACCTCACTTCCATGATGGTATATTCCAACATGCTCATACATACATCTTGAAGCAAATGATAGCTCCCCCAAAGATCTTAGCACCACAAAGTTCAAAGAAAGATTCTACGTCAATAAAGAAGAATATACAAAGTATAAAGACTTAAAGATCTCAGAATATGAAAAAGGAACTTCGTGCACGTGAAAGTATAAGTCCGAAGATGTATGAGTATGTTGGAATGGCGGACAACCACCACAGACGTAGGAGTGACGAATGGCAGACTACTTCATAACATAATCACTTCATCATCACCAAAGAACAAAGACATAGAGCAAAGTACATTCATTATCATTCAACCATTTTGAAGAAGTCTAAAGCTTTACATGTCACAAATCAACGACAAAGATGAAGACGTCAAGCAACCGTGATGACCGACCCTTAGGGGGAGATTGTTGGGATCATACTTTTGTATTTTAGTCAAGTCTCGGTCATTACCTTTTGTAATAGGTTGCTTAGTTATTTATTCTACATTGTTTATGTTACAAGGCTTAAGAATGTAAGACCAATGGGCCTTAAAGCCCACGTCCAAAAGGAAGGAGGGAGGAAAGGAGTGTTGCCCTACTCCTCCCCCTATAAATATCAAGCTTATGTAACTCTTACATTTGTTGGTTATTTGAATACACTAGTGAAAGTCTTGCAATTTATCTTCTCGCATTTCTTATAATCAACCACCTCTCATTCTCATCTATTTTCTTTCATTATCATACTTGTGTTTACATAAATGGTGACCTAACACACGTAAGTGTAGAAATTTCAAAGAAACCAAAACTACTATGCAATGTCAGTAACTATAGGCTTATAGGATGAAATTATATCATATAATATCAATTGAGAGTGCATGAAATAAGGTGAATGTCTTGGTGAATCACCTAGATGTCGACCACTTATATTTATTTGTACACAAATTGAGAAATCGTGTACCATTTGAACATAGCTGATCATGAATGACATTTAAACATTAAATCATGTTAGAAATGTTATTAGGAACACGTAGGAACAAACGGGAAACAAAACGGTTAAGATTTGAGTTTATTACAAATCGGTTTGACTTGATTTTGATCAAACACTTTGCCACTTAAAAACGTATCAAATGTCGTCCTATGAACATGACACTCGACACACTAATAGTTGGCTAGGTGGTGAATGAGATGGTGCAAAAATATTTATATGTTGTGTGTAAGAATCGAGAATAAACGAAGCATTTTGGAGCTTGATTCCTAGTCGAGTATATGAAATCATAAAACAAGAATTTGGGCTTTGGACTTTTGCCTGATGAACAGTGCACGAGGTATTGGGCTGGAAAATTAATTAAGGGCCCGTTTGGTTATAATTTGTTATTAATTAGGATTAGTGAGTTTTTAATATTTTGTTAAACGTGTCGAGAACTTGTGTTTGTCGTTTGATGATTTTGCAATATCGTAATCGTGACCATTTAATATAATAAGAAAATTTCAAATTTTCCTGTAAAAATGGTGATTAAAATAATGACTGAGATTAATATATAATTAAACGTTTTTAATTATATGGATTTTTGCGAGGTTTTACAGTACCCACATGTCATTCTGAATTTCGTCCCGAAATTCAAATTTAATGTGATTACTTGAGTAAAGAATTTTTGAACAGAAGGTTGTCGAGAGATTTTTATTCCTAAAATTAAGGAAACGTGATTCAGTTAGATTTACCTGTACTAGACAAGACAAAATAACTGATGTATTTAAGGGTTGTGAATATTGAAAATAGTGGTCATGAATAGTGAAATAATGGCTAGTGCATAGTGTCCAACGGTCGGGAATAGTGCCCAACGGCTATATTCTAGCCTATAAATACCAATTCCAAATTTCCACTTCTTCCATCAACCATTTTCCTCTCATTTTCCATCTCAAAATGCCGCACCTCATCACCATCTTAGCGATTGTGTATGTCGCCCTTGCCGCTATATACTTAGCGTATGTTCCAGATGAAGACTTTGGATTCTTGGTCGTGATCTTGATGTTTGTCGTACCCCTCACTATCCTAGCCATTACCGTAGACAAGATATGGGGGTAAAAATCTTGAGCTAGGGTTGTTTTAAATTAAGTTCTTGTTGTGTTTCTATGTACTTGTAACGAATAAGAAATAAAACTCGTTTTGTTTTTATGTTTAGGAATTTGTCCCATTATTGTTTTTAATGGTTTGTTTATATTTATCTTTCAGCATAATTAAGGTGATTCATCCTGTGGTGGCTCTTGCTATTGTTTTGTTGGTGGGAGTCTTTGTTGCCATAGCGGACCAACCTATTGAAGATTCCATGGTTTATATTGTAATAATTGTAACGGTAGCACTCCCGATGCTAATTATTTGTTTATGTATTAATTTTTACGGATTTTAATAAAATTTTCGCTATTTGAGTCTTCAATCAATTTTTGTGAATTATTTGGGTTCTCTCACTTGTACTTTTGTTGGTTTCTTATCATAATGGTGATAAGATAAGATAGGTATTTATTGTGGTTTGTTCAATGTATTATTTATGAACAGTTCATTTTAGCTCTATATTTTGCTTTTGAATGAAGATTGTTATTTAAAAATTTGAAAATATCACTGTTCTATTCATAACATAATTCTTCCTAAATTAGACATAGTTGATCAGGCTATGTATAATTGAGGACCAAATGATGTGATGTTTGGTTCAATCATATATTTCTATAAATTATTTTAGATGGTGTTCAACGTGTTGTTTTTATAATATAACACATAATTTCCTTTACAAATAAAGTAGAAAATTTTAGGGTTCATACTATGAATCATAAATTTATGGAGTAAATATAGTATATTGTCATTTGGTAAATGGGACAGAAATTGAAATTAACGTAGATTATCATTATTATGGAAATATTACAAGGTAGATTTTTCGATACAGTAGAAAGATAGTTGTTATGCTTAAGTTACATCCATCGTAACTTAAAGTGAAATACAGGAAAGAGATACAACTTAGGAAATTCTTAAACTAGATTTTATTTATCTACAACAGGAATTTATTCATCTGTTTAAATCTAGTTGCCATTCCCTTGATACTATCAAGGTCTTTAAAGATTCTTCATTCTCTTGTAAAAGTCTTGGCTTTCCAATTAAGATTGTAGTTTGGACATCGGCTCTTGTAGTGCCCTTTTCCACCACATCCGTGCCATACTACTGTTGTTGGTTGTCCTTTCCTGTCCTTAGTCTTACAGCTAATTGCCTGGTGACCTGTTTTCTGACATTTCGTGCACTTAACCATGCAGATTCCGGTGTGATGCTTGTAGCATTTTTGACACCAGGGTTGACTTCCACGATAACCACTTCCAGTAACAGGTGTGACGAGGCAATTTCTATTAGCTTTCTGATTGTATTCCAGCTGACGTTGATAGTTCATACGATCTTCTAGATGTTTATGATAGCGGTCTTGAGCATTGATGATGTTGCAGTAGATGGGGTTGATGGTTCCTATTTCAGGGATTTTTCGCTTTTGGTTATTTCCATTAGGTATAACCCCGTGCCTAATTCCTTGATTATGGTTGATGGTAGGGTTGATCATTCCTTCTTGAATCTTTAAGTGAGGTGGCCTATACTTCATGAAACTTGCAGGGTGGTGCTTACCAAGTATACCCGTCTCTCTTCTCGGATAAACTACGGCAGTCCCTTCTAGTACCACCGACACTATGTCATTTACTAATTTCTTGATAGCTCCACGAGTCATGGTGATTTCTGATGATGATGAAGAATATGCATTGTTCATGTTGTCCATTTTCTGAAATCATTAATGAAATTCAACATTAGAATCCATATAATATTAGAATAATTCAAATAATGAAGTTAATTATTTCATTGATGATAGACTGAATTGACTCCCTACTGTAATCTAATTTCAAGATATGTCTGTGTTGTATCATATATAAATGATCAACTCTTGATATGGGATTACTAAGGAATAAACCGACTTGTCTACTAAAGCTGAAATTTAATAATCTTTTCTTCATTCTTTAAATTCTCTTTCAAAAATTGATCTTTAGACAATTCTTGAGATTTTGGGTTAATTATGGTATGTTTAAGAAATCTTAACAATTGTAAGAAATCTTACGGCAGATTTGAATAACATTACAGAGGTAAACAGAATATTAATAACTTGACTGATTGTTTTTGCAAGATGAACGATACAAGATCTTTTATTAATACTCCATTGATCTGCGTAGAATCATTTGTTTATCAAAGAAAATAACAAATGATGAGATTTTTGCATAAAGATATGAGGATTCATTACATGCATGATTGATATGAAAGAAAAGATCAATTCATAACATAGAGATATAACAGAAAGGAGGTTATTATTCATTATGATTTGATTACAAATTCTGTATTTTCAGATTTATTGAACATTACATGAAATATTAACCAAAACTATTTGGTTTAGTAGGCACATCAAGGATACTTGTAAACTTAAGATTAGTTACGCCTCTGACGTAAATATCTAACTTCTTTCTCAAGTTCAAGTTGTGCAGCTTCCATGTTTGAGAAACGTTCTTGACACATGTTCATTTGATTTGCCAACATAGTCTCTAATGCGGAAATCCTTTGACCCTGGTTTCTGGCTGCATCTCTGGCCATCCATAGGGTTCTTTCAATATCTTCAATTCTTACATGTGTATGACCGTGTTCTCTTCTTGCACAACGGACCCTAGAGTCCAAGCTTCCAAGCTCCTGGTTGGTGTTGTCCTTTATCTCATTAATCTTTATTCCTAACTCACACATTGTTCGTCTCTCAGCATCCGCCCTTTTGAACAATGCGTCAAGGTTACGGTTGTACCATTCAAATTGAGTTGGTCGTAACCCTTTTAGCTGTTCAGTGTGAGCATCCAATATGCTGGCTTGTCGATAAATAAGATTCCATATTGTATCAGGAGTGCTTATATTGTAATCGGGTGAGTTAGGTGAGGATAAATTATTTGGAAAATCTGGTATTGAGGAATCTGAAGTATAAGGTAACGGAGAATTTGGCTCAACATTCATCCACGACATCCCTTGGCTTGAACTTTGTCCAACTTTGAATGTTGCCTGACCACCAATCAAATCTTCATTTGATTCGGTAGCTCTCCGAAGTTTTTGACGTAAAGGTGAACGAATAGGTGACGATGGAGGTGATCTCTGAGTGAGTTCTATATCAGGCTGGGGTTGGGATATTTGTACGTAAGGATCTTCAGTATTCGGAGAATTTTGATTGATAGATGAGGTATTACTATTATGGAGAGTAGTTTTGATATTCATGGGAGTTTCTGAAGACATGTTACTGTAGTAACCGAGAATAATATTTTATGAGTATTTTGTATGTTAAAGATGTAACAGTACAGATGAAATAATTATTGTGTAAGAGTAATTTCTAAACATGTAAGATAATCTCAACAGATAAGGTATTGAGCACAGCAGTCTACAGACACGGAGGGCATAAAATGGTATGGTGTAAAATCATTTATTTTGAAAGTGTAGTTATAGTTTAATGTTTGAAAACATTTAATTCTCTATAACTCTAGCTCTGATGCCAATCTGTAACACCCCCAAATTTAAGTTTGTAGCAGCGGAAAAGTAATTTGGGTGTTACGGGGAGGATTGAAGTTATAATCTCATAAAACGGCTTAAAAGAAGCGTTTTGAAAGTTATTTGTCATTCAAATAATATTTTTGATAAAAAGATGAACTGTTGGGAATAGACTTTATTATTTCAAGTGTCAGTCATTAAGTTTTATACTAGGTTGCTTTATATTACATTTATATCATGTTTTATAAATGTTTAAGTTAAGTTTATAGGTTTGGTAAAGGTCTAAGGGCTTAATATGTCATATTGTCTATGTTTAGTGAAGCCCTAGTCCTCACCTATAAATACTCTTGTATACCCTCCTTAGAGGGTGTTGGTTCTCTAGTGATTTCATCTCTTTCATTTCATTCTAAGGGTTCCTTCCACTCTCTCTCTCTACTCTCTTTCTCTCTCTAGATCTCTAAGTGATTATGTTATAAAATCATGACCTAACAAGTGGTATCATTCGCCAAGGGATAATATAGGTTGATTTAGGTTTGATTTGGTAGCAAAAACTAGGTTTTGTAGTGAATTTGTAGTATACTGTTACTGTTCCTCGCATAATTATCGAGTAAGGATTTATTTTCTGATTCTGTCGAGTTAGGAAATTGGACTTACCGAGTTTGGGAGTAAAGTCTTATCGAGTTAGGATATATTGTCTTACCGAGTTTGAATCTTAGCGAGTTAGTATTTAATAGTTACCGAGTTTGGGTACTAAATCTTTTCGAGTTAGGATACAAAACATACCGAGTTTGGACTTAAGTTTGGCGAGTTAGCCTTTTACCTTATCGTACATCGAGTAAGGTTATTTGTGGAAACTTACTAGGGGAAACTCTGCTCAAATTTAATCAATATACTGAGTTTGAGTTTGAAATCTATTCTTACTTACCGAGTTTGGGATTCATCCTTACTTACCGAGTTTGAAATCTACTCTTACTTACCGAGTTTGACCTATATCCGAACATACCGAGTTTGACAACATATCTTAACATACCGAGTTACAGTTTCTGCCAGCTTATCGAGTTAGAAACTATAATTTCTTACCGAGTTAAGTCTGCCAGAAATCTTACCGAGTTAGATAAACAACAAAAGTTATCGAGTTACACTTTCTTTAAGACATACCGAGTTAGAGCAAGACATACTGAGTTAGACTAATCAATAAAACTTACAGAGTTAGAAGTCTTTATACCGAATTAGCAGCTTATTTTTTTTTTCAAGTTTGCAAGTCATACCTAAAACTAAAACCTTTCTTTATCCTAAAAGATCCAAGTTTTACATAATCACTAATCATCTAATCTAATCAAAGTTTTTCCTTCTTATCTTTCTCTTCTTATTTCCAAAAAAAAAAAAAAGAGAAAAAAGAAAAAAAAAAGTTTTTTGGCGGGAAAATTTGAGTAAAATTTAATTTTTACAGGAGACTATACGTTCAATTTTTACGCGAAATTCAAATTTTGGTTTAACGGTGAAAATTTTAGCCGAAAATTCAAATTTTTAGGCCAAAATTCAAAATTTTTTTGGTGAAATTTGGCGGCAACATTTTTGAAACTCAAATTTTGCTTGCAACTTTTAAATTGCATTTCAGAGTGATTTTTCAAATTTTGAGAGTGAAAATTTTTCAAATGATTTTTTGGAGGGAAAATTCGATATCACTATATCGACCTTGAGTGTGACATTTTCTTTGATTATTTCGATTACATCGCAACAATCAAGGGGGAGAGCAATGTCATCTACAACGTCTCAATCACCTTCTTCCAACTACCTTCCTCACCAATATTCTCATCAGCAACAGTATCATCAACAACAAAGTTACAGCTCCCTCATTCGCCATGTTCTGCTCTTTGGCAATGAATCAAGGCCTCCGATGTTGCTACCAGGAACGTATACTGTTTGGAAACGAAGATTTTTACAATGGCTCACAGATCGTCCTGCTGCAGATCTCATGCTTAAATCCATTCAAGATGGTCCATACAAAATGATATTTCTTGTTGACTCAATAGGGATTATCAGAATACAAACTGATGAAGATTTGAATGCAACTGAACTTGCTCAGTACAATGCTGACCAACAGGCTGTATGGTTCATAACAGTGGCACTTCCCAACTCAATTTACATGTATATGGACTTTCAAGCTAGTGCTTATGAAATGTGGAAATATCTTGAAGCTATGCATCATACAGAAGAACTTCATCACATCAGAATGAAGCGAATTCTTGATTCTTGTCTAAGCATGAATCCACTGAAGACCATTCTCCCTGCTCCAGCATCTCCAGCTGTTGACCATGGATCCTTAATTTACACTTCAAATGGTCTCTTCTTCATTCCTCCAAATGCACCTGAGCATATCTTCATTCCACAGTACCATCCTGCAACACTACATAATAATGTGCAATCTCTTCTGCAAAATCTAGTGAAGCTTAGTCAAGTATCTTCTAAGAAAGGCAATGGCGATATGACTTTAACTTCTGAATGCTTAAACACAATGAATGATACTGATGATGAAGAAGATCTTATCGAACCAAGCATGGCATTCTTGGCATATACAGAATATATTGCAGATGAGGAAGCTCAAGATTATGATTCAACCTCACTCTCTGATGATAATGTTGAATACAATGCCACACTTAGTCAAATGGAAGTTGAAGGGGGTAATCTCAATGAAGTTTTGCAAAGTGTCATGGGAGTTATTCCTTCTGATGATGAATATGCAGATTTAGAATCCAATACAGCAGATTTGGAAACCAATACAACAAATGTGATGTTAATGGCAAACATGCAGGAATTTCATATGATAAATATTGGCTCAGAGTATGATTCTGATGATCCTTTTATGAAATTAAACCAAGAGAAATGCCTGACATCTTTAAGATTACTTTATTCACACCTTAAGCTTCTCTCAAACAAAGACTTAGCAGAAACTCGTTCCGAGTATGGATTCAAATGGGTATTTCCAGACCTGTTTGGAGAAATAGTTGATATTTTCACTACTACAATGTTCGACAACGTGAATCAACTTGAAACTGAAGAATTTCATGAGAGTGAATCCAATGCCGCCTTCAGAGTGCTCAAGAAACAGTTTCAACATTTCATCAATTATGACTGTGAAATGGTAAGCGAGTAATTTTTAGAATACACTCGAATTGAGGCTCAAACCTTCAAAGATATATTGCTCCAACACCTGGATGCTATTGAAAAGTCAATTGTTGAAAGAGTACTTCACAGACTAGAGTATGAAAAAAGGAGGAAGTTGCAGATTCAAGAAGAGTTAATTCATAAAGTTGATGCATTGGATGCTAATTTGGTCGTCATGGAAAGCAATGGGACATAATTAAAAGAGCAGGATGACAGCAGTAGATTAGGGAATGATACAGATGCAACCTGTGCAGAGATCAGACCCTCCTATGACTCAGAACCCAACTTTGACAAAGAACAGATGGATGAGGAAGATGTCATACCCATCTATGACACATAACCTAACTTTGACAAAGAGCAAACGGTTGAGGTACAATCTACTGTTGATCATATTATGCTTGCAACTGAGATACAACAATCTGAGCAACCTAACTTCAGTAATGAAGGAGAGGTTGACCAGAATGTTGTTCAATGTCCTGACAATCGTTCTGAGTCTATGTCCTTACCTGATAATCTTATAACTGATACATCATACCAAACTCTTGAGTCTGAAAACATTCTTCTCAAAAAGACCATTGCCCAGTTTCATAAAGATTTTTCAAAACTGGAGGCACATTGCATCTCACTGGAACTCAAATTGCAAAACGAATCTCTAAATTTGGGCAACAATGGTCAATCTTTGAATGAACAAAGTAAACGTGTGGATACATTAGTTAAAGAAAATGAGCTTTTAAAAGGTCAAATTCAAGCAAAGGTGTTTGCACATGCTGCATTGCAAAACAAATTAAGAAGACTGACTGGTCAGAGTGTGGATACAAAGTTTGAAAAACCATCAATCTTGGGGAAACCGCCTTCTCATACAAACAGAAAACAATTAGTGGTTAGACAACCAACTGCATTTAAATCTGAAAAACCTAAATCTTCAAAATCTCGGTTTGCCTCCCAAGTTGTTGAGAAAAACAATTTGACAAAACCAGTCACTCCACATTCTTGGCCTAAGGAAAATGCATCTGTGTCTGCTAAATCTCAACACGTGATTATACCTGGCTCATCTAGGATTAGTTCGAAAACAGTGTCTAAAACGAGCATTAAAAGTAAAGATTCTTATGGAAGATATGACATGTACAAGAACTATGATCTAGAAAAGGCTAGAAAAAAGGCGCTACTTCAAAAGGATGGGATTCTAGGTTCAAAACCTCATGTGATGCCTTCCACTGTAGTACAGAACACTGCTTGTAGTAGCACACCAAAACCTAAGAGTAAACAACAAACTAATAGGAATTGGCTAGCTTCTATGAGTAGTTGCGTAAATAATCATGTTGTCTGTGCTTTAAAATATCTTCAAAAAGGAAATTCACTAGAAAAGGCTCAATCGACTAAGACAGATAAACCCGTTGAACCAAAAGTCATAAGTCAGAAACCTAAGAAGTGGATCAATATACGACGTAGGTTTTCTCAACCAAGTGATGCTCCCACTGCATCTAAAAGGAAAACATCTCCGAGATCTAACATTAGGTGGGTACCCACGGGTAGAATTCTCAAATCGATTGGTCTTAGGTGGATTCCTACAAGAAAGAGTTTAGACATTTGCACCAAAACTAATGTGATTTCCACAGCATCAACCGCTGAGATATGAAAACCATCGGAATTGTGTGTTCGAGTGTCAAGAAGATAGTTGACACTACATCTTTATGCTTCTAACACCTGGAACCCAGTTACCCTTAGGGCTCCATGTTCTCTGTTTTGTCTCTTCTTTCTTTCATTGCAGATTCAACAGGAATGGCTTCGGAATAATTCAGTTTCGGACCAGCACTTCAACAATGGCTTCTGAGCAAAACAGCTTAGGACCCGAAACAAACCGTCTTAACTTTCCGGACTCTTCGGCTGAAACATTGTCACTCTCTCGCAAGGAATTGGAAACCCTGTTTGCTCAACTGTTTGATGATTCAATTGAAAACCGTCCTCAAGAGGTCTCACCAATCTCCGCTGCACACCCTGAGAATATTCAACAACCACTGTTGAGAAAGACGGTCCTCCAAGTGAATCTCCAACAACAGCAGGACAAACCGCTTCCAACTCCAGACAATCAGCTGAAAATCCATTACTACAATCAGTACCACAACCTGCAGATTATGACGAAAATACTTTCTTCAATCCATTTGCACCGACTCCAACCATTCCTGATTTAATAGAGTCGTCTTCTCGCAATTTGGATCCATCTAATATGCATACGCTCTACCAACATCATCCTTCGACACATCATTGGAATTACATGGATTTGGAAAAATAATATGGACACAGAAGGCACAATAATTCGCAACAAATCTTGTTTAGTTACAAAGAGATACAGTCAATAAAGCTGGATTGTACATCACTGTCATCAGCAAAAGCTTAGTATGTAGCCATGTCTGCTTTCGGTGCTCAAGTCATTTGGATGAGAACTTAGCTCACGGACTACGGCTATGTATTTGACTAGATCTCAATGTACTGCGACTCAAAGTGTGCTATTGCTATCTCGTGTAACACTATTCATCATTCCAAGGCCATACAAATTGCTCTCCGCTACCATTTCATAAAGGAGCATGTTGAGAAGGGTACAATTGAATTAGAGTTGGTGGGTACTGAATACCAATTGGCGGACTTGTTTACAAAGACATTACCTCCATCAAGGTTTGTTGATTTAATTCACCAAAATGGTATGTGATGTTTGACTCCAGATGATTTGCAAAATTTTCTTAAAACCTAAGAAGAGTCTAACATCAAAATCTTTCTGTAAATACTTTTTCTACAAAAAGAATCTTCTTTCTTTGTGTACAAACTTCAAATCTTCAAAACTATGTTCCTCCATTTAAACCAATTTTGCTTTTCTCTGTCAAAATGGAACATGTTTTGAGGGGGAGAAAACTTTTCACAATATCATGAAGTTTGGACACCTCATTTTTATTCATCAAGGATAAAATGTTTCTTCATCATTCGGATTTAAACTCATTTTCAAAAAGGTTCTACGATCTCTCGAATTAAAAGTGCAAAAAGGTTTCACAAAATATACGCTAATTCGAGGGGGAGAAAAGGAATTTTTTCCGCAACGATCCCAAATTAATCTAGTTTGGACTTCAAATAGAAAAGTAATTAACCTTTTAATGAGTAAAGTTCACAAAAGTCTTAAACTTAGGTAAAAGGACCTTGCAAGGAAAATAAAACAGGCTCTAATCTATGTTTTCACACATGTTCTCAAAAGTTGCACACATGATTAAAACCTCAACGAATCAGACTAACGATTTTTTCCTCAATTATTTCCATAATTGTGAGTTTCTAATTTCCTCATTGTTGTTGTCTAATCGTTCCCTAAATGTTTCAAGTGTTTTCAACGGTCAAAAAGGCATAATCAGAAACTAAGGTTAATGTACTTATCGATTGGAGCATTTCTTTTTTTATGTGTTTAGTCTAATCTATTATTTCATATAGCTTTAGAGAACACTAAAGTATGCTCGATTGGTGTGTTTGCACGATTTGAAACAACATAGGTTTGAAATCAAGTGATTTAGGGTTTAAGATTTCTATGTCTTTGCTGCTACTAGGATGTTTAATTTGTACAATATTCATGAATTATGATGCTAAAATGCGTGCAATGTCTCTAATCGTAACCCCTAACCATTATCATAATTGGAAAATCTCGAGTGATAGGATGAGTTAATCTGTGATCTTGTGTGTAAATTAGAGAATTCTGAGCATTTTGGTAGATTTAGAATGAGTTTCTTGATTCATTTGTATACTTGTTTGTGCCTGATGCATTTTCTCTGTGTGCAAGTACATGTCATCCCATTGAAAGTCAAAATTTCAACATTCGACAAAATGTTTCTTATGGAACATATTTTGAGGTCAAAGGGCAAAATGTGTTTAAAGGCTAAACTGGTAAATGGATCCAAAATGGTGAGAAACAAATTTTTCCAAACTCTACACTATTGTTTTACACCGGTAAAGCAAGTGTGAAGACCAAAGCAAAGTTGTCCTAAATTTTTCAAATTTTCAATCTGGAATGCTTTGGCTACGATTAAAGAATGACTCTGATTGGGGCATCCCAAATACCTGAAGTTTTCCATTCATTACAAAAACTAATCTTCAAAAAGAACCCATGAGGTTCAACTTTAAATGGAAATCTTCTTCTTCAAGATTTTAAAACTCAAAAGAGAGACTCTGGGTCTCAAACAACTTTCAACAGTAAAAGAGTTTTTTTTTTTTTAAATTCTAGCATTCTTTGTTGTATAATACTTGATTGTGTTTTCTAAAACCTTGAGCAGAATCATCTCACGAATTTTTCACAAAGTATTTCATAAATATGATTCAATATTCTGCTCAAGAAGACTATCTCTCGAATAAACTTCATTATTTGAGGGGGAGTATTTTGTTAAAAGAAAACTAATTTTGTATTAAAACAATGGTTTGTGCACACATAACAGTGTACAACCCGCACTTGTATTGAAAGGACCCTGAGGTACGCATCAGTGCCTCAATCCTTAGATAAGGAGCGAAGGCTAGAATTAATCAAACATTTTCTGATTTTCATAAATTCTGCTCAAAAGGCAAGTATTTCACCTCAATGAGTATTCACTTGTTGAGGGGGAGCACTTGAAAAATTCATCGTTTGCAATACAAAAGTTCTTGTTGAAATCTCCCCATAAGACTCAAAAAGCATATTTTAATCAAAAGTTTATCAAAAACAACATCTCATATGCTATTTTTGAGGGGGAGAAAAGTGAAAGTGATTAAAATATGAAAGTTAAATGTTGCTTAAAAGTCAAATCTCTTGCGAGCTAGACTCAGATTCACCCAGGAATTGACGAAACATTAAAGTTTATAATCGAAAAGACTTATCCTCGACGGGTAATAACATCAAGTTAGTTACTAGAGCTAGTTGTCACCTAAAAGCTGACAATGGAACTCTATAACTAGCCACGTAAGTGTGTCTCGAAAAGGATTTGTCTTAATAGAAATGTACCGTCTCGAGAAACTTTCTGTGGACTTGACCAGGCCGGGTAATAACTTCAAGCTAGTCTAACTAGTGATGTAAGCGTGTCTCGAATCGGTCTTGTTCACTGAAAGTGGATCAATTCAAAAGGTGTTTGCTCCTCCCGCATGTGCATATTTATTAAATACACATGAGCACATGTGAAGGGGGAGCCCTTCATAAGAAAACACAAAACTCTCAAAGTGTTAAAACAAAATGTTTGATAAACACAAACACTTTGAGAGATTTTCAAAGGTTTCAATGGCAATTATGGGATAGTCATGGAGTTATAAGGTGACTAAGGTTAGGAAAAACCGTCCTATGATCCGCCTAAGCCGGAGGGATCTACTCAAGGATATCACCAATAGTTAGAACTAGAAGTCCTTAGGTATGATACGAAAAAAAAGGGAGTAAAGAATGAAAGGAGAAAGAAGGGGTTGAAGAATTAAAAAGATAAGTAAAGAAAAGGGTGAAAAGAAATAGCCCTCCAAATGTTCAACCTTAGGGCAGACACCGGGTTCAATTCGTATGCTACTGGTTGTTGCTAAGGCAACACCGGTATTGAAGATAAAGTCGTCATGGACCCAGTGACGCACTGCACTAAACCTTCTTAACCACTCAAGTTCTCTTAAAAGGGCTTGTTTCATTCTCACGGGGAACCGGTGTAATCTATCGACTTATCTCTTAGAGATAGTTGATATTGAAGCAAGAGACCCCTCCCTAGTCTCCGAATCGGAAACCTAACTGTGCACTTATCGAGTCTAGAGCCATGACATACAACAAAGATCTCTTAGGAACACTTAGTATTTCTACCACTGATGTTCTACATCAATGGACACCAGCTGTAAATTATCGAGTCCTTCGCAGATCTTAGCAATCTGCCGAGAACGTTTATGAGAGAATTACAAATGTATTTCTCAATGATTGAATGGAAATTCCTGCCAGGGTCAACATCAAACAGTCCTGACAGCAGGTCACTTTGGTAACCCCACAAGGGTTACGCTTAGTGTTCACGGTTGTTCTTTAGCGGTCTACAGTCGTGGAGTGATCCCCAGCGACTCACCCAGTCATTGAGCTACTTAGTAGGACTCGTAAGCTCCTTCGGGGGTATCTGACATGGGAACGGCCTTGATAAGGATTAGAAGGAGTCTTCACACTATGCTGTTGACGAGCTCTAATTCCTTATCTGTAAGTACCGGTTGTTTATTGCTAACTGGGTACATCACCTCCATGATGGTAGATTCCAGCATGCGCATACATACATCTTGAAGCTAATGAAAGCTCCCCCAAAGATCTAAGCACCAAAAAGTTCAAAGAAAGATTCTATGCCAAAAGGAAGAATCTGCAAAGTATAAAGACTAAAGATCTAAGTGTATGCAAAGGAACTTCGTGCTTTCAAAAGTCAAAGTCCAAAGATGTATGAGCATGTTGGAATGGCAGACAACCACCACAGACACAGAAGTGACGATCGGCAGACAACTTCATAACATGATCACCATCACATCAACAAAGAACGAAGTACAAAGAACGATGAAAGATTTTACTTACTATTTCTGAGGACGTCAACTACAAAGACAAAGTATAGAAGATGACGACGTCGAGCAACCTTTGATGACCAACACTTAGGGGGAGATTGTTGGGAATAGACTTTATTATTTCAAGTGTCGGTCATTAAGTTTTATACTAGGTTGCTTTATATTACATTTATATCATGTTTTATAAATGTTTAAGTTAAGTTTATAGGTTTGGTAAAGGTCTAAGGGCTTAATATGTCATATTGTCTATGTTTAGTGAAGCCCTAGTCCTCACCTATAAATACTCTTGTATCCCCCCCTTAGAGGGTGTTGGTTCTCTAGTGATTTCATCTCTTTCATTTCATTCTAAGGGTTCCTTCCACACTCTCTCTCTCTACTCTCTTTCTCTCTCTAAATCTCTAAGTGATTATGTTATAAAATCATGACCTAACATGAACCATTTGATTTAAAATCTTATTAAAAGATATAAAGGCTTGTAAAAAAGACATATTTGATTTTTACACCATTTTAATTTATCAGAGTAATAAATGCCCGCTCCGTGTCTTGTCCTGCTCCATTACATTACCTGAGATACACATGCTTAAAAGTGTCAACACAAAGGTTGGTGAGTTCATAGAGTTTTATGGAAAGCCATTTATTTTGATAGATTTCCGGGATATTTGGTAATGATAAATACAAACAGTAATAGAACAAGTATTGAGTAATGTTGACTATAATCACAGATAAATCATATAAATGTTCAATCAAATTCAAATAAGGGATCAATAGTCTTAACATGAGCTGGAAACTCATGATGCTAATTTAATGAGATATATAATTCAAGTATGGTCAAATATCTATACAGCTGTATCTAAATATATGTTGAAAACATACATTTCCTTATAGATATTGCACCAAGCCTCATGACACGCAAAACGTTAACACAAGAGGTGATTTATCAAGTCAATGATAAATTTTGCCCTCTTATAATAGGTGATTTGCCAATTCCTATTTGTATTCAAATATAGTGTACACGACTAATACGACTAACTATATGCATATGGCATTCCGTCAAGTATTAGTGGGATAGGAGGTCAATCCTTAACAGGTTTAGAAGCTGTTCACTATATTCGCGCTCACATAACAGTGATTAATGGCTCATGATTGAGGGACTTTATGGCGATGAAGGTAACTTAGGCAATATCAAGGTAATAATAGAATCATTCAGGATAGTATAGTATAGTCAAGTATCATGCCACAGTAATCAATTTGGGAACATTATCATCTGAGTATCAGTATTTGAGTTAAGTATTTCGCCAGTAACACACACACACACACACACACAGATATATATATATATATATATATATATATATCACATACCACAATAATCAAATTGGAAACATTATCATCGGAGTATCAGTATTTCAATTAAGTATTTTGCCAGTAACATACATATATCACATGCCACAATAATCAAATTGGAAACATTATCATCTGAGTATCAGTATTTCAGTTAAGTAATTCATCAGTAAAATATATTTATCACATCTTAAGTCATAAATCATATCAGATAAATATTAATAAGGAAATTGATTTGAATCATGTAATTGATTCATATACTTATAAAATTATCAAAGTATATGTAAGCATGTATCTCCCCCAATGAGTTAAAAACAAGTATTGGAAATTGGGGCTATGACTCACCTTGATTGATGTTGGGATGATGAAAAGTTAAGTAGGATGAGATTATGAGAATGATTTTGGAAACGTCTTTGATACGGAACCTGATAAATAAATTTATCTGAGAATTTAACCAAATACTATTTGGTAAACGAATAACGAATAATAATTATTCATTATGACGAATAGATGATGTGCAGTGTAATTCTTATGCTATGCATGATATGAAAAAAATACTTTATTTAAATTATCCATCGAAGTTTTACCTTTTTAACCATAAGTAATAATATTAATTTTTGAAATATCGTTATATATATTATTAACGTTACATTGAATAATATATATAAATAAAAATGAAAATTTAAATGCATATGAAATAAATTTACAAAAATAGAAAATAAATAAGAATGTTAAATAGAATATGTTTAGTCCTTGTCTTTTTCCAATTTTACCATTTTTACTCTAACGTCGTTAGCGTTACACCGTTAGTCCTTTTTATACATAAATTACAATTATAGTCCTCTAATTGTCCAATAGTCAAACATAGGCTTAGAATATTAATTATTATCAATTTTTACCCTTATATTTCTGTTTTTATAGTTTTAGTCCTCACTTTTCAATATTTACAGTTTTAGTCCTTCTAGGTGTCGTCGCGTTACATTTTTAGTCCAAGATTACAAAAATAATTAGAAAAATTTTATAAAAAATTTCCGTGGCTTATTTAATAAATAAAAAGCTTATTTTAACTGCTTACTTGGTTAAAAGCTTATTTTTCAACTTATGGGCCTTTAACGAGTCAAATTCAAGGCCCGTTAACGTTTTAAAATCTGTACTTCGTGAGACGAGTTGGACTCATCAAAATAATCATTTTTCTTGTTCTATTTTCATATCAAAAGTTTCAATAAGCCAGCTTATCATAAGAGCTTAAAAACAGCTTATTGGGCTTTAAGGCCCAATCGCTAAAAATCATAGGTGTTAAATGGGATCGATGGCGATTCACTTTGGTGAAAACTAAGTGTCGAGATCAAGTTATTTTTACATGTTGTATATACGAAATCGTTTGCTAGCTAAGAGGTCTAATAGGTCGTGTAATAATATGATATGCTTGTTACGTGATATTTTAAGTTATACGAGCGTTTCTTGGCATGTTTGAGACGTTTATTTATATGTGAAAAGACTTAGAAATTTTCTAAGTGTTTGTATATAGTTTTCGACCGATTGAGCATGGTTAAAAAATAGGTTCATTTTGTGCATGTGAAGTAAATCTAACGTGAAATATTAGTGTGTTGTGACTCCTAGGCCTTCCAAGATAGAGGCTAATCACAAGTCGTGTACTATATGTAAATGTGTATGTAAAAATGATATGTAAAACTATTATACGATCGATAGGACATATATATGGTGCATGAAACATTTTTAACGTGTAACTTGAATGGAAATGAGTTTGAAACAACTTACTACACCTCTTGGGTGGTAGAGAGTCGAGAGTGGAAGATTGAAACACAAGGAACGATCAAATTCGACTTATAACCCAAAATGATACACGTATATACTAGACCCGATTATCCTTTCTTGCGTTCAAAAGAATCTTGTAACAACTTCTGGCCTTCAAGAGATAATTTTTAGGAAGAAAGGAAGTTTGAAAGTGAATAATGAATGATGGAAACGGACGCATGCATAAGGAGTATATATGGTGCCTTTTTATCACACGTAAGTGTAGAAATTTCAAAGAAACCAAAACTACTATGCAATGTCAGTAACTATAGGCTTATAGGATGAAATTATATCATATAATATCAATTGAGAGTGCATGAAATAAGGTGGATGTCTTGGTGAATCACCTAGATGTCGACCACTTATATTTATTTGTACACAAATTGAGAAATCGTGTACCATTTGAACATAGCTGATCATGAATGACATTTAAACATTAAATCATGTTAGAAATGTTATTAGGAACACGTAGGAACAAACGGGAAACAAAACGGTTAAGATTTGAGTTTATTACAAATCGGTTTGACTTGATTTTGATCAAACACTTCACCACTTAAAAACGTATCAAACGTCGTCCTATGAACATGACACTCGACACACTAATAGTTGGCTAGGTGGTGAATGAGATGGTGCAAAAATATTTATATGTTGTGTGTAAGAATCGAGAATAAACGAGGCATTTTGGAGCTTGATTCCTAGTCGAGTATATGAAATCATAAAACAAGAATTTGGGCTTTGGCCTTGGGCCTGATGAACAGTGCACGAGGTATTGCGCTGGAAAATTAATTAAGGGCCCGTTTGGTTATAATTTGTTATTAATTAGGATTAGTGAGTTTTTAATATTTTGTTAAACGTGTCGAGAACTTGTTTTGTCGTTTGATGAATTTTGCAATATCGTAATCGTGACCATTTAATATAATAAGAAATTTTCAAATTTTCCTGTAAAAATGGTGATTAAAATAATGACTGAGATTAATATATAATTAAACGTTTTCAATTATATGGATTTTTGCGAGGTTTTACAGTTAGTATCTAGAAATTCGTATCAAAGTTGTAAAAATAATTGAAAATAAATACCAGCAAGGTTACCACCACCAAACGATTCTATGTACATATTCCAGTAATACTAAGTAACTCCAAAAGAAGTCTAAAATGACATCTAAAGCAAATATCAATAGAACTGCTGTCCAAATTTGAGCAGATGTATCTTTTGGTAATATAAAGCAAATAATTTTTGTATCCTGTTCGGAAATATCCAAGTTGATTGTAACATATAATTCCCGTTGTGTAATTATGACAACGAATGTGAAGTGCATAACCATACATACATACCAATGTCTGCTACAATTTAGCAACACACAAAACTTCACATATTGCAGTATAGCACAAATGGAGATAAGAAGTAATAACTCTGCAATACAATACAAATTAAAGGCATCTTCATCTAATAAATTTGCAAAAGGAGGTATAATGCATAAGTTTCATACATGAGACATCGATTGCTCATATGATGTAGAATTAAGAATTCAAGCTATACTAAATGTCCAAATGGCAAGACATACAGAAAGACAAATAAACTAATAGAGCGGTCAAAGAAGGTAATTATCAAGTGAGTAATATATAAGAATATGGCTCAATACCTCAACGAAAAAATCCAAGCTGATCCAAGTTGAAAACCTGCAACCTCGTCAATATTACCAAGGTTTATCTTAAGAAAATATTACTCGTAGATATAAAAAATGTAGGTCAAAGAAAACACATATCGGCTAAAATTCATGCTTGTGAAAACATTTGCAATAGTGATCATGCTTGATTCACACCTTTTCTTGGCCTACATTTATCTTGAATGTAGCATAACTTTCCTAAGACAATTAATGCATGTGTTAATTGATGTATCCGCTAATCAATCTTATAACATGTATGACTGTTAAATGATGGTTATACATTGTGACGTATAGTTGAATGTCTAACTATAAGCTAAAAGTCCACTAACCATGAATATGTTAGTCGAGACTCGAGAGACAATCCTCATGTACCTCTTAAGTGTCTTATGTGATAATCTAATCTCGCTGCAAAAGCTGGAAAAAAAAGTTGTTAATTACGGTTATGACTTTGTTGCATAACACAAAACCGAAAAAAATAATGTATAAAAAGATAGGTAAGATCATACCCACTAAAAAAACATAACCTTAACCAAGTTCATTAGGCTAACCATAGTGCAGAAGAGCCATGGTAGTAGCCTTTGATAACAATGCAATCATCGTAACACCCTTAGACTTAACCTGAACATCCAAGAATTCAATTGTCAAACCCATAAAATCTATGCACATTATCTTTTATGATTAAAATTAACCTGCTAAGACGGTCGTTCATTAGATGTGTGTTCTTTTAGTTGCTTGTTCTTTCAAACCTGTTCACCGATGGTGTTATGGGCTACATACAATTATAGAATGTGTCAGTGTTAATTTACTGACATAAAAACCTATAGAAAAACAACGTCAAGCAATAATTTCAACCTTCACTTGCTTGACATGTGTTATTGGAATACCTTCAAATCCACCTGGAAACTCTCAAATTCAATATGCAATTTTAATTATGTCAAACTATTGTCAATTGAAAACCCTAAAAGATAAGAATTAGTATAAAATTAAATTGCAATACTAATTATTGATCAACAAAATTAAGCTAAAAAACATAAGACTAATACCAATGAATGTACATTTTAAGTGGACCATTGAATCGATCGGTGGAGATTTATTCCAGCAACACGCCGGTGTACTAAAGTGGCCACATCATGAATCAAACCATAAAAAACGCATAAATGCAAATCAAACACAATTATTCATTCCAGTAAAAAAAATCAATCAAAATAACCAAAAATAATAACCGAATTTTTTGTTTTATCAAAAATACATGGTGAACTTCGATTGTAACCTTTATTTATGATTTTGGATCACCATTCATGCACCTATAAAAAGGAAAAAAAAATTAAGAAAATTTATGCTAATAACAAATTCAAATCTTGATTATGAATCAATATGGTACACAATATATTTGAAAATGAAGTTGAATAAGCCCAAGAAAGTGAGAAAATTGTGAGAATGATTAAGCAATTGTTTGGTGTTGTCGTATTGATCGGGAGGATTCCAGGAAATGGATCCGTGATTTTTGTGATATGAATTTAAAAATGCAAATGGATCATATGGAGGATAATGATTGACGGCATACAAAAATTGTGAGTGAAATATGGAAGGTGTAATTCGGTTTCAAAAAATAGGAGAGATTTAGGGGAGAAAATGAAGGAGTTTATGAGTAACCTCCAATCTTTATCAATTATGGCAGTAGAAAAAATTCAATGCTCTAAGGAATTTGTTTTTCAAGTTGTATCACATAAACCACTCTGGTCTAGTGGTTGGATTGTTGATTGTTTACATGGGAGACCGGAGTTCGAATCCCACATGTGTCATATGTTTTAAAGCAGCCTGAAATAATGCTAAAGTGCCAAGTGGAGGTGCCAATGTGTACAAAGGTGATGACTGGGCATATGACTCATATTATCCAGTTAGCAATCTCATGGGTACAGCTTTTAAGGCATCATGTGCAAGTCAAAACTTTTCTCATATATATATATATATATATATATATATATATATATATATATATATATATATATATATATTATTTTTTATTTTTGAAATATGAAAGTCTCCACTTGAGGTTTTGTTTTATTATATAAAAGATATTGTTGATATAAATAATACGTAAAAACGTTATTAATATTTCTCGATATCCTTATATTTTGACGATCACAAAATCTTAAATCATTAAACGTAAAATCACTACGTAAACAAGTATTAAGTGACAAAATATCATTATATCCAACTTAATCACTTAAGGTATGAATAAACAATTGCTTAATACATTTTATGATCAAAAGAAGGTTTATTTAATCATTATAAATTATATAAAATGGTATAAACATTTTATATATTTAGAAAAACACTTTTGGTAATTAAAGGAAAATGTTTAATTCATAATAAATATATGAATTCAAATTTTTAACCAAAATCAGTTAAATTTTCACCAAATAAACTTTTACCAGAAAATGACAAAAATTCTGGCCGTTACAGGAGGGCGGCCCCCTTAATTTTAAGGTGGCCGGCCACCATTTAAGGGGGCCGACATGCTCCTGTGACCATAATCTTTTGCCTATAAATACAGGTTCAATCCTGCATTTTTTTCTCACCTTTTGCACTAAAACTTTCTGTCCAAATCCTCTCAAATCATCTTCCTAAATCCTTTTATCATAAGTTTATTAGTTCTTGTTTCAAGTG
Source organism: Artemisia argyi (assembly GCA_030686995.1). Taxonomy (NCBI): domain Eukaryota; kingdom Viridiplantae; phylum Streptophyta; class Magnoliopsida; order Asterales; family Asteraceae; genus Artemisia; species Artemisia argyi. The sequence continues at coordinate 46,097,806 of CM060701.1, forward strand.
ATCCAATCCCTCATCATTCAAAGTGCAAGAGAAGAATACTCCTTCAAAATCTAGTTAAGAGGTATTGTAGATTTGTGAATATTGCTTGAAGTTGTGTAAATTATTTGTAAAGGTGTAGAAGTTTTGTTATAGGTAGATTTAGGTATGTTAGTAGTGAAAAGAAGTTGTGAATAGAAGTAGTGAAGAAGTAGTAGTTTTGTGAAGAAGAAGTAGTGTAGTTGTGAGAAGTTGTGTAGTAGTAGTGGTGTGTATAAGTTGTGAAGAAGGTGTGTAGTGACTAGTGGTGTGAGATTGGTTCTAGCTACTATTAGGACTCGACATCTAGCTTAGTGTCGTTAATTGGTGTAAGCGAAAGTTGTGTAAGGTTTTCTCCGCCATAAGGGAGCTTGTTGACATAGTGAAGAAAACTCTCGAGTTAGGTGCTCGGGGTGTGGAGTAGGGCGAAGAGGAGCTTCGTAGCCGAACCACTATAAATCCTTTGTCTTGCGGTGCGATCTTTCCATCTCTATCTCTTTACTTATTTACCTATATTTTTATCAATTACTTTCGTAGATATTAGTATACATAAGTGCTTAAACATTGATCTCACATAAAACTAGAATCGAAGATTTTGTAAACTAAACTTTTATAAAATTAAAAACGACGTAAAACTATTCAACCCCCTATCTAGTTTTCCACAATTGACATCAGATCTACGTTTAACAAGATTTTTAAAATACATTGTATTTTAAAACTTGAAATCGATCTATGGAATCGGAAAAATATTTAGAAGGGAACATGATATTTAAACCACCATATTTTGAAAATACAAGTTTTCTTGAATGGAAAAATCGATTCGAAAGTTATGTGAAGTTAATAGATTATGATCTTTGGCATGTCATTTCAATTGGTGATTTTCAACCAACAAAAACCATTTTTGAAAAACAAGATAATTGTTTCAAAATATTGCTTGATGAAAATAATATAGCTAAAATGATTATATACATAGCTTTACCAAGAATTGAATATGAAAGAAATTTTTTTTGTCAAACGGCAAATGATGTATGGAAAAGTCTTTTAAATTTTCATCAAAAGAAATGTCAAGCCAAAGAAAATTTTGTATACAAAATAGTTGAAAATGAAAGTATAGTAGATAAATATTTAGTTGAAATGAGTACAAGTGCTACTAGTTCAAATTTTTGTGTGAAGGTAATGATGGCGGAAACTCCATGAGTCACATCAAGAGCAAACAAGAAGAGTGTATAATGTTAACGATCGAAAAGGAACTTAGTGATGATGACGATTATAGTTCCGAAAGTGAAGATGAAGAATATGCAAAGGTAGTTAAAGAATTCAAGAATATTATTAAAAAGCGACTAAAAGCACAAGATAAAAGAAAAACCACCCAAAGAAGAAAATCTAGTGACGGAGATGAAACAATGAAGCACAATTTTTTCATGGCTCAAGCACCAAATGAAGTATGTCTAGGAGTATATTTGGAGCCCGATTAATGGATAAAGGATAGTGGATGCTCAAGACACATGACGAGGAATCGCAAGCTATTTTCTACATATAAGGCGTATAACGGAGGTAACATTCTTTTTGGTAGTGATCGTCGTGGAAAAATCATAGGCAGAGGTACGATCTCTCAAGACTCTCTAACTATTGAAAATGTTGAACATGTGGATAATCTAACTTATAACTTGCTTAGTATATGTCAAATATGTGATAATAAGTGTAGGGTTACCTTTACCGATAAGGATAGTGAAATAATTAAGGATGAGAAAGTCATAGGTAGAGGAATTAGGAAAGGAGGTATATATGTTATGAAATTAGGAGACAAATCGGAAGATAGGATATGCTTAGCAACTATAGATGAAAACTCCACTTTGTGGCATAGGAGATTAGGTCACGCTAACATGCAACAATTACAATCTTTAGTCTCTAAGGAACTAGTTAGAAACTTGCCTAGTCTAAGATATGATCAACACTTTTGCGACGCTTGTAAGATTGGAAAACAAACACATGCTGGCCACAAAGCTAAAAATATGGTATCCACTACTAGGTGCTTAGAATTACTTCATATGGATCTTTTTGGTCCATCCGCAGTGCGGAGCTACAGTGGCAACCGTTATACCTTAGTTATAGTAGACGATTATTCACGATACACGTGGACTAGGTTCTTAAGTGATAAAACCGAAGCCTTTGAAAAATTTGAGAAATTTAGTAAAATGATTCAAAATAAATAAGGATGCTCAATAGTTTCAATTTGGACAGATCGTGGTAGGGAATTTGACAATGAAGTACAATTCGGAAAATATTGTGAGTTAAATGGAATATCTCACAACTTTTCCGCTCCTCGTACTCCTCAATCTAATGGGGTAGTAGAAAGGAAAAATAGGTCTTTACAAGAAATGAGTAGAACAACGCTAAATGAACAATCTATCCCACAAAAGTTTTGGTGTCATGCCATAGATACATCAACGTACATACTTAATAGGGTTTCTATTAGACGAATATTAGGAAAAACTCCTTATGAGTTATTAAGAGGTAGAAAACCAAATATAGGCTACTTTAGAGTATTCGGAAGTAAATGCTTTGTCCTTAATACAAAAGATTACCTCACTAAGTTCGACCCTAAGTTATACGAAGGAATTTTTCTAGGATATTCACAAAATAGTAAAGCATACGTAATTTTAAATAAACATATTATGAAAGTAGAAGAACCTAAATGTAACACTTGATGAAACTCCTCCACCACCTAAAACATTACCTTTAGAAGATGATAATGTGATCGAAGAAGAAGCTATTGAGGTTAGTAAAAATAAGTCCTTAGGAAATGATAATGAAGTAGAAACATTAGAAGAAAATGAGGTTGTAAATATTAAGGAATCTAAATCACGTCCATTAAGTAACATCATAGGTAGTTTGAATCAAAGAACCCTTAGATCGCAAGCTCAAGACGAAAGTAACTTCTATTGCTTTGTGTCAAGAATAGAACCTAAGAATGTAAATGAAGCCTTAAAGGATGAAAGTTGGATTATGGCTATGCAAGAAGAATTAAATCAATTTAAAATAAATGATGTTTGGGAACTAGTTCCTAATCCTAGGAATGTGACCATAATAGGAACCAAATGGGTATTTAGGAATAAACTAGATGAAAATGGAATAGTAACTAGGAATAAAGCTAGATTAGTAGCCCAAGGTTATAATCAACAAGAAGGAATTGATTATGACGAAACCTATGCCCCGGTAGCTAGACAAGAATCTATTAGAATACTCCTAGCTTATGCCTGCGCCCTAGATTTTAAGTTATACCAAATGGATGTGAAGAGTGCATTCCTCAACAGTTTTATCAATGAGGAGGTATATGTGGCACAACCTCTGGGATTCATTAACTTCACAAAACCTGATTATGTTTATATATTCAAGAAGGCTCTATATGGACTTAAACAAGCCCCCAAGGCTTGGTATGATCGATTGAAAGCATTTCTTATTAAACATGATTATTATATGGGAATGGTAGACAACACTCTCTTCACTAAAACGAAAAACCCAAATCTCATCATTGTTCAAATATATGTCGATGATATTGTATTTGGATCGACTTGTCAAGAAATGTGTGATGAATTTGCCAAAATCTGCATGATGAGTTCGAGATGAGTATGATGGGTGAACTAAACTTCTTCCTAGGATTACAAATAAAAAAATTAAAAGATGTAATATTTTTTAACCAATCTAAATACATTAAGGAAATGCTTAAGAAATTTGGCCTAGAAGACTCAAAACCCCTAAAGACACCTATGTCTACGGAAGTGAAACTCACAAGAGATGAAGAAGGTGAGTCCGTAGATAACACTAAGTATAGAGGAATGATAGGTAGTTTACTATACTTAACGGCAAGTAGACCCGATATCATGTTTAGTGTTTGCCTTTGTGCCCGCTTTCAAGAGGATCCCAAAACCTCTCACCTAGAAGCGGTTAAGCGTATCTTCCGATACATTAAAGGCACTATACACTTAGGATTATGGTATCCTACGGGATCCGGCATAGAAACCATTGTCTATGCCGATTCGGATCATGCGGGAGACTACTTGGATCGAAAAAGCACTAGTGGTATTTACACGTTTATGGGATGTTGCCTAACGTCTTGGTTTTCCAAGAAGCAAACTGCTCTTGCCATTTCGACCACCGAAGCTGAATATGTAAGCGCTGGAAAGGCATGTCAACAAGCACTATGGATGAAACAAGCTCTCGTAGACTATGGCATTAGGTTAGAAAACATTCCTATAATGTGTGACAATAAAGGTGCTATAGATTTAAGTAAGAATCCCGTTCAACACTCTAGGACTAAACATATAGAAATACGTCATCATTTCCTTAGGGATAATATACAAAAAGGTAATATATCTATAGAAAAAGTTGCATCAGAAGATAACATTGTGGATATATTCTCTAAACCCCTTAAGCGTGAACTATATAACCACTTGCGTTTAGGATTAGGAATGATGGAGCAAATTGACTAGATTCTATTGAATTTTCATTAATTACTTATTGCATTAAACTTCTTTCTTTTCCTTTCTTCGTCTCTGAGTCTAGGAATCTATTTCGCACAAAATTGAAGATTAGGAATTCTACATTGCATAAACATTTTCATAAAACCCAATCTAGTTTATCTAAACAATTCTCACTTCTAGGAAACACATGAAAATCATTTCTTTCCTTTCTTGCATTGTTGAATAATGCTAAAAAATTTCTTTAAAATCATGCATGAAAGTTCACATGAATTGTCAAAATATATAATCTAATATATATCCTTGGCAATCATGGGTTAAGCAAATTGAAACAAGGAGAATTTGGATTGCTTCTTAGGATATCTTCATCTTGGCATTAGGAGTCGAAGCAATCGCATCTCTACATTTGTTGCATATAGGCACACACTAGAACAACGTCAAGAATCACTTTGTCACATTTGTTCCATCACTAGTTTCTCACTCACTAGTTGCCTTTTGCCCTTACTCTAAGTTAGTTGTCTTAGGAAATATATTACATTGTTGTTTTTGCATGCATGCTTAGTTGTAATTATATGCTTATTTGCTTACATATATACTTTTCATGCTTACTTATTTAAGATAATACATGCATAGTTGCCTAAAGAGATGGACTTACCCAATACTAAACCTCAAAACAAATATTTTTCTAGAAAAATTTCTGCCAAAAACCCATTTCTGGCAATCTGAGAATCAGGCCCTGGGCGGCCCCCATAATTATAAAGGGCACCCCCTTAAAATTAAAGGGGTCGGCCATTAATTAAGGGGGCCGGTATCTGATGGTCGAGGTTCCCTATTTGCTTTCTGCTTATTAGCCCATTTTACCCTAGTTTGATTCCTTACTTCCCTAAATTCCCAAACACATTTTGTCTAGCAAATCCACCACATATTATCCTTTCATAAACACATAATCATCACACTATAAATACCCTTCTTCATCACAAATCATTACTCAACCCATCATGTCATCTCCCAACCACCCAAGATCTAAGCCTTCAAGAATTGCTAAGATCTCCGTCAAACCCGTGTGGAGAAGAAAACTTGATACTTGTCAAAGGTCTACCTCAATTAATGATGTTGTCTCCAACCAACCAACAACTAAACATCAAACTCACCCAAATGAAACCTCCCCTTTACCTCCACATGACAACCTCACTATTTCACTTTTCCAACAACATTCCATATCCATCTCACTCACTTCTTCCAAATGACCCCTTTGAGGAACATACTCAATCTCAAAACAACAACCATCACTCTCATCAAAACATGAATCCTATGTTCCATGTTCAAGCCTCAATCCCTAGTCACAATCCAACTCCGCCATCATCACCTTCCTCCGAACATAAAAAGTTTGTCGAGGAGCTCAAAGAAGCTCATGAGCTTAGTGCTCTTTTTGCCTTACATCTTGCTCAACGCAATTTGGATCAACAACCATCCTCCACTCACTCCTCACCACCCAAGAATTTGGTCCAACTTGAGAATCATGTTAACAATTGTCCTTGTTGCATTTTTCTCCAAAAACAAACCATTGCTCTCATGAGCACTTCACTTGGACTGTGTATCTCCTCACAAGGTCTTCCCCACCGCCATCACAAACACAACATTCTAACCCTTCCGCTCCAAACTCTCCACCACCAAACACTCCAAACTCTCCAAACTCTCCAAACAACATTCCCACAAAAATCTACCTCCACTAAATCCATCCACCATGCTTCCCATCTCCAAGCAAGTCCTAGAGACCTCAAGATTGGCAACTTAGTATTATCTATTGTAGTTTGCTAAGAAAAGCATATATGTATGCTTATGTACGAATGATTATGTTTTTAACATAATCTATTTTTATAATTAATGAATGCTTGTTGAGACTTATTTCTTTTGTGCACTTTTATTAGTTCTCTTGTTATATATTTGTTTCATACATCATATATATTATGTGTGTGCACTAAATATTTTTGCAAGCATTCTATATCTCTAATTGTCTTATGACCTTATAACGAGGGGGAGTACATGTCAAGGGGGAGCTCTAACATCGTCGGGATAGCTTTTTGATGCTAACAAAAAGGGGGAGAAATGATATAAACTCACTAAATATTTGTATACATATTAATTTTTGATTTAATGAGTTTAGATTTTTTAATTATCAAAAAGGGGGGAGATTGTTGATATAAATAATGCGTAAAAACGTTATTAATATTTCTCGATATCCTTATGTTTTGACGATCACAAATCTTAAATCATTAAACGTAAAATCACTATGTAAACAAGTATTTAGTGATAAAATATCATTATATCCAACTTAATCACTTAAGGTATGAATAAACAATTGCTTAATATATTTTATGATCAAAGGAAGGTTTATTTAATCATTACAAATTATATAAAATGGTATAAACGTTTTATATATTTAGAAAAACACTTTTAACCAAAATCAGTTAAAATTTTCACCAAATAAACTTTTCCCAGAAAAGGACAAAAATTCTGGCCGCTACAGGAGGGCGGCCCCCTTAATTTTAAGGGGGCCGACCACCATTTAAGGGGACCAGAATCTTTTGCCTACAAATACAGGTTCAATCCTGCATTTTTTTCTCACCTTTTGCACTGAAACTTTCTGTCCAAATCCTCTCAAATCATCTTCCTAAATCCTTTAATCATAAGTTTATTAGTTCTTGTTTCAAGTGATCCAATCCCTCATCATTCAAAGTGCAAGAGAAGAATACTCCTTCAACATCTAGTTAAGAAGTATTGTAGATTTGTGAATATTGCTTGTATAAATTATTTGTAAAGGTGTGGAAGTTTTGTTATAGGTAGATTTAGGTGTGTTAGTAGTAAAAAGAAGTTGTGAATAGAAGTAGTGAAGAAGTAGTAGTGTTGTGAAGAAGAAGTAGTGTAGTTGTGAGGAGTTGTGTAGTAGTAGTGGTGTGTATAAGTTGTGAAGAAGGTGTGTAGTGACTAGTGGTGTGAGATTGGTTCTAGCTACTATTAGGACTCGACATCTAGCTTAGTGTCGTTAATTGGTGTAAGCGAAAGTTGTGTAAGGTTTTCTCCGCCATAAGGGAGCTTGTTGACATAGTGAAGAAAACTCTCGAGTTAGATGCTCGGGGAGTGGAGTAGGGCGAAGAGGAGCTTCGTAGCCGAACTACTATAAATCCTTTGTCTTGTGACGCGATTTTTCCATCTCTATCTCTTTACTTATTTACCTATATTGTTATCATTTACTTTCGTAGATATTAGTATACATAAGTGCTTAAACATTGATCTCACATAAAACTAGAATCGAAGATTTTGTAAACTAAACTTTTATAAAATTAAAAACGACATAAAACTATTCAACCTCCTTCTAGTTTCCACATATATCAAGACATACGAGAGTAACATATGCATGATGCCTTGTTACCTTGTAAAAGCGTCTTTGCACTTTATATTCAAGAGCTTCAGTGAGTCATTGAAGATCACATGTACGTACCACTAAAGTCATTTAACAATTTTAAAAATTGAGATTTGTGAGAGAATCAATTGACATAATAAAAAAGGATCCTAAGACATTTTCAAGAATTAATTTGTTATGGATTATATATAACGATGGTAAAACATCAGTTAACATAATTAATGTTCCAAAATAGAGTTCGCTATAAAATTATACATAAACATAAAGGACTTGAAAAACATAATGAGTGTTGTTTGCTGTTTATATAGTAGATTCCAAAGTATTGTAATCACCTCATTCAATTCAAAAACTTTGTGACTTTCCATTAGAATAAAACTAAAGCATCAAAACTTCTCGATCACTCTTCACGTATATTATTCACGTGTAGTGCAATAACTAAAATTCATCTTATCTTATCAAAGTAGGTGAGTAACATTTCTGAAATGAAAAGTTTATTTAGGATGTTGATATCACCAAATATATAAAGGAACTTGATTAAAAAAAAGGAACTTGATATCATATATATAAGCCCAAAGACTTTTAAATAAGCTTGAGATAAAAGGTTCATAAACTTAAAAGAATTGACACTGCACCAACCAAAATAGGTTCTTATATAAGAGTAGAAAAAATGTTAATTTTGTATGCAAACCTATTCGTCCACAAGTATCATTTCAAGGTTTATCACATGCGGATTAGATGAAACCTTTTGTAACTTTGTCATTTGGTTTAAGCTTTCAAGACAGACGATATTCGATGGTTGGGAACAAAAGTAATTGATGAATGTTTGATATGATGGAGGCTAAATTATATAGTTTAGAAAACCATTGAAGACAACAACTCATTTAGAATATGATTTAAACATATAATGCCTAATTGAAATTTGTAATTGATAGGAATGAATTAAATGACGATCATAATTGATATTAATGCATCATTGTAGAATGTATAAAATAAGGGAGTTGATTTGCACAGACACTATAATTTATATGTGAGGGTATAAATGTCCGAAAATAATTAATTGGAGTATCCCAATCATTTGATGGAGTGTGCAAATAGCCTCTAATAAAATAAGGGCATTCCAAACTTACTACACGTTTTGAGTTATATATTCCAAAAATGAAAATCACTTAATGTATAGATTAAGTTTCAAGAATCTTGAAATTTCAAGAAATAAGTGTAAATGTATTACATGTGGGATATATTTATTAAAAAAGATGAGTTTGGTGTTGGTTTTATAGATTCTCGTTTTGAAATACATTCTCTTTAATGACCTAAAAATGCATTTTACTTGTCATCTTATCTTTTTATATGTATCGAATAAATTTATTATTATTATTATTATTATTATTATTATTATTATTATTATTATTATTATTATCAAACTTGCATTTTGCGTTACGTGTGTATATTTTGTAACTTTTTTGTCCATTAATTTATTAACACTCCCATTATTTGCAAAAAAGTTAATTCGATACATATAAAAAGATAATGTGACAAGTATGATACATTTATAGGCCATTATCTCTTTTATTTGCGAGCTGTTCTTAACTTGCGCTCTCTTAGGATTTGATTTCGAGTTTGCTCTGCTCATAATCACGCTACTTTTTAGAAATACAAATTTGACATGTTTTGATTATAATAGAACCTGTTAGTTCAAAATTTGTTAAACCAATAGATACTAAAATGAGTGCTCCATAAATATATAAACTGTCAATATACCGAAATAAGAGAACCATATTATTTCTCACATATCAATTCAGAGAGTCTCGTTACAATAAAATGTTTTTTTAGCCATGCAAATACATCGCCATCCACAACAATGACGATTAATTTAATATAATAAAATTCTTGACTAATATTATATTAGATCAAACAACACAATCAGTGACTTAAATTTGGAGAAGAAACGGGAGAAACACCATGATTTCTGACATCCTTCATTTTTGTCGAGCACAAATCACAGACACATGTAAAAAAAACCTCTACAATATGCTTTTATACTCCGTCCATCATGTACTCTAGCGCAAATTTCTTCACATCTACTTACGGTGCATGTGTGTCCTGGAATAACGTCCAAACAATCTGGTTTCGCCAGGAGCAACTTCATACCTTGAAATTTATAATAAATGTTTTCCATCACTTTAAAGATTATAATAAAACAACTCTTGAAAATTATCTGAATAGAAATCAAGGATTCAAGAAAGTGTGTCTAAGTTTAAAAAATTTGTGTCGTATAATAGTTAAAATCAAAACTAACCTGTGAGCATGAGAAATAGAACAATTGTGGTGAATAACAAGCACTTTGTCATATTGAGTAGCTTTGAGTTAATTATGTTTTGTGATTCTCGTGATGTCAAGTAATTCTTTGATGTGAATTTAAATAGGAGACTCATTAGGGTTTACATTCATAATTATAGCAACATAATTTTTAGTATAATTATGATAATCGCATTTTATTTGATAGTACGTTGACTTTCCGTATGAGTTATTTTTTATATAAAAAATATATATTCTCCGTATGGGTAAGGATCCAGTGAGAAGAAAACTTAAAATGAGAAGAATGAGAAATAACTATAACCACACATTTGAGATGCATCGACTTGATTTAGATGCATCTCTATTCATTTAGATGCATCCAAATTAGTTTCAAAAGTGATTTTAAAGTGAAAACGATGCAAATTAGTACTAACAACAAATTTGATGCGCAGAGGACAAAAAATACACAGGATTCGTCTAACTTGATGAAATGCATATAATTTATGTATATGCATGTACTATTTTGCTAAAAAATACATTATTATGCATTTAAAATATTAGGGCTGCATCTAATTTAAGTCGATGCATCTCTAATGTGCGGTTATTGTAATTTCTCATCTTTCTCATTTTAAGTTTTCTTCTCATTTGATCCTAAGTCTTCTCCGTATAACATTTTTCTCTAAAAGCAGTTTTTTGTTTTATCTTAATTTTCACACAGACCATTTTACTATTTCATTCTTTGTTTGAACCATTAAGAAAAATATATAGATGTCATATTACGTAGCTTTGGAGGAAACAAACTTTTTTTGTTTCATTTTGACGAAATTGAAGACAAAACATTCATACCTAAATGATTTACTTTGATATCATACTTCAACGAATTACTTTAATATCAAACCAACCGGGTGCCCGACAATACGACGAGTTTATAAGGAGATAAAGAAATAGTTACCAGTGACAATTAGCAGCAACAACGGCGATGCATCAATAGTTGTTGGCAATAGTGACAAGACAAAATAACGTCTTTAAGAATCATTGTGAAATCGTTGCATTATTTATGTGGAGGGTTGAATTTGCCATTTTAAAACAACATATTTTTCTCATCGAATCAACAAAGTTTAGATTGATTATTCACAAATAAACCAATCACCACTAAGTGAACATGTTTTATACTAAAACGTAGCAACCGAATACATTAGGCATGCAGGCGACGTCGTTTTGGAGGCAAGACACATGAAACGACATCGTTTTGTGTTATCACATGTCGTTTTGTTCTTTGGTATTTGTCATTTGGTATTTTGCTGGGACTTTTTCGGTTTTGGCTTGTAATTGGGTCATGCGATGTTGTACGTTTGTTGGCCCAATAAACTAGGAGGTATACTAATGCCATACACGTGTCTCCTTCATTGCTACGTGTCTTGATCCTCGTTCATACCATCAAGACATATGCAACCCTATCTCTCTCAAAGATAATCTCTTTCTTTGTCTCATATCTCTATCTAAATAATCTGTGTTAGACTTGAATGTTTAATGATTGTTAGTGGTTTAAGTGGTTTAGAGATTGAGATATGGTAAATTCAACCAATCTTCCTTATATATTTTTAGTAGCGTACAATTAAATTTGGATATCTAAAAAAAAAGGAAAAAAAAAAAAAAACTATTAATTTGAAATGAAAGGAGTATCACTTAATATGTTTTATTGCAACAAACTCTTTTAAAACTTTAATAAAGAAACTCACAAAATATAATAAATAAACATTTTCGATACATTTTTGAAAGAGCAACCAACCTATTAACAACTAAAGAAAACTTATCTTAGAATTAAGTGCATCGCATGGGTTATCATGACTAGTTAACATATAACAAGCAGGTAATCGCGTGTGCATTGTAGTGACAAGTATCTTGTAGTCAAAACTTTTGACAAATAATATTATTCACTTATATATTTTGTGATAATAACTTTATGCATAACGAGAATTTTAAGCAATAACTTTATTGCAACAGTGGAGAGTCTCCCTACAATGTTTTTTTAAGCCATGCAAATACATCACCATCCACAACAATGACGATGGATTTAATAAAATTCTTGATTAATATCATATCATTACATAGATCAAACAACACATCAGTGAATTAAATTTGGAGAAGAACCGGGAGGAAGAGTAGGGTTGGAAGGGTGTGAAGAAACACCATGATTTCTCACATCCTTCTTTTGTCTCGAGCATAAATCACAGACACATGTCCAAGGACTTCTGCAATCTGCAGTTATAATAAATCCATGTACTCTAGAGCAAATTTCTTCACATGTGCTTATGGTGCATCTGGGTACTGGAATAACGTCCAAACAATCTGGTTTCGCCAAGAGCAACTTCATACCTTGAAATTTATAATAAATGTTTTCCATCACTTTAAAGATCATTATAAAAAAGCAACTTATTTTTTTTTTTAATAAATATAAACAAAAAATATCCGAATAGAAATCAAGGATTCAAGAAAGTGTGTCTAAGTTTAAAAAATTTGTGTCATATAATAATTAAAAATAAAAACTAACCAGTGAGCATGAGAAATAGAACAATTGTGTTGAATAACAAGCACTTTGTCATGTTGAGAAATTTGAGTTTTTGTGATACTCGTGTAGTCGTGTTAATCTTTGATGGGATTTTAAATAGGAGACTAAGCTAGGGTTTACATTCATAATTATAGAAACATGAATATTATGATGATTGCATTTTATTTGATAGTTGACTTCCCACATGCGTTATTTTTTTGCCATTTAAATACATATAGCATTAACAGATTTTCAATTTGAAAATATTGTATAAAAAAAACATATACTCCGTATAACATTTTTCTCTAAAAGCAGTTTCTTGTTTTGTCTTAATTTTTACACAGACCTTTTTACTATTTCATTTTTTGTTTTGAACCATCTAGAAAAACTAGACGAGCACTCGTGCATAGCAACATGATTTTATAGCGTATTGTAGCGATAAAAAAGTTTAGGGGTTATAAAAGAAAACTAATAAAAGTTTAAGGATTTGAGGATTAGACATAATGTTTTGAAACTCGGTTCGACACGGCCGGTTCCACCGGTTGAACCGATATCGACAAAAAAGGGTCAAATAAACCAGTTTTTATATTTTCGAAAATCGGTGAGACCCGAAAATTGATTGTGTAATGGTGTAAGCTTAAACTAATTAGTATACCTTAAATATATTTTAATTTAAAATTATTTCATAAGTTGTTTTAAATATATAATTGAATTTTTTAAGTTTGATCATAACTAAATTCTTTTCATTTTTCAAGTTTCACCATTTTTGGTTTATAAGTAGTATACATGTATGTTTCGCGAAAGTAACTGTTGCTGGAACTGGAGACGGTGCTGGAGATGGTGCTGGTGCTGGAGATTATAAAAAGAGATTATTTTTATAAGCTACATGAAGTAACCTTTGATTTTAAGAGATTATTGAATATTATTTTTTTTAGAATCTCTTATAAGCTATGTCTGCCAAACAAAAATTATTTTTTAAATAACTTATTTTTTTAAAAAATAAGCATAATCTCTTAATAATCTTGTGTGCCAAACTATAGATGTCATATTACGTAGCGTTGGAGGCAACAAACCTTTTATGTTTCATGTTGGCGAAATTGAAGGCAAAACATTCATTCCTAAATGATTTACTCTGACATCATACTTAAGAGAATGTTGAAACAACGGGTATTCGAGTGTTGAAACAACGGGTAACTTAAAATAAATGTTAACGACATCAAAAGGCAAAAGTGATAACTAAGAGTTATAAACCGTTCGGGCTCGAGCCTGTTTGCCTCGCTCCCGTTCAGGCTCGAGCCCATTTCGTCCATTGCCCATTGGGGCTTGAATATCTATACTACATATAAAATAAAAACAGTCAAAGTGAAAAGTGAAATTGCTGAAATTGTTCAAATGAGAGAGAAAAAAACAAACGTAAAGATAAATGCACACCGCATATTTGTTTTTCCATTCATTTTTTGTTCTCTAACCTAAAACACACCGCATCTCTCTCATTAAACCAACAGCAGCCGCCGCCACCATCATAACCTTATCTTAGCCACCATGTGCAGAAATTGCCACCATTTGCTGATGGTTTAGGTAGTTTCAGGTAGTCGGGGCTGTGTTTTTGGTTGTTATTAGTGGTTTTGGTTGTCCAACGCCACCGGAAATAGTTTATGCTCGCCGTTTTGGTCGCCGGAAATAGCTGATGCAATTAACTGTTGTCGCTGCTATCTCGCCAAAAACCACACGATCAAGACCCACCACCGCCCTACATTTCTTAAGGTTTTTCAAGTTTTGATGTTTTCTTTTTGAAGATTTATCAAACTTCAAGAATTAAATTAATGGGTATATCTTATTTTGTTTAGTTTTATTGGGTTGACTTTTTTTTTTTTTTTTTTTTTTTACTTTCATTTGAGCTTGATTATGGTCTTTTTTTTACTGTTGATTATGGTCTTTTTTTTACTGTGCTACTGGTTAATTAAATTTTAGATTAGGGTTTATGTATATGCAACTATGAAACATGATATCAAGGTTATTGATCTATGTTTTTTATGAGCATTTGAAAGTACAATGACTTAATTAGTAGTGTGATGCAGTTCATTGAAATGAGATCTCGAGCTTTATGATGGAATGTATTAGATAGTTTTTTTGTCCGAATCTAGTGATGTGAAACTTACGTATACTAAATTAGCGCGGTTTAATACTATTGTGCTGGTGTACTTAGTGACATTAATGTGTTGTTTGTGAAATAAAAAGTGTATAGACTATTTCTTTGAAATATAGTAATATGTGTGTATTAAGATAAAGATGGTTTACATGTAGTCGACAAAGTTTAAATGTTTGATTTATGTGGTTTTTCTTTTTTTGGGTAGGTTGCTTGGTTACGAGGGATTGGAGGTTATTAATCCGGAAGGAGGGACTGAAGATGCTGGAGTTGAAGCGCAACAAGGCAGATGGAAACAAGAGGTGCGTTATGATTTTGTGTACTTATCGACAATCTCATCTAGATCTAGCTATATAAAGTTTCCGTTGTTGTTATTTAAGTAGTTGATAATGCTCGTTACTTGTTATGAGCTTTACGCAATAATTTCCAAATTAGTGTCCATTTCATTTATTGGCTATGACGCTTCTCATGAAACTGCTCACAATATTTATTTGCAGGATCGTGACAGGAAGATAATGTAGAAGTATATAGGTGCTGATATCACATCTATGGTGACTTTATCGGTGCTCATTTTTGAGCCAATGACAATTCTGCAGAAAATGGCATAGGTTTGTTCAAAATAACCTATATGATTGTAGTCGCTAATTTTGTTTAAACTTTGAGTTATTTGTAAGATACATTAGATGTTTTTTCCCAGTTGATGGAATATTCCCACATGCTAAAGCTAGCTGATCAGTGCGAGGATCCATACATACGAATGGTGTATGCTGGTAAGAATTTGTCACAAACATAAAGAGACAGGCCTATATGCACGCTTATGTGAGTCACCCGGTATTCGGAAATCCACCTTTGTTGATGCCGCATGCAAAGCATTCCCTCCGTGTACACATGAATGTATGTTAAAGTGGCTAAATGAGTGGATCTAACACTCTGACTGGTTGGTAATGGGTCAAAATAGATTTTGGTCAAAACGGGCGGGTTAGGGTTGTCTGGCCTACCTATTTTTGACCAATTTTTTTTGAAGTTTATATATAGTCAATGCATTAAATATGATTACATAAAGGCCATATAGTTAGATATGAATATATTCTTTAATTAAAACAGAATAAGAGGTTTTAAGCATTTGAAATCATTTAAGACAACTTTCGACCAGTCTTGCTTTATGTTATTTTTTTATTGATTTTTTTTTTTTGTCACAATTTTGATCCGCTATCTTTAGTTTACAACCTAATATGGACCATTTTAATATTAATTGCTTGAATTGGCACCATATGATGTACCTAAATAATACATGTCTATTTATGACACGCATGACATATAAGTATATAACTAGCATTTAATAACGCGTGATGTTTATGTTTCTTGTTTCAGCATCCTGGTTTATATCCATATATTTTGCTTTGCAACGAACATGGAAGCCTTTCAATTCAATTCTTGGTGAAATCTATGAAATGGTTAATCATGAAGGAATTACACTTATCGCAGAAACGTGTAATTTTTAATGTCCTTATAATCTCAATATTGTCACTTCTCTTCACAAGAGATATTATGTCACCTGTAGAATTTTCATGATATGTGTGAATAGTATCTTAACCATATTTCTTATAATTTTCTTATATATGTACTTCACAAGAGATATCATTGTCATATCAAGTGATGAAGAAGATGATAAAGAAGAAGAAATTCCAATGCCAACTGTTGAAAGTCAAGTTGATGTTGATGAATCCTAGGTTAGATATAAAAGTGGTGAGCATTTCATCCAAATTCCTTCTCTTTTTGTGTTGTATGTAGTCATGAAATCTATAATGGATAATATGAGGCAAGTAGTCATTCTGGTTTCCTCTTTCATGTGTAGCTTTGGAGTTAATAGAACATTTGCGGGCAATGGGTGAAACTAATGCTCTAGTAAATAGAGTCAAAGTAAGAATAGTTCTTTTCTTTTATTTATATACTAATTTGTAGTCAGTCTTGTTAAAGCTCATCTTTTATTTACATCTGTGTATTTCAACCTTTTGTATGAATGGCTATAGTTCCTGAAAAGGGATACAGCTCTAGCCACAACAGCTGTTTACGAGTCGATGTTTGTAGCAGAAGATGGTATCATCCCTGCAACTTTTCAGGTGATCTTTAATGATCCTTAGTGCTATTTTTTAAAGGTCATGATATTATAATTACAGGTAGAGGTGGCATAGGCGCATAGCGGCTGGTATGGGCGTGTTGGGTGATGGGTCAAAAATAGGTAGTTTTGGTACATGGCAAAATGGGTCGGGTTGGGTTGACCGCGAACACTTTTGGTCCATCTTTTTGTTTTTCAAGACTAATTAGTTTGTCAAAGTTGATTACAGTAATTAAATTATTCCAATATAATCTAATTACTTAATAAATAGGAAATTGTATGCAATACAAATACACTTTTATGACTTTCATCCATTTGACTCATTCCCTTTGTAAATGTTTATTTCTGCAATTATTCTCCGATTGCTTTGGTAAAAAAAATCAGTTATCCACACAGCTTACATAATCTTAGTTTTAGTCCAAGGTTTAAGTTTAATTGGATATGCGAATCAGGGACTGTTAATTTTTACTTATATTGCAAGAAAGATTCAAGCTTTAGGCATTCATCTACGCACTGTAACATGTATATGAAAGTTGTTTTGGCTTTTCATATCACTGGGGTACCATGTAGAGCAACAATGGTTACTAACACATGTGATATTTTTGGGACAGGTGATATGCATGACTGGGCGGAGGGAACAAGACCCTCAGCAGAAGGCCAAACAGGGGGATATGCTACTGTATCGTTAAAGTAAGATTCAAGTTTAGTAGAAAAGGTATCTATTATGAGTCCGAGATATTGTAATCTTTGAAATGTCGAGTGATGGATCCAGAAAAGGATTCAAGGGATTCCAAAAAAAAACATAAAAGAAACATGATACTTTATGTGTGTATTCACTAACGACCGAATATTCGATGATAATTTTGTATTATTTATAACAAACCTTTCATTATTTCTGCTTGCAGCCATGAGCACAAAGTTTATATAATTTTCATTTTCGTCACTATTTATTTTTAAGATAACGGTGTTTCATACACCATCACCACATAGGTGAAACTTGCTACCTTTATATAGTGAGGTGTGTGTTGGCAATACAAGTTGAGATCAGTGTTATATTGCTCTCGTTTGTCACATCAACCATTGAATGTTATACGAATCAGTTACCACAATATCGCATATCGTTATTTGTCTGCCACTAGAAATTTCCGTTGCTATGCATGGGTACTCGCCTAGTTTGTATAATGTGGTTTATTCTTTTTTTGTATTATTGACATTTAATACATGAATTGTGTTTAAGTTGGCTGTGCAATATGCTTGATAATTTGATTTTTTTATGTAAGGGGTGTTTTAATAGCTGCATTAATTGTATTTATTGATCAGTTGATTAATTGACTACATTAAATGTCTTAACCGCATGTTAGTAAATGTGTTTTAGTTAGTTGTACTTTTAGCTTAAAAACTTATAATACTGAATTTTAAGTATTTCTACTTAAATTGTATTTAATGTTAGAAAATGTGTTTTAATTAGTTTTACTTTTAGCTTAAGAACTTGTAATTGTATTTAATGTTAGAAAATATGTTTTAATTAGTTGTATTTTTACCTTAAGAACTTGTAATGTTGAATTTTAAGTATTTTTTAGAAGACCTAAATGTAAGATAACATGATAAATGATTTACTTTAATATCATACTTCGGTGAGTTACTTTAAGTAAAATGAATTGTATGCCTAAAAATAAAATATAAATTTAGACTTAGGGTTTTTCTAACATGTGCCCTTAGGCACATGTTAAGAGGGGGCCTCTTGTGTCCCTTTTTTTTTATGAATTCTTGTCATTTTTCAATTAAAAAAATATTTTGTGTGTACTTTTTTGTTAATCTCTGAGTAAAAAGGACACATGAGTACTTCTATATACTTTCGATGTATTTTGTTTTTTTTGAGTATTGAAATTTATGGTTAGAAAAATCACATGTGATTTGTTATTTTAATATCACAGGTGATTTATGAAATCACATGTAATTTGTGAAATCACACGTGATTTCTAAAATAATAAATCACACGTGATTTTTCCAAACGCAAATTTTAACACAAACAAAAATGAAAAAAAAAGTTTGTCGAAAGTATATCAAAGTGTCAGTCTACTGAAAGATAAAAAAATTCTTGCCGCGATAGTGTATTTTTTGTCTTTTAACGATTTACCGTTTGCAAAATATTTTAATTTCAAAGAAAAGGTGAAAGGAGACTTTTTCAAATTTTAATGAAAAAATGAATGACCAAGATTGATTTATTGGATCTTTAGAGAAACTGAGATATATATTTAACTTAACTCACGGTTTAATATACATTAACAACTTTTGTAACAAAAAACACAATCATTATTATGTCACTACATGCAACATTTACTTTTGACAAGACGAGTCTTACCTTTCCCGTAAAAAACATTAAAAATTATAATTCTTTAAAAGTACACATGGTGTATATCCTATAAATATATACTAATTTGTAGATATAATTTAATATATATATATATATATATATATATATATATATATATATATATATATATATATATATATATATATATATATATATATATCATATCTCACCATATCATTTTATTTCATCATATCTCACTACATGAAAGATACACTCCCAATTTTTTGTATGTTGTTATCAAAGGTTAACAACAAAATTCAAAAGAACCCTAGGGATTTCCGATGGACACTATATACGTCCTTGATTTTCTACATGGGTTTGTATTGATGCTTGTGTTTACCCAATTCTGATGGTAATTGGCGCTGCATAAAAGTACCATGTTTTTGGCACACCGGTTTACCATGTTATTCACAAGTGAAAAAAGAGCTCCCTGACTTCAGGCGATTGGTTATCCGTGGTTTTGGAAGGGCGTAAACATGTTAGGATGTTAAATACAATGTTCAGGCTGTTAGATTAATGGTTACAGAGTATTATTTTAATTTATGTGTAATGTGATTGCAATGCAAACGCATTGCAAATGTATTGCTGATGTATTTAATTCATGTGTTATCGGAAAATCGATATTTATTTTGGAAATCATTACCTATAGCGTATGGGATTTTTAGCCCAATAGCTAAGGCCCATCCAACAATTCCATGCCCAAAATACCAAGGCCCACGATAAGCTTTAGCTGGAAACCTATCTCCAGAAAACGACTGGCACTAAAACATGTCTTTCCAGATCGTGATTATACTATTGCCACGTTTAAACTCCTCATTGGTGCAGAGACAATTCGGCGGGCATTTCACTATGACATATAAATAGTACCTTGTATGAAGATTCCCTCACACTAAGGGCCAAGAATATACTATCACAGATCATTCTTGTCTCCTACATGGGATGACTTTACGTGGGCTCCCAAGACCGTTAGATCACATCCAACCGATTCACACAACCATACATCCAAATACACATGTGTTTCCTTGATAATGACCAAGTTCATTTTCTCTATTCAACACACAGAAAACCCTAATTGTATGTGAGTGTTTAATAACCCAAGCTTAGTTTATGTATGAAGTAAAAATTGTTTTTGTAACTTGGGTGGTCTTCAATTTATTTATAATTTAGTTTTGTAGATTATATTTTATTTTTTAATTAGTAGCTTATCGTTGATGATGTAGTTATTATCTTCGGGTCATTCCGATCTAATTCTGGGTTTCATCTTTTATTTATCTCTCTTATTTCATTATGTTTAGCTTATCTATTATTGTAGTTTCTTATTATTAGATGCTTATTATTATGTTAGAGTAGTTTGTGTATGTTTGTTTAGAAATGGGTGGTTAGGTAATTAGGATTGCGGTTGAAAGTTTGTTGGTGATATTAGTTATATTTAGGTTAGTTTATTGAATAGAAATTAGGTTAGTTGTTTCTTGACTAAAATCGTGAAAGGTCCGCCTGATCGGTTCTAGACACCTTTAGCTCACGGTAAGGTAAGTAAGACATGCTTAGTAAAGGGCGATTCCATGATCGGTTCTTGACTAAAACAATGGAAGTCACCAAGTTACAAGCATACACTAACTCGTTGTTAGTAACAAATCAAGTGGTAGGAGAATATGAAGCAAAGGGCGATTCCATGATTGCGTACCTAGAAGTTCAATCGTTACTCCCATATTTCATATCATTTAGCATGACAAAGGTACCTTGGGTGATGAATGAACGGGTGAATGCCCTCAACATATTGGTAAGTCTTACATTCAATCATTTCAACAAGGACGTATTGGTGGAAGAGATAGCACATAAATGCATCGAAGAGGGGCAAGAGGTATCACAAATAGAAGAAGAAAGGGTCATTTGGATGACCCCCTTGACAAATTACTTTAGTCAAGGTATGGTACCTGAAGATAAGAAGGAAGCACAAAAGATACTGCGAAAATTAGTCAATTATTACTTTAAGGATGACATGTTATACAAAAGAAATTTCTTAGGTCCCATGGCTAGGTGTATGGGACCAACCCAGGTAACATCAATTTTACAAGAAATACACGGAGGAGTGTCTGGCATGCACTCCGGTGCAAGAGCAGTAGCAACCAAGGAAACACTTAGCATACTACCAGTCGACGGTCAATGATGATGCCAACATATTACTTAAGAATTGTGTCACTTTCCAATCCTATACACATGTACAACATGCCCCTTAACATGAATTAATTCCTATCACAACGCAATGGCCCTTTCACTAATGGGGCATTGACATCTTTGGTCCATTGACAACATCTCTAAACAATGCTTAATACCTAATTGTGGCTGTCGAATACTTCACATAGTGGATAGAAGCAAAACCCATGGCTACCATCATCCTAAAAAAAGTGCCCAAATTTGTTGTTGATCACATAATTTGTCAATTTGGGGTACCACAAAAAATCATAAGTGACAATGGAATTCAGTTCGTGGGGCGAACCATTCATGTCATGGTGCGAAGAAATGACAAATGTTCAGCCAAGAACTTCAACTTACCATTCTGAGACCAATTGTAACACCCCACATTTTAAAGAAAACTTTAGCGAATATGTCTATTGTTTTAGCATATTAAATAGTAAAGTCTCGCTTTAACGAAGTTAACAATAAAGTTAGATGGGACTTGTGATTTAATGAAAGATAACGAAATAGGACTTGAGTTGTAATGTGATACGAGATATTGCAACCTTATAAGGAGTTTTACTTCTCGAGGGATCCCAAGAAGTTTTGGAATCCTCTAGGAAGTGTACCTGATCGTTATATTGTAGTATAGGTAAATCTGGAGGATTGATCGTTCTCTAGGGGAATAGTGTCGTTAGGTTGAAGTGTATGTCGAGATAAGTCTAGAGGTGAGGGGTGATTCTTTTTATGTTTTTATATTTTATGAAAAACAATTAAAATCTATGTTTTGAAGGAATGGGCAAAATTAGTTGTTAATCAACTAACCCAAAAACTACTTTTAAAAACTAAAATAAACTATTAACTAGAAAAAGTAAATTGTGGTGAACTCTTATGGTAAAACAAACGTGTTTACTTAGACTTAATTACTGAATTGTCACGAACTTGTTTTAGTTGAAGCGTTGTATTCCTTAATATCGGTCGTGGGGAGGTGCCAAAGTCCCCAACTCTATGAAAATTTATCTTCCCCAAAAACCTTAAAGTCTATTAAGAATTCCTATGATCATTAACCTCAATTCATGCAATAAATACAACGAGAAAACCAATAGTGCACTCTACAGTTACATTTTCTAAGACGTTCAAGCTAGTTACATATAAGAGGTCAGCCAGTTTTCTTAGCCTAACGTGAGGCAATCAACTAAACAAGAGACAACAAATCAATAATCAACAACTAGGTTTTATTAGATCTAAGCAAATACTAATAAACTTAAGCAAGCATGTTAGAAAGAAGAAAAGATAAACAAGTAATAAAAGAACACATAGACATATTGAAGATTAAACAAGTAACTTATCTTCAATTGAACATGGATGAAAAAGGTTAAAAAATCCTTAAAATATCTCTGAAAATTGTCTAGGGTTTTCTACCCAAAAGTGTCACACACTACAATGAAACAATCGAAAGTATATATGGTTTTACAAGGTTGACGGTGTCAGGTTGTGGGTTGTCAACTCACCTTGAATTAGGGTTTCGTCTGGTAAAATCGCCACTCTGACGGCGTCAACATTGGAACTAAGGCTGTCACTTGCAAATTCCTTTTGGGCAGTCTTTAGTTAAATTAAAGCATGACACCCATAACTTCATAACACATGACGACGTCAGGTTATAATTTTACAAAATTCTTCTGAGGCGTCTCTTGTTTTTTACACGAGAAATCCATCTTTAATAACAAATGACGGCATCATGTTGTAGCTTGTGACGCTGTCAGCCTTCCTTATCTGACATCCTTTTTGCGACTTCGTCGTTTTCTTCACTTTATCGTCTGAATACGCTCAAAAATGCCATTTTTCACAATTCTCGTCCTAAGTACCTAAAATATATAAAAAATAATGATTTAAGGCAATATTTGATCACATTTTACATGATTCTAGGCTTAAATGACCCCTCAAAAAGGTACCAAATTAATCATTGTCATAATGCAGTTTTGCCATAAGGACCGGATGTGACAATTGGGAAAAAGATGGAGAAAATCACACTTACACATTTATGGGCTTGTCATAAGAAGTTAAATGGAACTCTTTCCTGCCAAAACTACGCATGTTCTTGTATGTGTTAATGGTGTGTAATAATTCATTTAAGGATAAATACAAATCTCTGTTAAGAAATCAAAACGAAGTTGCATCAAGATAAAACAAGAGAGATAATTATGGTTTGAATTAGTGTTGAAGAGTTGGAATAAAAGGGCTCTAACATGTTCTTGGTTACAATCTCTAATCAAGGTAAGTGGATTGATTTGTGTGTTTTAACATATAATGAAATTAGGGATTTATGGGGTTTATATTTATTAAAGAGTTTTATGTTAATTGTAGTACCGTAAAGGGGGGAGGGGGTGAATATGGTTTCTTCGGCTTTTAAGACGTTTAAAAACTTTAAGCCTCAAAGAAAACCAAGTGGTTGTATAATCAATCCAAACACAACCAAAGTATATAAAGCGAGTAAAGAGAGACACCACGATATATAATGGTTCGGGATGGGGGTTTTATACCATCCGTACGTCCAGTTGCGAATCCACGACACGATACTATTCCACTAGTATAATCCTTTCGGTGGACTACAAACCGTTACAATTCACTCCACCGATATTCACCAATATCAATGCTCACAAAGAATGAGTTACTCCCCAACGGTATTCCGCCCTCAGAAACCACCCAAAAGAATCTCGTGATTCGACTTCACCTAAGGGTCACCAAGACCACTACCAAGGCTTCCCTCCGGAAGTATCAAACCCCAACTAGATCCCCAATGATCTAGGCTTGGTCACCAAGACACAAGACTTCCCTTACAAACAATTGAATGAATGATTAAGAGTTTGTTTAATCAACCAAGCCCTAACCTAACCTAGAAACTCGATTGTAATAGAAAGGGTATAGATAAGAAGAACCTCGACACAATCACAAGAGTGGATTAGGTTCTTCTGATTCTTAATTGCAAAGATATGTGTTCTTTCAAAGATGTTAGTATGAAAATCAAGAACACAAGATTAGAGATAGTGATTTGAGAGTGTTTAGAGAGAAAGAATCTAGAGAGAAAGAATAATAGTAAGGGGTGAGAAATACAATAAGAAAGGGTGGTATTTATAGGCCAAGAACCCAAACTTGGGAAATTTTACCGAGGCCGGCGCGTCACCCACGCGTCAGCGCGCGGGCAACGCGCCAGGCTTCTGTAAACTTTTCCCAAGTGTTGGGTGTTCGGATCTTATAAATACCTATCCTTGCTAAACCCCCAATTGTACTTCACACTAAACCTTAACATTAATCATTCTAAGGTTTACCAACTCAAATAGCCAATTAGAAAATGTTTTGTGAAGTGTTTATAAGAAAACCAAATACCAAAGGTAGAAAGTGTAGATAGGGTAATTTAGAAGGGGTAGAAGTGTTATTCCTCACATGGCATAGAAAAGAGAGAAAGAATATGCCAAGGTATATTCCATTGTTTGGGGGGGGGGGAGAATGAGATGGAGGGTTGAGATGAGATGATTTGAATTGGATGGCTAGGATCAAAGGGAGCCTCCTTTGGTTTTCAAATTATTTGGCATGTGGGGAAAATGAAGGGTTGAGATGTGTTTATTTGAAATAGATGGCTAGGATCAAAGGGAGCCTAGGTTTGGATTGAGAAGGGATAATCCAAAGGAATATGCTTTGCTTGGGGGGAAAGGGTGAATCAATGGTTGAGATGGTTTTGGTTTGAAATGGATGGCTTGGATTAAGCACATGTGATGGAATAGAGAGGAGATTGGATTGATGGTTGAGATGTGTTGGTTTGAATTAGATGGCTTGGATTAGATGGAGCCTCTTTTGAAATTCAAATAATTCCCATGTGTTGAATATGGAAGGTTGAGATGTGTTGTAAGGGAATGAATGGTTGAGATGTAGAGTGTGTAAGGAATGAGTTGGATTGTGTAAGGGAATATATAAGAGTGTAAGAGATTGTGTAAGAGAATATATGACTTGGATATGATTAGATATGGTGGCATTTGTCTTTTGTAGAAATGAGATTAAGAAGAGGATTAAGACATAATCTAATTGTCATTAAGAAAAGAAAGTTTAGACAATTAAGATTATGAGTTGAGAAAATCATAAGTTACTTATAAGTTCAAGTAACACAACGTCGAGAATCCATAGTTTCATATCTCGTGACTTTCCACGACTCGACGTTCTCAACTAATACCTTGGTTCAAACAAGTTAAGTGCTTTGCCTTGATGTAAAGCATAACCCAAGTGGGAAAGGATGCGTTTACGCAAAGTGACCTTTGACTTAGTTTTACTAATAAGGGAGTAAACCCGTTACGTAATTAGAGAAGAGGTAAGCACGGGATATGAGCATATGGATGCTTTAATATGATGTTACGTGAAGTATATAATCTCCCTAAGTTTAGAAAAGCCTTGGCTAGAGGCGATAGTTAGAAAACATGAGTTGGCGTTTTCCCGTAAATGGGTGCTTTAAAAGTAGGATCTCTCAAGTCTCAAAACTCGTTTCGAGTGTTCTCAATTAAGCACATAACATATTCATACCTGTATTGAAAGATCCACATTTGTCGGGTAAGGGGAAAGCCGACTTTCAAAATTCGCCCGGAACCATACAGTGTCTTGGCACATCACCCACGCATTGACGCGCGGGCAGCGCGCCAGGAGCAGATATGGGCTCCGGCGATTTTAAGCTAACGTTTGTTATTTTATGTGTTTCGATGGTTTAGTTTTTGCGAGGTAATCGTTTTCCTAAACGGTTTACTCGTATTACTTTCACATCTATTTGTCTCACGATAAATTAGACCTCACGTTTGTTGATATTTTGATAAATTGTTTTTGCACACACCAAAACACAACGAATCACAAGACATCACCTATAACAACATAAGCATCTTTATTGAAAGAAACACCATGTAGGTCATACAAGAAGGCTAATATATGAACCTAACATACATTATTCAAACAAGCTTATGAAAGATCCTAAGTAGGCATAATAAAGACAACAAGTTATCTCCTCTTCACTCTTCAACCTTCTCTTGAAGAGTCACCCTAGAGATGTCCTTAAGGATGGCGGTCATCACTAACATGTCATTGTTGATGGATTTATGAAATTCTCTCATTTCCTCACGAATGGAGAGAACATTCCGCTCGGTCACATCTTGGGTGGAGCAACATCCACACCTATAGGTATGGTTGTTCTCAAGAGGTTTTGGAAGATCCTCTTCAATCTTGCGCCAAATGTCGTATTTGACGATTGGAATTTCCGAACCATTGATATTTTCCCAATCTACATTATTTTCCTCTTCTCTTGTCATCATACGCCTTCCATCATTGAAGTGGTATGATGAACCAACATATTATTCTTCCATATCCATTTAGAGTGTGTTCTAGTGTTATTTGATCTTTGCAAGGTTTGATGTCTAGATAACTAATAAGATTACTCATTTTATAGATAAATTAAGTTGGTAGTTAGGATTCTTAGCACTTAAAAGTTGGTCATGTTATCAATGATCAAGGTACTTAGATGCTTGATAAGATGTTCAATCCATCAAGGTCAAGTACTAATATGCCTAGATCACATGGTGTTGGGAAAAGGTATCTAAAGAGAAATAAGTGTTCTAGTTAGGATCAAGTTGAGATTGGAAGGACTAGATACTTATGCTAGTTACCATAATTTCTCATGCATGCACTAGAATTAGTTAAGTCATGCATCAAATTTTAAGTAATGAAACATTATTCACTTAAATTTAGGCATGCAACATGTATTTATCACATAAGGTGAACAAGTAGAACTAGATACAAAATCTTCAACACAAGTGTGAATTGTGATGAATATCATATCTAACCATGGGAGTTATGACAAAATCAATATTATCGAGATTAAGCAAGATAAATTGTGTCAAATTTACTTGTTCAATGCACATTGTACAGACATGTAGAATCTTGGATATTATCAATCATTGTTTGAATAATGAGTTGATACATATCTTTCCTCTTGGAAGACATTTATTTAGTCTTCCATCCATGCCTCCATATAAGCCTTAATCATGTAAAAACATAAGCTCTAATAGCACCTAAAAGGCTTGCAAATAACACAGACATTTTATTTTGACTTAAAGATTGTTCTCCTAAGATGCATGTTTTAACATCAAAACCTATCTCAAAACAATTTGGACTCTTGAAAAATGTCATGCCAAAAACCTAATCTTGTTTGTTTTGTAACCTAAGAGTCCTTTTATTCAAGTCACCAATGACTTGTTGTATAGGATGACCCATCGCCTCTCTTACTTCCTTTGGATTGCCTTAATTCGAAATATTAACTTGTAATGTCGGCGAACTTTCTTGACCTTGAACTATAGGTTCATTGATCACATCATCTTCTACCGAAGGAGATGATTTAGGCTCGGGCATGCTCTCATCAAAGGTCACATTGAGAGATTCCTCAATCCTCATTGTTTCCTTCTTAAGCACTATGTATGCTTTACTAGTTTGAGAGTATCCTAGGAACACACCTTCATACGACTTTGGGTCGAATTTGGTGTGATATTCTTTGGTGTTAAGTATAAATACTTTGCAACCAAATACTCTAAAATACTCAAAGGAAGGCTTCCTATTTCTAAGAATTTCATATGGAGTTTTATTAATGACCTTTCTTATATGAACTCTATTAAAGATATAACATGCGGTATCTAGGGCATGACACCAAAACTTTTGTGGGATGGATTGCTAGTCAAGCATTGCACGACTCATCTTTCTTAACTTACGATGTGTTCTTTCAAAAATCTCAAGCGATTGAGAAGTGAACGGGCCCGATAAGTTATAAGATATTCCATGTTGTTCACAAAAGGTTCCAAATTGCATTTTATCAAATTCACTACTATGATTAGTTTTAATTGAGACAATTGAACAATCAAGTAGGTTTTCAAGTTTCTTTCTTAAAATTTTGAATTTATTCAAAACTCCATCCTTGTTTTCTAAGAATAATATCCAAGTGCAATTTGAATAATCATCTATAATTATTAAAGTGTAGAAGTTTCCTCTATAACTTTGGATCGGAGATGGACTATACAAATCCAAATGAATCAACTCTAAAACCCTATTAGTTGTTACTTCCTTTTTATTCCTATTAATAGTTTGTCCTTGACTCCCTAGACATGTATCACAATGATACCTCTCAAAGCTCAACTTTGGTAAATTCCGTACTAGCTCGTTCGAAGCTAGGTTTTGAACTAACCTCATATTGGCGTGACCAAACCTCCTATGCCAAAGCGTTGAGTTGTCCACCATGGATGTAAGACATATGTGTTGCTTAGAGTTATCACCCAACTTGCATGTATATAAGTTATTTCTCCTATGACCTTTTGCTAACACAACACCATTTTTACTAATAGTACAATCTACCTTAGTAAATTTAACTTCACAATCATCATCACTTAGTTGACTTACACTAATCAAATTAAAGTTTAAACCTCTAACATGCTCAACGTTGGTTATTTCTATGGAGTCGTGAAGGACATTACCTTTACCGATAATTTTTCCGTTAAGTTCACTCCCAAAAATGACATGATTGCCATTATACGCCGTGTATGATGTGAACAATCTTCTATTCCCGGTCATGTGTTTAGTGCAACCACTATCCACTACCGACTCATCCGGTTGTAGATCACTTTTGAGACAAACCTACAACAAAAGTACAACTCATGCCTTTGGTACCCATTGTTTCTTGGGTCCATTTTGGTTAGCATTTAAAGTGCCCAAGTTAAACATTCTTGGGTCTTGAAGTAAGACACATAATTTCTCAATACCAAATTTAGAAAAAGCGGACCAAGGATTGTTTTGATAGTCATTTTGAATTTGATAACTTGGTCTATAGTTATGATATGCTTGAGGTCTAAAGAAGTTTTGGTTTGAATAAGAGTTGTCTCTCCTTTGGTAATTGTTGTATTGGTATTGAGAAGACTTTTGACCATAGTTATAGAAATTTCTTCTTTGGTTATTTTGAAAAGATGGTCTTTGGTTGTATGAGGTAGAAGATCTCATATTGGGTGTAGGCAAAAGTGGTCTATGATTTACTCGAGGTTGTGAGTATCCAAGTCCATTGCGAGAGCATGAGTTAGAAAATTGTTTTGGGTTTTCTCTTCTTGCAATCGGAGCTTGATTACCTCGAGTACTTACAAGAGGAGCTTGAGGAGTAATTGGTTTAATGACATTGTTTGATGATGATCCAATTTTCCTCAGAGGCCTGGCGCGTTGACGCGTCAGCCTCGGTGATTTTTGGGGCCTCGTTTTCTTTAGCCTTTACAAATGTTATTGGTTTTGTTAGGCTTATGGGAGTGGTTGTTCCTTGTTTAAAAAATCCAAGACCTCCCTTATCTTGAGAAACTTTTTGGCGACTTATTATTTCTTCTAAATCATTTGAGCTCTTTTTATATTTTGAAAAGCTTAACGTTTCCTTTTGAAGTTCCAACACTTTTCCATTCAAAGAGTTAACCTCAAGTGTGAGTGATTCACAACTTTTACAAGGTTCGATCATCCCTTTGAAATGTTCTAGTGTTTTTACTTTACTTTCAAGTTCACAAACCCTTTCTTTAGATTTAACATTTTCTAACTTAAGAAGACGTTTTTCTTTGAGGGCTCTATCAAGGGTTTTTCTAAAATCATCATTAAACTTAACTAGTTCCTCATTCTCCTTTTGCAAATTGATAATATCTAAGTTATTAGAAGAAGAAGAGTTTAGAGATACGTCAAATGTTTCTTGAGCCATAAGACACTTAGCGTCATTTGTTGGTTGGTCTTCATCTTCACTATCACTCCACGCACCTCCAACGAACGCCTTGTTCACTCTAGTCTTAGGGCATTCATTGATGAAGTGACCCTTCTATCCGCAATTGTAGTATCCTTGGGTGCGCCTTGAGCTCTCACCAACCTTGTTGTCAACACCTCGATTTCCACCAAAGTTATTTCTTCCACTATTTTCTTGGTTACCAAACCTATTACCTCGCCTAAAGTTTCCACCTCTTCTAAAGAACTTCCTAAAGTTCTTTTCCATAAGGTTGTACTCCTCGTCATCAACACTGTCTTCTTTATCACTACCATCTTGACTATCACTATCATCACTATCTTGGCTATTTGTGACTTTAGCTTTAAGAGCCAAAGACTTAACCTTCTCCTTCTTGTCTTTGGTACTCGCATTGTCGTTCTCAAGAATCATCTCATAGACTTTGAGATTTCCAATGAGCTCGTCAAGAGGTAGTTCCGCTAAATTCTTGGCTTCTTCTATGGCCGTTACTTTTGGCCTCCACTTTACCGGAAGTGCTCGAAGAAACTTTCTCACATGGTTCTTGTTATAGAAGCTAGGATCTAGAGCCGTGAGGCTAGTGATAATAGCGTTGAACCTTGTGTAACCATTATCAATGGTTTCTTCATCCGAGATCGAGAACATATCATATTGTTGTATGAGTAGATCGATCTTGCAATCCTTCACTTGAGAGTTGCCTTGATGAGTGATGATGAGAGAGTGCCAAATTTCCTTGGTGGTCTTGCAAACATGAACCCTCTCAAACTCCCTTCGAGGTAGAGCATTATAGATCAACATCTTGGCTTCATCATTCTTACCAAGCTTTCTCCTCTCATCATCATTAAGATCCAAATGTGGCTTTTTCATCAACAACTTTGTTTCCGAGTCTTCCACCATGAACTTAAAGTTGCCATTTTGGATGATTTCCCGCAAATCAAGATCTTTGGACCTAACATAGGTCTCAAACAGGGTTTTCAAAAAACAAAACCCATCGATTTCTAGCAAAGGTGGTCTTTGCATAGAACACCCCTCAACATAGTTCTCTTGAGCTATGGACATATACTCTACTTTACCAAAAATCTTAGTTAGGATTTTAGATTTTTTGGGGAAGAAGTTTTTGACTTAAAACGACTTCTCGGGGAACGCTTTAACGCTAAAAAACTTGAGTATTCCGGTTTGATACCAATTGTGAACCGTAAAGGGGGGTGAATACGGTTTCTTTAGCTTTTAAGATGTTTAAAAACTTTAAGCCTCAAATAAAACCAAGTGGTTGTATAATCAATCCAAACAACCACAAACACAACCAAAGTATATAAAGCGAGTAAAGAGAGATACCACGATATATAATGGTTCAGGATGGGCGGTTTATACCATCCGTACGTCCAGTTGCGAATCCACGACATGATACTATTCCACTAGTATAATCCTTTCGGTGGACTACAAACCGTTACAATTCACCACACCGATATTCACCAATATCGATGCTCACAAAGAATGAGTTACTCCCCAACGGTATTCCACCCTCGGAAACCACCCAAAAGAATCTCAAGATTCGACTTCACCTAAGGGTCACCAAGACCACTACCAAGACTTCCCTCCGGAAGTATCAAACCCCAACTAGATCCCCAATGATCTAGGCTTGGTCACCAAGACACAAGACTTCCCTTACAAACAATTGAATGAATGATTAAGAGTTTGTTTAATCAACCAAGCCCTAACCTAACCTAGAGACTCGATTGTAATAGAAAGGGTATAGATAAGAATACCCTCGACACAATCACAAGAGTGGATTAGGTTCTTGTGATTCTTCCCTTGCAAAGATATGTGTTCTTTCAAAGATGTTAGTATGAAAATCAAGAACACAAGATTAGAGATAGAGATTTGAGAGTGTTTAGAGAGAAAGAATAATAGTAAGGGGTGAGGAATACAAGAGGCAAGGGTGGTATTTATAGGCCAAGAACCCAAACTTGGGAAATTTTACCGAGGCTGGCGCGTTACCCGCGCGTCAGCGCACGGGCAGCGCGCCAGGCTTCTGTAAACTTTTCCCAAGTGTTGGGTGTTTGGATCTTATAAATACCTATCCTTGCTAAACCCCCAATTTTACTTCACACTAAACCTTAACATTAATCATTCTAAGGTTTACCAACTCAAATAGCCAATTAGAAAATGTTTCGTGAAGTATTTATAAGAAAAGAAAATACCAAAGGTAGAAAGTGTAGATAGGGTAATTTGGAAGGGGTAGAAGTGTTATTCCTCACATGGCATAGAAAAGAGAGAAAGAATATACCAAGATATATTCAATTGCTTGAGGGAGAAGAATGAGATGGAGGGTTGAGATGAGATGATTTGAATTGGATGGCTAGGATCAAAGGGAGCCTCCTTTGGTTTTCAATTTATTTTGCATGTGGGGAAAATGAAGGGTTGAGATGTGTTTATTTGAAATAGATGGCTAGGATCAAAGGGAGTCTAGGTTTGTATTGAGAAGGGATATTCCAAAGGAATATGCTTTGCTTGGCGGGAAAGAGTGAATCAATGGTTGAGATGGTTTTGGTTTGAAATGGATGGCTTGGATTAAGCACATGTGATGGAATAGAGAGGAGATTGGATGGATGGTTAAGATGTGTTGGTTTGAATTGGATGGCTTGGATTAGATGGAGCCTCTTTTGAAATTCAAATAATTCCCATGTGTTGAATATGGAAGGTTGAGATGTGTTGTAAGGGAATGAATGGTTGAGATGTAGAGTGTGTAAGGAATGAGTTGGATTTTGTAAGGGAATATGTAAGAGTGTAAGAGATTGTGTAAGAGAATATATGATTTGGATATGAATGGATATGGTGGCATTTGTCTTTTGTAGAAATGAGATTAAGAAGAGGATTAAGACATAATCTAATTGTCATAAGAAGAGAAAGTTTAGACAATTAAGATTATGAGTTGAGAAAATCATAAGTTACTTATAAGTTCAAGTAACACAATGTCGAGAATCCATAGTTTCATATCTCGTGACTTTCGACAACTCGACGTTCTCAACTAATACCTTGGTTCAAACAAGTTAAGTGCTTTGCCTTGATGTAAAGCATAACCCAAGTGGGAAAGGATGCATTTACGCAAAGTTACATTTGACTTAGTTTGACCAATAAGGGAGTAAACCCGTTACGTAATTAGAGAAGACGTAAGCACGAGATATAAGCATATGGATGCTTTAACATGATGTTACGTGAAGTATATAAGCTCCCTAAGTTTAGAAAAACCTTGGCTAGAGGCGATAGTTCGAAAACATGAGTTGGCGTTTTCCCGTAAATAGGTGCTTTAAAAGTAGGATCTCTCAAGTCTCGAATCTCGTTTCGAGTGTTCTCAATTAAGTACATAACATATTCATACCTGTATTGAAAGATCCACATTTGTCGGGTAAGGGGAAAGCCGACTTTCAAAATTCGCCCGGAACCATACAGTGTCCTGGCGCGTCACCCACGCGTTGACGCGCGGGCAGAGCCCCAGGAGCAGATATGGGCTCCGGCGATTCTAAGCTAACGTTTGTTATTTTATGTGTTTCGATGGTTTATTTGTCATTATTAAAACATGAAGAGATCTTGATCATGTTCCCATCAGTAAGTTAATATCCCCATTTAGTATTTAGTCACAAACGGAACCTCTGGTGATTTTCATTGAAAATAGGTGATTAACGTATAATGTTGATGTCGTTGTTCGCCTTGAAAACAACAAAGAAAGCATGCCAAATCCATAAGTGTTGTGAAGCAACCATTTCCAATAAAATGAATGGATGTGACCAATGATCACCCTACAATATTAAGCACAATATGCATTTGGATTATTAGCCCACGGCTAACCCGTACAGTCCATGCTTCCTAACATCCTGAGAAACCCATGTTTCTCTTCGTGATAAGCATAGAGTTTTTGACATAAGCATAAGTAGTTCTTCGCAAAAACTCATCTCCATATAACTCCATAATAGCTTACAGAAATTTTGGAGAGCATCACAGGAAGTTTTCTCACCCATTTGCATATATTCATCTCGAGCATCAGGATTAGCATCGTATGCAATCGACGAATTACAGAGGTACACTTCATCAAATGGGAAATGCCAACTCTTCCCGAACAATCACTACTTTTTTGAAAATACGAAGAATAATTTTCTATTTCTTGAACAATGCGCGTGAATGGTGATTAGCTCATTCTGAACAGCTTACGGAATAACTTGTTAATACAAATATCACCTAAAAACGTTATTTATATTTTACGATCTTTGCTAAGTTTTATTAACGACAAAGTGTAAACTTCAGTTTCTAAGTAAAACATGATTATAGTTTAAGTCTTGCATACATTTACATTTTCATATAAAACATTACATTTACTTATTTCTTAATATAGTATATGTTACATCACATCATGCATTTAGGGAAAGCTTATGTGTTTGACTCTCCATAAGACCTCTTACACAATTATGTGTTTGACTCTGATGAGTGCTCAAACACTCATCATTTTTGGTCAAATACGAACTGCAAAATATACAAAAACACTCAGAAATGCATCAAAATACCAAAAATATTTCAAAATTGTGTTTTATATGTTTTAGATGCAAAACGAGCAAAAACAAACGAAAAACGCACAAAGTTTGCAAAATTGGCAGTTTCAGTCCCTCAACTTTCATAAAATTACAAAACTAGTCCCTGGATATTCAAAATATGGAAAATTATCACCAAAGGTCATTTTGAAATCATAAAATGTCATATTTAGTCCTTTGGTGAAAAATTGGAAAAGTTTTGGAAATTTACACTTTTGGTCCCTGGAGTTTCAAATATTGGCAGAAAAGGTCCCTGGTGGGATAATTTTGAATAAAAAATCATTTTGGGTCCTTGGGAAGTTACAAATCCAATCCCAACTCCCTAGCCTGATCCATCAACAAACACCCCCAGCCCACTTCCAAAACCCGGCCCACACCCAAAGTAATAATACCCCGTATGTTGACCCAGGTCAAACACCCTCACCCACAGAACACTGTTCATCATCCCTAATCTCACCCTAATCTTCAGGTTCATGCCCCCCCTCCTCACCAAACCTCACCAACTTCATTTATTATCTCACCTACACCCTCACCTTCCCCCTCCTCATAAATGTACTCGCCAAACCCCACCAACTGCCATGTGTAACTTTTCCCGCCAAATTAGAATTTAAAGGTTGAGATCAAATGAAGCTAATCCAATGGCTAGAGATTGCTGGGAAATGACCAGGAACCCTAATTGAGCCCTATAAATGAAGAAATGAAGACAGAAGTCAGGAGTTAGTTTTTTTAGTAAGAGTAGTTTAGTTTTAATATCGACTAAGTGTAATTTTCTCTTTTACAATGTAATTTTTAGTTTAAGAGTAATGTACTAAGTACACTCAGTGTATTTCAATCCTATTTCAAGCTTTAATTTACTTATCTCAGTTTATTTCAATTTGTGGCAAGTTTTCATTCAAAATCTCAATTCCATATAAGTTTGTTACAATCATTTCTCACTGTTTCTTTGAGCTTATTAGAGCCTATTTATAAGCTTTGTAAGGTTTAGAAACCCTTAAGTTCAGTTATACATAAACTTCTCAAAATTTTAAATAAATAGTGAAAACTAAAAAAAAAAGGTGATCAAGGAAGAGGAATGAAAGCAGAAGCATTGCAAGCAGCAATGGGGTAATGGTTTAGTGCTCAGGGGAGCTTTAGGGTAGGATTTGATCCTTGTGGTATGCTGATTTGAAACTGTGGACTATTGTAAG
This sequence comes from Artemisia argyi, assembly GCA_030686995.1. Classification (NCBI taxonomy): domain Eukaryota; kingdom Viridiplantae; phylum Streptophyta; class Magnoliopsida; order Asterales; family Asteraceae; genus Artemisia; species Artemisia argyi. Next base: position 46,133,959 of record CM060701.1, read on the forward strand.
TCATCATGTCATAGATTTTTATCAAGTATTTGTATGTATGATCTTCTGTTATCATCTGTTGTTTATTGTTGTTTATTAGTGTTTATTTTATATAAGTTTTGAGTTAAATCAATGTTTAATTGATCTAAGTCTTTAAACTGCTTACTAAAATCCCATTTTCAGTTTTAAAGGAGTGTTTGGATTAGTGGTTACCCTGGTTGTATTCTTGTTATTCTGTTGTTGTTTTGGTCCCAGTAAGCTATAACAGGTTTTATTAGGATAGTTCAAGTTTAAATTCAACCCCTTATTAGTCAGAAGTCAAAATTCCACCCCAAAGCCTATAACTGTCCACTGTTGGGCAGTTGGTGATCCAAACCCACCCATATCTGTGCATAAATGGTTTAAGTAGCTTAATTTAGATTTATTACATCTTAATATAACTAATTAATTCAGTTATAATCATTAGAAATTAGCAAAAGTCAAAGTTCTTAAGTTTTTACAAAAGTCAAAATTACAAGTTATCAGATTTTTCCAAAAGTTTGAGCATTTGTTTTTATTTTTGTGTGTTGATTTGGAATGTGAAACTTGTTTCCATTTACTGCCTACCAGTTCATCTTTGAAGTTCCATAGTTTTTAGAATTTTGTGATTTTTCTTGTGGGCCCCACAAGGCACCAAAGTGACTTGCAGGGCACACAACTGCTCTGTGCAGCGGTACACCACCACCACCACCACCGCTTGGTGGTGGTTTTCTGACCAACCCAGTGGGTCCCAGGCCACCATACTTGGTTTCTTTCAACCCTCCCCCTACCAGGCTCCATTTATTGACCCATGGTTTGACCACATATCCACTGGGACCCACCTAATTTGGCTGCTCAATCTTGTCCCATTTCTGTGCACTCAAGAGTTTTGCAATTTGCTTCATTGTGCTTATTCAGCTTATTCTGTGGTCAATCTTTGCTTTTTCTAGCTTATTTAAGTTAGTCTAACTTATTTGGACCTGGATTAACCATAGTGGGTCCCACTCAAAGCCATTTTAGCTTACTTCCAAATCTGGTCAACCAAAGTCAACTGTTGACCATATTAGCTTATATTTTGCTTATTTTTAAGTTTTAAAAAGTTTGTTTTTTCAAAAGTTTACTGTTTTTAGATGTAAAATAAGTTTCCAAAAGAAAATCCAAGAAAATCCAATTTAATTTCTAAGTGATAGTTTCTATTTAATGTAAATTAAATTTTATTTTTCATTTTTATATTTTTAGTAAGTACTTAGTTATTTTATATTTTTCTTAAATTTCTATTATATTAAAGTATTTATAGTAATTTTCTCAGATTTTTATTTTATTATTTAGTGTTTATTAGAATTAATCTTAGTTTATTAATTATTAAATAATAATTAGTTTAAAATAACATATCTAGTTTTTATTAAGTAAAATCTAGTTTTTATATTTTTTATAACTTTTATATGTTGTAAAATAATTTTAGAAATTTTATTAGAATTTTTACTGTTCATTTGTTATTTTTCTTAATTAAGAATAGTTAATTAGATAATAATTATTTAATTAGTAATTAATTAATAGAAAAACCACAAAAAGACAAAAACATTTATTTTTAATTTTAAAACTTATTTTTAGTTATTTTATAGTTTTAGAAATTTTATTTTCACCTTTTTAGTATTTAAATAATATTATATTGTATTTTAGTTATTTAAATATTAATAATAAGTATTAAATAGTTTTTAATTAATATTAAATAATTAAACAGTGTAAAAAGTAATTTTAATTTTCTAAAAAGTTTCTTTTATTATTAGGATTGTAAAAATGTGATTTTCACTTTTGTAAGTATTTTATTTTACTAAAACTCGCGTTTTATTTCGTACGTCTACGTTTTATTTAAACGTAACGTACGCGTTTTTAGTTTTAAATCGTTTCTGGTTTTTCTTAGCTTCCCGTCTTATCAGCATAGCTTGTTTAAGCTATTTCATTGTAGATTCCTTAGTTCAATCACACACAAACCTTTTTCTCATCCAAATTCACCCGATCACGAAACCGTTTGTTTACAATTCACACCTCGTCGGGACATAACGACCCGGGGAAACCTTATACTTCCGCGGAGCATTGATCTAGGCTGTCTGACTTTGTTGACCATTCCTTGGTCAATTTAAGTTAGGTGGTTTAGCATCAATCAACTTTTGGCGCCGCTGCCGGGGAGGTTGTGCGCGTTTATCTAAACGGTTTTTCTGATTAGTGTCTTTGGAATTCGTTCCATTGTACATTTATCCATCCTTGTTCATATTTTTCCATAAAAACCCAAAAATATTTTTCCTTACCCTCTATCAGTTTGATTCTACCTTCTTATACCCCTCTCATGTATAATTCTAAATGACATCTCTCGATGACGATTTCTTTGAACAATGGGCCTTTCAAAGCAAAATTGAAAAACTTATGGCCTTGTCAAAAATATCGAGATGTCATAGTGATTATGATGGACCTTCGATTCCTATTCCCTCTCCGGTGAGGGAAATGAATCAAGAAACCGAGGTGACAAAGGACCCTGTACTTCCCTCTGACGATGAAAGTGCTAAATACGTCCAACCTACGGTTGTCCAAGAACCTAAGCTCACAAATGCTCCTAAACCTTCAAAAATTGATCCTAACCTTTCACGGTTTATGGTCAAAAGTTTGTCAAGCATACGTGCTGAGCTTAGGGCAGTGACTGAAAAGAACGACTTGCCCAATCTTCACGATTATCAAGAACCAAAACCCGAGACCATAACGGAAGTGGTGGAAATTGCTAGCTCTAAGAGCACACCACTTGTCCCACCTCCAGATTTTGTTCTTTGTGTCGGTTGTGGTGAGCCGCTTTTTGGTTTACCATGTCGTTGGTGTACATATGTACAATGTGGTAATGACATTCAAAACGGAAGTTGTTTGTTTTGTGGGTCAAGTAATTCATTTGCTTATGATCCTAATCAAAACTCATTCAACGACTCTTCAAATTTTTTTTTCGATTACCCATCACATTCATACGAGCAAGAATCACATTATCCAAACTTCAATGATGCTTAGTATCAAGTTACACCAAGCCAGACTCAACAGTTTTACTGTTGTGAGTACTGTGGTGGTCCACACTACAGTTCTGATTGTCAATCGGGAAACACGCTTGTCTATGAGCAATTTCCTGATAACAATTATGACTACAGCACACACGACTCACAGCCACATCAGTTTTACTGTTGTGAGTATTGTGGAGGTCCACACACTAGCTCTGATTGTCAAACAGGGAACCCGTTTCCTTGTAACAATTACGACTATTCGTATTCAGACCCACCTCCACAGTACCAAATGATTCAAGCAACTCCTCAAGAAACCGAGCAAGACCTTTTACTAAAGGCTCTTGATATTTTAAAAGAACTTAAGGAGGAGTTAGCCACTTCATCGTTTCAAAGCTCTCGTGAGAAATCCATGGCAGAATTACTTGCTGAAGAACGAGAAGCTAGAAACGAAAAGAGCATGGAAGAATTACTTGCTGAGCAAAGAGCGGCTAAAATACGTGCCAATCTTCGCTTTGTTGCTCTTCATGATGACGATGATGATGAGGATTCTATTCAAATGAAGGAATATTACAAAGATTCATCCAGTTCATCAGTTGAGATTCCTTCCATGAAAGCACAGGGAGATAAGAGTATGCAAGAATTGCTAGCAGAAGAACACATGAAAAATATAGAATCTATGTGTGCTAGTCTTTCTTATCTCCCTCAGTCTGTTATCACACCCGAAGTTCACACTCACTCTCCGATCACGGGGGATGAGCATCTTAGCACTGTTCCTGATAAGGAATCGGACGAATTAATAAAGTCTAGTGTTGAGATCCTTGTCCCAATCCCAGGAGAGTCACAGGGAACTTTGGATGATATGTGTGATATTCCCTCCCCTCTTGAGTGTTCAAACGATCATTTTGAGACTTTCTCAGATTTTAATGATGATTGTACATCTCATGGAGACATTGAATATATCGAGGCACCACTGCCTCATTCTGATGTTGATCCTCTTCTTGAGGAGTTCGCTGATGAACTTGCTCACATCGATCCACTTTCATTAGAAGGTGATGATGGTCTCCTCGATTTCCAAGCCGATCTGGGAGAAATTGAAAGTCTCCTATCTCATGATCCGTCACTCACTTCTGATCCCAGCAGTCCAACAGAGAATAATATTCACTTTGTTCCCGAAACATTCAATACTACTCTCACCAATCCTCTATTTGAATTCGATTCTGAATTCACTTTGATTTCTGATAATCCGCTCTTTGATATTCAGAATGAGGATTGTGATGAGTCTATTCCGGAACATGAGTTCCCAGATTCACATCTTGTGAATGATTCTCTCCATGAGGAGTTCTCCGGTGAACTCGCTCATCAGTTTGATTGCCCGGGGGGAAATGCTCTCAATCATGAGGATTTGCAAATTCCCACCCACCCTCCCGGGTTGTTTACGAGCTTACCTTTTGAAATCCAAACTCAGGCTACGGAGCCTCTTCTTGAGGAAGAAGATCAAATCATGCTTTTTATCATGATTTTCTTCCTTTTCTTCACCTATAAGGTGACTTCTTCTCTTCTTCACTCCTTCGGGAGTGAGGACACTATATTTGATCCCGGCATTTTCATGTATCATTATCTTGAGCCGGACACTTATCTCATCGGTGTGGAACTTTCACGTGCTTCAAATGTTTGTCCAAACATCTTGAATGAAAGTCCGATGAGGATCGTTTCTTCCACATCATGCTTCCCCAAGGACAAATGAATTCGGGGTCGAGTCAAGCTAGCGACTCGGTAAACAAAAACAGTAGCACGCTTATAGGGTTTTCACCCTAAGTGTGGGGGAGTCCCCCATGCTATGGTTACAAGAGTGAAAAAACAAAATGGTGTTTTCCACGCTTAGCTTGTAATGTTGCCCTTTTACGTTCAAAGTGTCGGCATAATAGCCGGGATTTTGAATATTGAGGACAATATTCATGCTAAGTGTGGGGGGGGGGGGGGTATTCAGTATTCTAGCGAATTTTATCACATTTTACTATATAATACCCCCGTTTTTTGCCAAAATTTCAAAAAATTTTCACTGGTGCTTCAAAATTTTTGTGGTAATCAGTCCGCCTTGTCTAAACGACAAAAGGGATTGGCTAGTCCAGGAGCAAACGGCTCTTGGTAAAGACATCTCAAATCCGTTGACGGCTGGCAATTTGCCCAAAATTGTATGGTTCATCAACTCCCCAAAAACAAATGAGTTGGCTAGCCCTCAAGATTATGGCTTGTGGTAAAGGCCGTGGAAAATCCATAATTGGTAATCAGCTCACCAAGATGTTGACTATTCCATCAAGAGCTGGCTAGTCCAGAAGCAAACGGCTTTTGGTAAAGACTAATCAAATCCGTTGACAGCTGGTGGTTTGCTTAAAATCACACGGTTATCAGGTGTGCCACAGTTTTTACACCTGGCTACTCCAGAAGTGATGGCTTTTGTTAAAGAGTTTTTCAAATCCATCAAGTTTTCAAAACAGTATTGCTAGGGACTAGCAATAGTTTAGTGTGGGGGATTGATGAGTGCTCAAACACTCATCATTTTTGGTCAAATACGAACTGCAAAACATACAAAAACACTCAGAAATGCATCAAAATACCAAAAATATTTCAAAATTGTGTTTTATATGTTTTAGATGCAAAACGAGCAAAAACAAACGAAAAACGCACAAAGTTTGCAAAATTGGCAGTTTCAGTCCCTCAACTTTCATAAAATTACAAAACTAGTCCCTGGATATTCAAAATATGGAAAATTATCACCAAAGGTCATTTTGAAATCATAAAATGTCATATTTAGTCCTTTGGTGAAAAATTGGAAAAGTTTTGGAAATTTACACTTTTGGTCCCTGGAGTTTCAAATATTGGCAGAAAAGGTCCCTGGTGGGATAATTTTGAATAAAAAATCATTTTGGGTCCTTGGGAAGTTACAAAAATCATTTTTTAGTCCTTGATGTGAAGTTTGTGGAAATTACATGTTTGGTCCCTCGAGTTTGGCAACTTGTCAAATTTGGTCCCCGGGAATTTGAAAAATGAAAAAAATGTAATTTTTATCTTTGGACTTATGAAACTATGGCAAAGTTGGACCCTTGAGTTAAGTTTGAAAAAGTTACATTTTCAGCCCCAACTTTCTGAAATTACATATATGGTCCTTGTGTTGTTTTGCTAAGTTACCAAATGGACCCTTTGTTTTATTTAATCCAAATAACAAATCCAATCCCAACTCCCTAGCCTGATCCATCAACAAACACCCCCAGCCCACTTCCAAAACCCGGCCCACACCCAAAGTAATAATACCCCGTATGTTGACCCAGGTCAAACACCCTCACCCACAGAACACTGTTCATCGTCCCTAATCTCACCCTAATCTTCAGGTTCATGCCCCCCCTCCTCACCAAACCTCACCAACTTCATTTATTATCTCACCTACACCCTCACCTTCCCCCTCCTCATAAATGTACTCACCAAACCCCACCAACTGCCATGTGTAACTTTTCCCGCCAAATTAGAATTTAAAGGCTGAGATCAAATGAAGCCAATCCAATGGCTAGAGATTGCTGGGAAATGACCAGGAACCCTAATTGAGCCCTATAAATGAAGAAATGAAGACAGAAGTCAGGAGTTAGTTTTTTTAGTAAGAGTAGTTTAGTTTTAATATCGACTAAGTGTAATTTTCTCTTTTACAATGTAATTTTTAGTTTAAGAGTAATGTACTAAGTACACTCAGTGTATTTCAATCCTATTTCAAGCTTTAATTTACTTATCTCAGTTTATTTCAATTTGTGGCAAGTTTTCATTCAAAATCACAATTCCATATAAGTTTGTTACAATCATTTCTCACTGTTTCTTTGAGCTTATTAGAGCCTATTTATAAGCTTTGTAAGGTTTAGAAACCCTTAAGTTCAGTTATACATAAACTTCTCAAAATTTTAAATAAATAGTGAAAACTAAAAAAAAAGGTGATCAAGGAAGAGGAATGAAAGCAGAAGCATTGCAAGCAGCAATGGGGTAATGGTTTAGTGCTCAGGGGAGCTTTAGGGTAGGATTTGATCCTTGTGGTATGTTGATTTGAAACTGTGGACTATTGTAAGTCATCATGTCATAGATTTTTATCAAGTATTTGTATGTATGATCTTCTGTTATCATCTGTTGTTTATTGTTGTTTATTAGTGTTTATTTTATATAAGTTTTGAGTTAAATCAATGTTTAATTGGTCTAAGTCTTTAAACTGCTTACTAAAATCCCATTTTCAGTTTTAAAGGAGTGTTTGGATTAGTGGTTACCCTGGTTGTATTCTTGTTATTCTGTTGTTGTTTTGGTCCCAGTAAGCTATAACAGGTTTTATTAGGATAGTTCAAGTTTAAATTCAACCCCTTATTAGTCAGAAGTCAAAATTCCACCCCAAAGCCTATAACTGTCCACTGTTGGGCAGTTGGTGATCCAAACCCACCCATATCTGTGCATAAATGGTTTAAGTAGCTTAATTTAGATTTATTACATCTTAATATAACTAATTAATTCAGTTATAATCATTAGAAATTAGCAAAAGTCAAAGTTCTTAAGTTTTTACAAAAGTCAAAATTACAAGTTATCAGATTTTTCCAAAAGTTTGAGCATTTGTTTTTATTTTTGTGTGTTGATTTGGAATGTGAAACTTGTTTCCATTTACTGCCTACCAGTTCATCTTTGAAGTTCCATAGTTTTTAGAATTTTGTGATTTTTCTTGTGGGCCCCACAAGGCACCAAAGTGACTTGCAGGGCACACAACTGCTCTGTGCAGCAGTACACCACCACCATCACCATCGCTTGGTGGTGGTTTTCTGACCAACCCAGTGGGTCCCAGGCCACCATACTTGGTTTCTTCCAACCCTCCCCCTACCAGGCTCCATTTATTGACCCATGGTTTGACCACATATCCACTGGGACCCACCTAATTTGGCTGCTCAATCTTGTCCCATTTCTGTGCACTCAAGAGTTTTTGCAATTTGCTTCATTGTGCTTATTCAGCTTATTCTGTGGTCAATCTTTGCTTTTTCTAGCTTATTTAAGTTAGTCTAACTTATTTGGACCTGGATTAACCATAGTGGGTCCCACTCAAAGCCATTTTAGCTTATTTCCAAATCTGGTCAACCAAAGTCAACTGTTGACCATATTAGCTTATATTTTGCTTATTTTTAAGTTTTAAAAAGTTTGTTTTTTCAAAAGTTTACTGTTTTTAGATGTAAAATAAGTTTCCAAAAGAAAATCCAAGAAAATCCAATTTAATTTCTAAGTGATAGTTTCTATTTAATGTAAATTAAATTTTATTTTTCATTTTTATATTTTTAGTAAGTACTTAGTTATTTTATATTTTTCTTAAATTTCTATTATATTAAAGTATTTATAGTAATTTTCTCAGATTTTTATTTTATTATTTAGTGTTTATTAGAGTTAAACTTAGTTTATTAATTATTAAATAATAATTAGTTTAAAATAACATATCTAGTTTTTATTAAGTAAAATCTAGTTTTTATATTTTTTATAACTTTTATATGTTGTAAAATAATTTTAGAAATTTTATTAGAATTTTTACTGTTCATATGTTATTTTTCTTAATTAAGAATAGTTAATTAGATAATTAGTATTTAATTAGTAATTAATTAATAGAAAAACCACAAAAAGACAAAAACATTTATTTTTAATTTTAAAACTTATTTTTAGTTATTTTATAGTTTTAGAAATTTTATTTTCACCTTTTTAGTATTTAAATAATATTATATTGTATTTTAGTTATTTAAATATTAATAATAAGTATTAAATAGTTTTTAATTAATATTAAATAATTAAATAGTGTAAAAAGTAATTTTAATTTTCTAAAAAGTTTCTTTTATTATTAGGATTGTAAAAATGTGATTTTCACTTTTGTAAGTATTTTATTTTACTAAAACTCGCGTTTTATTTCGTACGTCTACGTTTTATTTAAACGTAACGTACGCGTTTTTAGTTTTAAATCGTTTCTAGTTTTTCTTAGCTTCCCGTCTTATCACCATAGCTTGTTTAAGCTATTTCATTGTAGATTCCTTAGTTCAATCACACACAAACCATTTTCTCATCCAAATTCACCCGATCACGAAACCGTTTGTTTACAATTCACACCTCGTCGGGACATAATGACCCGGGGAAACCTTATACTTCCGCGGAGCATTAATCTAGGTTGTCTGACTTTGTTGACCATTCCTTGGTCAATTTAAGTTAGGTGGTTTAGCATCAATCAGACTCTCTATAAGACTTCTTACACAATTATGTGTTTGACTAGAAATTACTTGATGTGACATTGCTTGATATGGAAAGAGTTCTTGCATGTTTTCCTGTCAGTCCTGGTGGAACCCACAGGGTACATGGGCGGAACCCATTCTAGGGTTCCGCCGGATCCGCCAGACTGCTGGTTGGTTTGGCTATAAATACCAAGCCACTTGCAAGAATTCACCCATCACTTTTAGGACATATATTACACATATTCTCTCATCTAACTCAGTAACATTTGATTTGTGTGATTCTCTTATGTAGCAAAGGAGTTCACAAGTTCTTCCAAGAAGTTACAAGTTTCAACTCAAAAGTTGCAAGACTTGTTAGCTTTGTTATGTATGAACTTTGGTAGTTTATACTTCATTTGTGTCTTGTGTAGAAGTGATCGGTTAGTATTTTAGGCCTTAAAATACATAGTGTGACAGGAGTTGTTGTACCCTTGTAAAAGAACTATCGGGAGTGGTTGTACCCTTGTAAAAGAACTCGACATCTAGCTTAGTGTCGGAAATAGTGGATAGGCGACGTTAGGTTGGTTATACCTTGAACTAGGACCCGATATCTAGCTTTGTACAGGATAAAGTGTAAGCAACGATTGTAAAGGTTTCTCCACCCGTGAAAGGAGCTTGTTGACTAGTGCTTGAAACTCTCGAGTTGGAAACTCGGGGCGTGGATGTAGGGCAAGGAAAAAGAGTCCTTGTAGCCGAACCACGATAAACAATCGTGTTGTGGTTTGATCGTTTCATTCTTTATCTTTGCATATTACATATTGTCTTTATTTAGAATCGTTAATTACACGTAAAGCTTTTCAAAGATTAACAAGTATTTTGAGTTTATATCTTTGATCAAACGTAATGCTTTTCATAGATTAACAAGTAATATGAGTTTATATCTTTGATCCAATGTAAAGTTTTTAAAGATAATTAAGTTAAAAAGCGGTAAACTATTCAACCCCCCTTCTAGTTTTCCACAATTGGCATCAGAGCTACGTTACTCAAGATCTTTAAAATATATTGTATTTTAAAACTTGGATCGATCCATGGATTTTGAAAATCTCAAAGAAGGGCAACCTATTCAAAAGCCACCGATATTTGAAAAAGAAAACTTCCTTGAATGGAAAAGTAAATTTGAAAACTATGTGAAATCAATTGATCAAGATCTTTGGCATATTATTTCTATTGGTAATTTCAAACCAACGAAAACATGTTTTGAAAATCAAGATGACTATCCTAAACTTGATAAAAACACTAAAGCTAAGATAATGATTTATAAAGCTTTACCAAGGACCGAATATGAAAGAGTGTATTTTTGTCAAACGGCTAATGATATTTGGAAAAATATGTTAAACTTTCATCAAGAAATATGTCAAGTCAAAGATGATCAATTTGATCTCACATATGAATTAGAAGTCTTAGAAAAATTAATAGATAGACATTTAGTTGAAATAAATACATGTGCTACTAGTTTAAATGTTTTAAATGAAGGTGTAAGTAAAGATGATTACTTATGTCGAGCTCAAAGTGGTCTTGCTTACGATTCATGGAATGATACGGATGAAGATGAAGCCAACTATCTGGTTTGTGATTCTCAACTAGATAAAACATCAAGCAAGGTACAATTTGAAACCAAACACTTTTGCTTCGGCACATTTATCCTAGAGTTTTCTAAACTAGAAAATGAGTCTAAACTTTCATGCAACATGGACCTAAAAACTATCTTTAACAATGAACATTCAAAATCTCTTGTGAATAATCTTGAAAAAGAGATAATGTTAGAAGATGAAATATCTAGACTTGAAAGCAATGTTGAAATTGATCTAGAATGCAAAATATGTCAAGATTACAAATATAAAATTCGAAGACAAAATGAAAAAGGAAAAATGCTTGCTAAATTTGAAGAAAGTTCAAAAGCTCTCAAAAGCTTATTGAAAAGTCAAAAGTCATTTAGAGATAAAACCGGATTAGGATTTGACTCAAATGTACCAACAACAAGTATAACAAAACAAGTTGTGTTTGTGAAACCTAGGAGAGAATTGTAGGAGTAATTCTATCTCTATTAGGAGCTCATGATAAAAGGATAAAGATATCATGTTCATTACTTTTATATGTTTATCTAACCTCCTTGGATTCATAAGTATTTGAGTTTAGCTCTCTTATGAGTCAAGATAATTTGCTTAAAGATTATCCTCTTGGTGGCTCATCTATGGAGCTTAGAAGGTACACGTCTCTTCAACTTACCTTTCATTGCTTCTAGTTGATTAACATTAAGTTTTGTCATAGGTAATATTAATAGTTTTTACTCTAAGGTGTTTATGTGGTGTAAGTAACAACATGGACTAGATCCTCCGTGATTAAAGAATTTAGACACTACATCTAGTAGGAGATATAAGGTGTTTTACCTCTTTAAACTTTTGGGAAAAGACACGAGAAACTCTTGTGTGAGTCTCACTTAATACTTGTCTACAAGTGAGCTAACTAAGAATCTCCTAAGTGATTTAACAACCAACACTTTTGTGATGCTTGCAAATTTAGCAAAACCACAACATTTCATAGATGTTTGTGGAACAACATCTTTTGACATTATACCTTATATTTTCAATCGTGTCTTAAATTCAACCACTCTTTTGTTAAAGTTTCATATTAGACACACACAAAGAAAAATAAATCATTTGAATACATTAGGATGATTGGGAGAAAATGATTTATAAACATCTAGGATTTGCACATCAAATTCGACTCATAGTCTTATGATGTTGCATCTCTTGGACATTTACACTCATAGTGTTTCAAGTAAATAAACCTAAAGATTCGAGGAGTCATTGAATTTAACATTCGATGAAAGACCACCTCCTTCTGAGATATCATCTTTGGTAGATGATGACTTAGTCGAAAATCCAACACCGATAAGACAAGTAAGTCAAGATTAATAACAAGGAAGATGAACTATTAAAAATGAAAAACAACATCTTTTCGTCTTATGTCAAACATTGAGTCAAGCAATATTGACATGGTCATAAAAACTTGAATCATGGGTCATAGTTGTGATTAAAACAAATTTGATAAAAATAGTTTTTGGACATTAGAGTAAAGCAACCATTAAAACAAAATAGATCTTTCAAAATAGAAAATAATGTAAATCTATGAAAGACTTTTTAATAACCTAAGCAAGCTCCAAAAGCAAGGAATAATCACTCAAAGACATTCCTAGTTATTCACAAGTTCACAATGATTAAGTCTTTATGACTTATCAAGAATGATAATAGTGAATCCGTAGGTAAAACTAAACATAGAGAAATGTTTGGAAGTTTACTTGTTCTCACAACAAATAGATCCAACATTATGTTTAGTGCTTGTCTATGTGCTCGTTTTTAGAGAAGATCCTAAAACAACTCTTTCGGAAGAGCTTTTTTGGATACATCAAAAGGCACTACACAACTAGGATTATGGTATCCCAAAAGAACGGGAATAGAAACCATAGTGTATGCCAAATGGAATTATGTCGGTAATAAGTTGATAAGAAAAGCACAAGTGGTACTTGCACTTTTATACTTACTTATCCAATGATTCTCCAAAACGCTTACGGTTCTCAAATTAGTATCGGATGAAGAAGCACGTTAACAAGCTCTACTAGAACAAGCAAACCCGCGTCAACAAACGGAATTCCTCTTATCAACAATTTTATCCCTTCAACAAAGGAAGCATCGACTTCAGCGACAATCCAATCCATTATGTTCTTAATTGACATATAGTGATCCATCATCATCGCCTTGTTAAAAATGTTCATTGAGGAACATCTCAACCAAGAAAGTCTTACTCGATAACCATATTGTCGACATTTTCACGAAACCTCTTGAATAAGAATCATTCATCCTCCCTAGGCTTAGTTAAAGACTCATGAGACCTAAAACCTTAGCTTTGAACATTATGATAAAACCACAAAAATCAAGACAAATCCTTTTTATTTTTTCCTCTGTTGTACCCGCGGAATCCTGAGACTGAACGGGCGGAACCCTCCCTTTGGTTCCGCCTGGTCCGCCGAATCTGCAGCATGTTTTTATTTTTAAATTCAAAACCAAACACCTCTTAACTCACAACATTAACTTACAAACACCTTACCACACGAAAATTAGGGCTCTCACTCACATCTCTTCCAATCCAATCAACTTTGTAAGTATTCTTATCATAATTGCATTTTCAATCAAAGTCTATCACTTTCATCTACATACATTAAGTAGAATCTTAGGGTTTATGCATAAACTTGTTGATTCATGAAAAACCTTGGTTGTAAACCAATCATAATTTCCATTAGTTAGGAATTGTATCCTCTTTGTTATTATCATGATTTACCAAACACACCAAGTTCATTGTCTTTTAAAAGTCACTAGAACATCACCTTTCACCACATTGTTAAAACAAAAGAAAAACGTCATTGAAACATCACTTGCATAATGTCTCTTGAATGCTAAAGGGAATACATAACTAATATGTATTTTCGGGTACATTCAAATGAAGCTATATTGAATTAGGAGCGTTTGGGTTATCTTTTGTTTTGTAACATAACTTGCATTACAAAAATGTTTCAAGCATCAAAATGAGTCAAGATAACCGCACCTCCACATTGTTTTCATATAGGCTTATACTAGAACATCCACATTATAAAAGTCATAAATTTAAACTTAAATTTTGTGTTTTTAAGGAATCAACATGCCTCCCGCAACATTCTCCGATCACAAGGAAACTCTTAACTACTTACCCAAACACCATAGGACCAAAGGCCTTACTAAAGATCAAGTTGAAACTTTTAAGAGTCTAGAAAAACGCTATGTTCATGAAGGAAGAACCATTGATCCATCCTTCCTAAAAGGAACATCCATTCGCCAAAACTTTGCCGCAATCAACTTTGATTGCCTCCTAGACATCGATGAGCAAATTTGTCCTAGGTTCATCTTAGAATTCTATGCAACCATAAGCCTTTTCTTCGATGACGATGGTGAGATCTTACTAACCTTTACAACCAATCAAGTACCAAATATCATACCCTTGAATGATTTTTCAATAATTCTTGGTGTCCCTAATGTTGGTACATGTCTCTACACGGATAAGTGGCCCCTTTCTAGTCTTGATTCCATTGAGCGTTTTCATCCATACGACACTCCTCTTGCTAATAAGGAAGAAATTCGTGAGCATCTCTTTGTTAGGACCTAAACAACTAGGAAGAATCGTTCGGGAAATGAGGTGGATAAGGACCCTTTTGGTATGGAACTCAATGAGCTTAAACCACAATTTAAGAAATGGGAAGAAATTCTTAGAGCCAACGTTATAAGTTCCATAGGAAATAGAGACCATGTCAACACATGTATTAGCTACATGCTCTATAGCATTTCCACCGGTCAACCTTTTAACTTAGCCTATTACCTAGCCAAAAGAATGGCCGACATATCCTTGGTAGGAACAACTGCTCTTCCTTATGGAATGCTTCTCACCCGCCTCTTTAGAGCAATCTCGCCCATTCCTCCTAACGATAAGTGATGCGTGGGAATCGCAACAGGCTTTACCTCTCAAGGGATCTCGAGAAGCTTACAACCCCCACCAGGCAGTGTACCTGATCGTTGTAGTATAGTATAGTGACAAGTACCGGGGGATTGATCGTTCAGCTTAGGAATAGTGTCGCTAGGATTAGAAAACCTAATTACTAGTTCTAAAGGTGAGGGATGATTATTTTTGTGTTTTTATATTTTTTAGAAAGCAATTAAAATCTCGGGGTTTGAAGGAGTGGGCGGAATTAGTTGCTATTCAACTAACCCAAAACTAAGATGCAATCAAAATAAAATACTAAAAATGAAAATAAACTAATTATACTAAGGTTGTGAGCAGTAATTGGAGAAAATGTGTTTACTTAGATTTCACTACTCCCTAGATATCTTTTACACGTTAATTACTTGTTATAATTGCATGGATGACGGATCGTATTCCTTAATACCATTCATGGGGTGGCATACATAACTCCCCAATTCTATGAGCTCTTATCTCCTCCTACACCATGCCCAGCACAACTATAGGGATTGTAAACAGTGGCTCATGCATTAAATACAACCAATAAAGACCTAGTACGCCTCGGTTCATGTTTCTTAAGACGTTCAAGCATGTTACCATTTGGAGATCTGCCAGTTTTCTTAAGCCTAACATATAAATCATTCATCCAAAACAAGAATAAACAAGTAATCAACACATAATCAATATCTAGGTTTCATTAGATCTAAGCAAACACAAAAGAAATCTAGCCTAGCATGATAGAATTAAGACAAGAACAAGATATAGACAACCAACACATAGACATATTGATTAAATTAGAAGAACACTTATCTTAATTAATCATGCAAGGTATCAAGGGGTTGGAACCCTTGAAAAACCTGTAAAGTTACACCAAAATCGTCTTTAGGGTTTCTCCTAAAACTTCTCTCTTTAAATGTGAAAAACTAGAAAATTATATATAGGAAAATAGGGATGACGGCGTCAAGAACAAAGGTGTGACGCCGTCATCTCGCCGCCAAATACTTCCTCGGACGGCCTTGATCTACTTCTGACGCCGTCAAGGCCTAGGCCGTCACACAAATTCCTCTTGACGCCCTGTGTGTGACGCCGTCATCAACTACGGATTTTAATTCTTGAGGTTTGACGCCGTCATGAATTTACTCTTGACGCCTTCATGTACTGTTCCCAGCATGGAAAATTGAGACTTTGCCGTTTTCTTCACTTTTATGCTCCAAAAACGTCCAAAATGGCTTCTTTTCCAGAATTCACTCTCCAAGTACGTAAAATCACAAAAGGAACGATTTAGGGCAATATTTGACCAAATAAATTCGGATTCGGGCTTAAATGACCCCCTAAAAACGGATCATTTTTTGCCTCATCAATAAGGGAATGTGCCTTGATTACTCTCTCGTTCCTCACATTTTCGTTCTTCTAAGTGATAAAAGAGTCTTCAAAGTTAAGGGCAAGCGTACTCGCTCTCCTTCACCATCATCCTCATCATCCGATATAAGCGATGACGATAAAATTCCTAACTCTAAGCTACCCCCTTTAGACTACCTTCAAGAACTTCCCGTCATTAGCAATGCATCCGAAGAGTTCAAGCAAACCAAAGGAATTTTCAAGTGCTTTGGAAGGTACCTAGGAAAGCTCAAGAAGAAGATAGACCGGTTATGAGAAGTGTGATTAAGGAGTGTTTGGCTTATGAAGGTTTTAGAACTTTGTATGTGTTAAACTATGTTATTTAGATTGCTTTTTACTTCCATGCTTTATTATTTTCGTCAGATTATGTTTTGTATGAGACTTTATGCATATTGATGATATTTGAGGTGTTTGTCAATTTTTCATGCATATGGAAATTTTCACTAAGTATAGTGAAATTCGCTAGCCCCCGGTCAAAGTCCTATGATATAAATGTCTACATGTCCATTTTTTACATTTCCTAATCAGATATATAATAAATTTTCATTTTTAAGAGTTTTCGAAAAATTTGAAAATCGTCTCGACCCTCAAAAAGATGGACTGCCTTTTTCTTCAGGTCTGGCGGATACGGTGGAACCCTCAGATGGGTTCCGCCCGTGTAAAATTCTGGGCAACCCAGTTTTGGCCCAACGGACCAGACGGAACCCAAAACAGGGTTCCGCCTGTGTTTCGCGAGGGTTCCGCCTGTCACCTGCAGATTTTTTTTTTCATTTGTCTAAATTTCAAAATTTGTTAAATGTCAAATCTTTATCTTTAGTGAGAAACATCTTTCCTTAGTTCCAATAAACATATTAGGATCACTCTCACTCACTAGAACAATTAGGAAGTCATTTCCCGCCAAATATTCAAATTCAAACATAACTAACCCAAGGAACCCTTAAAAAGGATCCTTTAAACCCTTAGAACATTTTCAACCAAATCACTTCCCATGATCACTTAGCATTGAGTGCATAAGTTAGTCTTTCACTCCACCCAATTCCATTGGATTGTCATCCAATGATTTAACATGTTAGAAACCTCAACATTTGTATGGTAGAACATTAAATCCAAACACCACTTCCAACATCTCTTCCACTCTATAAATTTGACAATTCTGCAACACTTCAAATCACACCATCACCATCAAAATCCCTTCTCTTAAAGCTTCAAAACCACACCTTTGAAATGACTAAATCCAACATCTCATCCGAATCATCAAAATCCCTTAGAAAAACCGCTAGGATTAGTGTAAAACCTTGTTGCTTCAACAAAACCATCAAATCAAGCTCATCATCATCAAGTAATACATCACTTGACATTTCTTCACCTATCCAAGATTTCCTTAACCTTACTACCTCAACACCTTGCAATACCAATGTGATCACTATACAAGAGTTGCTTAATCTTGCTACTCCAACACCCTCTCCAACACATTGCATCACCAACATAGACACTATTCCTCCACCAACTATACCTTTAAGTGATTCAACATCATCTTCTCAACAAACTCAACCATCAAAAACTCCATCACCTCAATCACCAACACTTACACCAATGGAACTTTTCCATACACCACCAACATCACCACTACCCTATTTGGAAACTTTAGAAGACCTATCACCTAAATCATAGAGCCCTCCATCATTGTCACTCTTTGACACCATTGCCGAAATGGAAACCCAACAACAACCAATGTTTCAACCAAATGAGTCATTCGATGATGCACCACATCAACCGTCATTAATAGAGCGTTTGGCTTACCATCATGCTAGACCCTCTATTTTTCCACAAGATCAAGGTTATACACACCTAAAATCATTTGTGTTTCACCCCCATTTACAAAGACCTTCATGGTAATCCTTTCGGAGAACCAAGTTTCCGCCATTTTGTTCAACAACAAGAACCACAACAACAACAACAACCACAACAACAACCACCACCACCACAAGAACATTCCCAACACTTTGAATCTCTATTTCCTTCTTATAAGAAAATAGAAGCATCCATAAGGGAAAAATCTCCAAACCTTAATGAGGAAATGAACACTCATCTAAACCACCTTCATGCCTTCAAACGTATGGTTGACTCTCAAATAAACCATATTATGGTTTTACAAACGACGTTACACTCATCTAGTGAAGGAACCAAAAACACCTCCCAACCATCCACATTTGCTCCTTTAAGTTCAAATGATCCACCAAAAACAAATCAAACCTCTCTTTCATCAAACTTTCCCCGCCATGATTGCGGACATTGCGAAAGAACCGCTCACATTAGTGAAGGGTGTCGAACGGATATTCGCATGCTAACCGAAGAAATGAGGTTTATCCTAAACCACATTTTAGACCGTCTAGAGTCCTTGTCTCACCCACCTCAACTCTAGAGTCTCCAACAATAGGGACTCATTCATAATAACACCAAAAACACAAACCAACATTCAAAATGAAACCCGCTACATCCTCCAACACACATTTTCATCCTTAAACAACCTTAGCCTTGTATTTGGAAAATGTTTCTCATTAAGGAAAATGATGATTTTCTTTTATAGATGTAGGATTTTATGTTCTTAGTTTCTTTTTATTTTTCTTTTTGTTTTTAGAAGTAGGATGTTATCTTCCTAATTTCTTGTCTTTGACTTTCTAAAAGTCAAATTTTACATGAAATGAATTTCATTATACTATAAGGTATGCATTGTTTGTTGACCATTTAGGTATTGTGAGTAAACTATGCCTTGCTATGGTAGCATACATATATCTTGTGTTTTAAAAACTAATTTTTTTTTGTAGGATCATTATCCATGTTTCCCTTCCTTGATACTCCATTTAGGGGAGTAATATTCAAGGGGGAGCATGAGAATTGCATTATTTCGCTTCGCAACTCTTCACTTCATGACTTGCTCTATGCTCGTCTATTGCGACAACTAAAATTTTTTTGTAGGTTCAAAATCCATGTCTCCTATCTTGGCACTCCTTTTAGAGGGAGTATTGTCCAAGGGGGAGCATTTGCATCATTTCGCTCCGCAACTTTTCTTTTTGTTTCGACAAAAAGGGGGAGAAAATATATCTAAACTTTTAAAACTTAAAATGATTTTCATAAATTAAGTAAAACAAGTTTGGATATAAACTTTTTAAAGACTTCACACTATAATTAGTGATTTACTTAAAAATAAAGCTTATGTTTTGTCATCAACAAGAAGGGGAGATTGTTAATACAAATATCGCCTAAAAACGTTATTTATATTTTACGATCTTTGCTAAGTTTTGTTAACGACAAAGTGTAAACTTTAGTTTCTACGTAAAACACGATTATAGTTTAAGTCTTGCATACATTTACATTTTCATATAAAACATTACATTTACTTATTTCTTAATATAGTATATGTTACATCACATCATGCATTTATGAAAAGCTTATGTGTTTGACTCTCCATAAGACCTCTTACACAATTGTGTGTTTGATTCTCCATAAGATTTCTTACACAATTGTGTGTTTGACTAGAAATAACTTGATGTGACATTGCTTGATATGGAAAGAGTTCTTGCATGTTTTCCTGTCAGTCTTGGCGGAACCCTCAGGGTACATAGGCGGAACCCATTCTAGGGTTCCGCCGGATCCGCCAGACTGCTGGTTGGTTTGGCTATAAATACCAAGCCACTTACAAGAATTCACCCATCACTTTTAGGACATATATTACACATATTCTCTCATCTAACTCAGTAACATTTGATTTGTGTGATTCTCTTATGTAGCAAAGGAGTTCACAAGTTCTTCCAACAAGTTACAAGTTTTAACTCAAAAGTTGCAAGACTTGTTAGCTTTGTTATGTATGAACTTTGGTAGTTTATACTTCATTTGTGTCTTGTGTAGAAGTGATCGATTAGTATTTTAGGCCTTAAAATACATAGTATGACGGGAGTTGTTGTACCCTTGTAAAAGAACTATCAGGAGTGGTTGTACCCTTGTAAAAGAACTCGACATCTAGCTTAGTGTCGGAAATAGTGGATAGGCGACGTTAGGTTGGTTCTACCTTGAACTAGGACCCGGTATCTAGCTTTGTACCAGATAAAGTGTAAGCGACGATTGTAAAGGTTTTTTCACCCGTGAAAAGAGCTTGTTGACTAGTGCTTGAAACTCTCGAGTTGGAAACTCGGGGCGTGGATGTATGGCAAGGAAAAAGAGTCCTTGTAGCCGAACCACGATAAACAATCGTGTTGTGGTTTGATCGTTTCTTTCTTTATCTTTGCATATTACATATTGTCTTTATTTTGAATTGTTAATTACACGTAAAGCTTTTCAAAGATTAACAAGTATTTTGAGTTTATATCTTTGATCAAACGTAATACTTTTCAAAGATTAACAAGTAATTTGAGTTTATATCTTTGATCAAACGTAAAGTTTTTAAAGATAATTAAGTTAAAAAGCGGTAAACTATTCAACCCCCTTCTAGTTTTCCACATAACTTTTCTTCATACATTGATTTTTGAGAGAAGTAAGCTGCCACTTGACGATCATGAGCACCATAACGATCTCTAGGTACCATGTTTTGTGGTATCGGGGTTTTCGGGATTCTAGAAGTAGGAGCTTGATAATTTATATAGTATGTTGTTGCCTCGTTTAGAACTCTAGCTCGATACTACTAATTTTTTATTCATAATCCGAGGATATAAGAAATATTGTTTGAAATCCATTTGTTCTAGATGAGAAGCGTAGAGTGTATAAGAATGAATACGTTTGAAGGTGTGAATGAAAATGAAAAGTATTGAAGTATTTATAGGAATAAAATTAATTAAAAATTTTAAAATATTTTATTCAAAGAAGTGCCAAACGTTTTTTTTTTTTTTTTTTTTTTTTTCGTTGGCCTCATTTCTTTCCTCTCACGACTCAGTCTTGCACACGATCGAGTCTTGCTTTTTCTCTATCTTTGAAGCGTCTTGAGGGAGCTCCGTAAACAAGGAGACGCGTCTTCCTTCTGCGAAGACCTTATTACCCCCGGTCTAATATATTAACACTTACAACTTTTAAATCTGTAGTTAACACAATTATTATCTTAATTTTGGTTGTGTGTCATAAAAGTGCATAACATTTTTTAGTAAAAGTTGGATAAAGTTAGGTTTGAATGAGCTGGGGTCATTTACGGAAGATGGTAAACTTGAGGGTGTCAGGTAGGGACACACATATACTTGACGCAGATGTTATATGTGTCGACATATTTTGTATCAACGATAGTGTAAAATGTTTGTTGTTTAAAAGATATCATAGATTTTAATTTTAACATGAAGTGCGTACCAATTTACGTTTAGAACGAAGAATGCTTTCACATATTTCTGAATCAGCCACTTATGTCAATTGGTACAACCGGGACAAATTCATATAAGATAGTTATTAAGAAGTTTTCAACAAAATATTTATATAACGTAAATCAATATGTAATTCATTCAATCATTGTGTCGCAAGTAAGACTTCGTAACAACCACCATCTATATGCATGTTTTAATAAACTTTTATTTAGTATATAAAGCTAAATCCTAAAATAACTCAACGTACTGCTTAAACAAAGATGGCACAAGTAACTGCATTACCGATCTTAAAACTCGCAGGAAAAATATCAATAATCACTGGCGGAGCAAGCGGAATAGGTGAAGCAACAGCGCGCCTCTTTGCCACCAACGGTGCATTCGTCGTACTAGCAGACATTCAAGACGAATTAGGTCAAAAAGTAGCCGAATCAATCGGCTCACAACACTGTACCTACATCCACTGTGACATCTCAAATGAAAATGATGTAATCTCCGTCATTAACTTCACAGTCAAAACATACGGTCGTCTCGACGTCATGTTCAGCAACGCTGGAATCGTTAGCACCAGTGACCAAACTGTTCTAGATTTGGACTTAGTACAGTTCGATAAACTCTTTGCTATAAATGCACGTGGGACAGCAGCGTGTGTGAAGCACGCGGCCCGTGCAATGGTGGAGCAGAACATAAGAGGTGTTATAATTTGTACCACGAGTGTAGGGGCGTCGAGAGGTGCAAGTACGCGTACAGATTATGCTATGAGTAAACACGCGGTGTTGGGATTGGTAAGATCCGCGAGTAAGCAGTTGGGTGTGTACGGAATAAGAGTTAACTGTGTGTCTCCTTCGTTTGTGGTGACGCCGTTATTGGATAGGTACGAAGAAACGAAAAAGAAGAAGAAGGTATATGAAAGTTTGACGAGTTTGAAAGGGGTGGAATCGAGGGTGGAGGACGTAGCGGAAGCTGTGGTATTTCTTGCATCAGATGCTTCATCGTTTATTACAGGACATGATCTTGTGGTGGATGGTGGGTTGGCGAAACTACCTGATGCAGATGATTTCATTTAGTACAATATTTGATGCGGACCGTGTTACTCTAACTTTTACACTAATAATAAAGGCTGTAAACGAACTGTATGTTCCTGAAGTTTGTTTTGCTATGGGATTAGCCGATTAGGTATCATTCTCTATAACTACGTTTGGGTTGATGGTTAGGTTGGTGTCAAAGTTTTTACTTTTGAGATAGGTTCATTTTCATCTTCATTCATCATTTTCATATCCGGACAGAGGTTGAAGCACAAACCACGAAATATAAATTTTAGTTGAAATTCTTACGCAAAATATTTAAATATTTAATTAGACAACAAAAAGTGGATTCCATCAAACTTTCAGGAAGTTATTCCAGTAAGTAGAGCACAAGGTGCAGTCGGCAAACCAAGCCTCGCCGTCCGAGGTGGCACCTCCAACGGCGAGCCGTTGCTCGCCGCCACACCGTTGGTGGCTCGCCGCTCTTCGCCGTTAGCAAACTCCTCGTCGGGACGGCGAGCTGAGTTTCTGACAAAACATCTGTTTCGTTTCTTTTTTTTTTTTTTTTTTACACTTTGAATAGTGATGTAAAATATATGTGTATGTGTATGTTTTTTGTAACATGTAACATGTATATGTATATGTATATGTGTGTTTTTATTTGTAAAATGTATATGTATATGTATATGTATGTTTTTTATACGTATATTTTTTTTGAATAATACAACTATATTAAACATAGGATTAAAATAACTTGAAACAACGTACAATTATTTTACAAATACGATAACAACATTAAACTTAAAAACGAAAATTAAAAACCATAAACTACCATACGATAATAAAAACTATGATTCAATAAAATGAATCATCCGACACGTATCCCTCCTGACTCGAGTATGAGGCACTTGAGTATGGGACAGGTGGAAGTCCCTGAGCCCAACGCCATTCGGCTCTTCTGTTCCTGCGATCTTGTTTTCCTTTGAGGTACACCTCACGCTCCCTTTCCTGACGGGCTTGTTCAGCTTCATACTCCCGTAGCACTTCCATATCCAGCTCATACTGTTCTTGCTCAGTCAATTGACGAATGATGGGCTGGTTTTCAGGTTGATTGTTTGGTTGTTGGTTGTTTGGCGGTGGAAACAAAACTTCTGGTGGAGTTGGAGGTGGTGGGTTGTCGTACTGAAACACCGGAAATATATCTTCCGGCTTTCAATTTGAATTCAAATTTTAGAAATTATCCCGCTTTCAAGAATTCAAATTTTAGAAATTATCCCGCTTTCAATTTGAATTCAAATTTTAGAAATTATCCCGCTTTCAATTTGAATTCAAATTTTGAAACTATCCCGCTTTCAAAAAACCCCTATTAATACCATATTATACCATTCAGTTTTAGACACACTTCAATATTTATCATTAAGTTTTACAATGGCTAATCGTTGGTCAGTGGAAGAAGAACGGTTGCTAGCAACTGTATGGCTTGAAGTTCACGATTCTGAAGAACTTGTGAATGAACGTTCTTTTTGGAATGCAGTTACACAAAGGTTCAACAATCAGACAGAAGGTCAGGACCGTAATAAAAATAGTATTACGGCTCAATGGAACAGAATGAACCTTGAATGTCGTAGGTATAATTCTATTTACAAAGAGTTGGAGCGTACAAGTGCAGACCCTAATCGTCTCAGCAATGCAAACCGTATTTATCATGAACAATATGGTAAAGGGATTAAATATCAACATGTGTGGTTCGCTCTTAGAAACACGTTCACATGGGACAGATTCGATGAGTAATGGTGGATATCTTTTATGTACTTTATGTTAACTAATTATGTATCATGTGTACTTCTCTTATGTATTTTAAACGTTTGAATTCAAATGTTAAACGTTTACCCGCCCATTTATTTGAATTTGAATTCAAGAAGTTTGAATATTTTGAAATTTGAATATTATCCCGCTCAGGTTTTGAATCCTAAATGTTTATAGACTCCTATATAAACCATACATTATCATACAACTTTGCACACACTTCACTTTCAAAAAAATTCACAATGGCAACTCGTTGGTCTATTGATGAAGAATGCTGGCTAGCCGAGATGTGGCAAAACGTTCACGAATTCCATGCCAACGAAGGACCTTTCTGGCAAGTTGTAACAGAAAAGTTCAATGAACAATCTGACGGTCCAACTCGTAGCAAAAGCCAGCTAATGGGTAAGTGGGCAAGAATGAACTCAGATTGCCAAAAGTTTCATGAAATTTACTTGAATTTGCAACCGACACGTGAGCCAGATGATCGTGTTGAAGATGCGTTGAATGTTTACAAAGAACGCCATGATGGGAGAGCTTTCAAATATTTTCAAGTTTGGTTGATTTTGAAGAGCAACACCATCTGGAACCGATTTATCAATTAATCGCCTTTGTATTATTGTATCGTTTGTTGGTTTATGTTAAGTATTTCCGTTTCGTTTGTGATGTTATGTCAGTGTACGTTTTAGTTTGAATAAAATGCTTAACGGCTAGTTTCTCCAATAAAAATATCAACGGCTAGTTTCAGTATAAATACCAGCTTTACTCAACTTCTTATTATCAAACAACTGAAACTAAATTCCACACATACACTATGGCTAACCAACCATCTGAGGTGCAAAGAAGAATACTTACCCGATTACGCAATGAACAAGAAAATGAACTTAAGTTAATTAACAACTCGTGCTCCAGAGGTCGAAAGGTTACGTGAGTTACCTCAAGACCATCCAATAGTCATGGTCGGTGTACAAACCCTTTTAAGAAATGATGAAACAGATTTGGAACTTCAAGTCGCTTTGAGAATGGTCAGGGAACAAGTATTGCAAGTTTGGGAAGAAAAGTCAGCACTCATCGATAATTATAAGGCTTTATAAATTATTGATGATGTTGCATGATGAGGCGAAAAATGATCCGTTTTTAGGGGGTCATTTAAGCCCGAATCCGAATTTATTTGATCAAATATTGCCCTAAATCGTTCCTTTTGTGATTTTAGGTGTTTGGAGAGCGAATTCTGGAAAAGAGGCTATTTTGGACGTTTTTGGAGCATAAAGTGAAGAAAACGACAAAGTACAAATAATCCAAGCTGGAAATACAAGGTGACGGCGTCAAGGGTTTGCTCTTGACGGCGTCAGACATGAAGAATAAATTACCGTAGCTGGTGACGGCGTCAGATGGAGTTATGACGGCGTCAAAGTGGCCAAGAATAATTTACCGTGGGTGGTGACGGCGTCACATAGGCCGTCACGATTTTATCTAGGGCGTCCGAGGAAGTGTATGGCGGCGAGTTGACGGCGTCAGATTTAACTCTTGACGCCGTCAGGACGATTTTCCTATATATAGTTTTCTAGTTTTTTTCATTAAAAGAGAGAAGTTTTGGTGAAACCCTAAAGACGATTTTGGTGCCTCTTTTACAGGTTTTTCAAGGGTTCCAAACCCTTGAGACCTTGCATTGTAATTGAGATAAGTATACTCTTAATTCAATCAATATGTCTATGTGTTGGTTGTCTATCTTTTGTTCTTATCTTAATTCTACTATGCTAGGCTAAATTTCCTTTGTGTTTGCTTAGATCTAATGAAACCTAGATGTTGATTATGTGTTGATTACTTGTCTATTCTTGTTTTGAATGAATGATATTATATGTTAGGCTTAAGAAAACTGGCAGATCTCCAAATGGTAACATGCTTGAACGTCTTAAGAAACATGAACCGAGGCGTACTAGGTCTTTATTGGTTGTATTTAATGCATGAGCCACTGTTTACAATCCCTATAGTTGTGCTGGGTCATGGTGTAGGAGGAGATAAGAGCTCATAGAGTTGGGGAGTTATGTATGCCACTCCACGAATGGTATTAAGGAATACAACCCGTCATTCATACAAGTGTAACAAGTAATTAACATGTAAAAGATATCTAGGGAGTAATGAAGTCTAAGTAAACACAATTTCTCCAACCACTGCTCACAACCTTAGTTTAATATTAGTTTAATTTCATTTTCATTAGTTAATTAGTTATAAAGTAGTTTTTGGGTTAGTTGATTAGCAACTAATTCCGCCCACTCCTTCAAAACCCGAGATTTTAATTGCTTTCATAAAATATAAAAACACAAAAAATAATCATCTCTCACCTCTAGAACTATTAATTAGGCTTTCTAATCCTAGCGACACTATTCCTAAGCTGAACGATCAATCCCCCGGTACTTGTCACTATACTATACTACAACGATCAGGTACACTGCCTGGTGGGGGTTGTAAGCCTCGCGAGATCCCTCGAGAGGTAAAGCAAGGTGCGATTCCCACGCATCAAGTTTTTGTCCCAAAAACTACTTTATAACTAATTAACTAATGAAAATGAAATTAAACTAATATTAAACTAAGGTTGTGAGCAGTAATTGGAGAAATTGTGTTTACTTAGACTTCATTACTCCCTAGATATCTTTTACATGTTAATTACTTGTTACACTTGTATGAATGACGGGTTGTATTCCTTAATACCATTCGTGGAGTGGCATACATAACTCCCCAACTCTATGAGCTCTTATCTCCTCCTACACCATGACCCAGCACAACTATTCAAAAACTTGATGCGTTTATCCTTATTCACCACTCTTAAGCTAGGAAAGTTAGAAGAAACGGAGGTATTGATAGGGCTAGCGGATGGGAGTATCGCTCACCCGGTTGGGATGATTAAGGATGTAGTTGTTCACGTAGGAAAGTTGACTATATTAGCGGATTTTCACGTCCTAGACATGGTTAGTGACACTACATGCCCATTATTAGTTGGAAGAGGATTTTTAGCAACCGCTAGTGCCATGATAGATTGCAAGGAATCTAAGATAGCGGTAGGTGAAGGCGATACTTGGTCGGTGTATAATGTTAAGAAGCATAGTTATGATTGTGATGATGAACCAACACCACATTGGGTAGAGATGAATAGGAGACCATCTAGATATGGACCTTGGATAGAAAGGAACTTCATAGGACCTCAATGCCCATTTTATCTAGAAAAGGATTTCGTTGAGAGAACACATTCGGTTGAACAACTCATAGCTAGAGATGAGGAGCTAGATCCCTTTGAGGACCCCTTAGTCTTTAGAAAAATGATTGAGTTCTTAAGCGTAATGCCTATTAATATAGAGTTGAATAAATGGAAAAGAGATGGAGATAAGTATGAATGGAGGTGGGACAAGCCACCTAAAGAAGGAGACGGATCATGGCACATGAGAATGACTTTATATGATCCGGATGGAGAGATGTTCGAGAGGTCATACCATACTAAGGAAACCGATAGAGAGTTGAAACCTAAGTTCGATCCCAAAGATGTCCTCAATGAGGAACTCACCCGAATCACGTAGTAACCCACGACTTTGAGTCTAGCTACAAGACTCGTAAATAAAAAAAAGCGCTTCTTGGGAGGCAACCCATGTTTTGTGTGATTTTAATTGTTTGATTGTTATTTGCTTCCGTATGCATGCTTTATTTTTATTATTGGTTGATCATGTTTCTCAATTAAAATGTGGAAATACTTTATTATGTTGTTTAGCCTAGTCTTAACTTCAACCTAAAGGTATTTTTTGCAAAAGATAAGTGTAAGGGGAAACCCCAAATATGTTTTTTAAGAAACAAACCGATCATGATTCTCCACAATATTTAATGAACATGTGTATTCGTATTGTTAGAGTCAAATGCTTGTATTGAGTCATGATGTAGTTTTGCAGGATTTTCCAGGAAGTAGGACAAAGTTTTTCCAGAAATTTTCCGGAAACTTAACATAAAGATTTCTGCAGGTTCATTCTGACGGCGTCAGGTAATTGCTCTTGACGGCGTCAGGAGTCAAAAATCCGGAAATTTTACCAGTTTTGTTTTTCTAACGGAGTCTTATAAGTTTTTGTGAATTATTAAGTTTTATAATCTCCAGGAAATCTGCAAACTTCATCCCACAAGCATTATATCTTACTTTGTTTTCTAGGATTTAGTAACTTATATAGGATGCCGCCGATTTTACGCGAGGTTGCCTTGTCTACTTTTGTCAAGATTTACAGGTTATTTGAGACAAGAAGATGATTTATATTCTGAAAGGGAAGCTTTGATTGTTCGTTTTCTTGGAGGAAGATTTAACCTGGCCAACCTAAAATACATACCGAGCGAATCAGGGGAGTATTTGAATTCATTCTCTTTACTTTTAACTTTTACATTCTTTACTTGAACATTGGGGACAATGTTCATCTTAAGTGTAAGGGGAGGGTAAAAAGATGATACCTTACATATGCACTTTCGCTTGAGTTTGTTTTGTTTGATAGTAGATGAGTAATAAAACTATGAGAAATACTTGTTAGTGTAATTTTAGCGCCAAATTTAAAATTTTTTACAACATTTAGGAGTGAAACTTTAGCCATAGCAAGCGTCTCATGGATAGGAGATTGTATGACTAGCACATAACCGTATATTCAGAAAAATTTTCCACCCAAAAATGTGAGGTTCGCCTTTAGATTTGATAGGAAAAGCATTTATTATTGGTGCTTATGAGTGTACCGGTAGCATTTAGATTCTAGAACTTGCGTTAGTGATGCATCCCGAGACCGCTAGTGAGACTACATTCGTGTGGTAGGATTTACTACATGATAAGAGGCATTAGGATCACCCTTGTGTTAAACCCGTATTATAATTACTTGACCATTTAAGTCATATTACTTGGCTAGTTAAGTCAACTAATTTTTCCCACACCCTTTGCGTTGTACTCATTTTTAGTACACGATACCCCTAGTACACCCCTCCGAGCCTATCTTTTCGTTTCTAACTTTAAGCATCTTACTTAAAGGAAGAATTTGTTACACCCCACTTAAATGTACATCCAAATCGCCTTAGCCTTCCGTGTATGCGCTCATTTTTAGTGCATTATTGTTATTTGTTAAACCCTAAGTTAACTTTCTAATTGATTACATGGTTGCTAAGTCGAGTCATATCCTTGTACATATTGTTTTGGGACGATTGGGACTCATGGGTAAGTACTTATTTTATGGAGTAATGGGGAAGAACAACACTTATTACCCCCATATGTACGTTAATCTTAAAAGTGCTCCAAGTGTTTTGATTTTCTTAATTCGAGTCATTAGATTAGTTAATTGTAAAGTATGTAAAGATTCAAGTGTAAGGGGAATGCTCAAACCCCTATGATGTATTATTTTGGATGGTAGGGTAAGAGTGTATGAAAAAAAAAAAAAAAAAAAAAAAAAAAAAAAAATAGAAAAGAAAGAGAGAAAAAACATACGGACTACCATCCCGTTTTCATTCTATGTTTATTTTATGTTTTTGTTATTTTTCATTTATTAGCTTAAGTCGAGTCTAGTCTTGGCTTAGCAACGCCATCTTGTACATGTAATTAACTAAGATTGTTAACTCGCCACCAGTAAAATCCCCTTTATCCAACAAAACCGTGTAATTCATATCCCTACACCTAACGTTATAACCCTTTAAAAAGACCTCTTTGATAGTTTATCCTAGGTGCTTACGCCATGTGGTGGAGGTTTGATCCTTTCCCAAGCCTATGGTAATCTATTTTGCTATGACAGGTAGTGAGAGATATCTTCCATTTCCATAATGTTATATTACTTTATTACACCCGAGAGATGTGAGTATCTAAACACTATTTGTGAGGTGCTTGTGTATGACCTCCGTGCTTGTCTATTGGTCTTTCGTGGAACGATTATTTGTTGTAATTACTTTTATATTAGTGTTAAATGACCCCTAACTTGTCTTTTGAGTAGAATAAAAGCTCATTTGCTTGAGGACAAGCAAATCTCAAGTGTAAGGGTATATGATGAGGCGAAAAATGATCCGTTTTTAGGGGGTCATTTAAGCCCGAATCCGAATTTATTTGATCAAATATTGCCCTAAATCGTTCCTTTTGTGATTTTAGGTGTTTGGAGAGCGAATTCTGGAAAAGAGGCTATTTTGGACGTTTTTGGAGCATAAAGTGAAGAAAACGACAAAGTACAAATAATCCAAGCTGGAAATACAAGGTGACGGCGTCAAGGGTTTGCTCTTGACGGCGTCAGACATGAAGAATAAATTACCGTAGCTGGTGACGGCGTCAGATGGAGTTATGACGGCGTCAAAGTGGCCAAGAATAATTTACCGTGGGTGGTGACGGCGTCACATAGGCCGTCACGATTTTATCTAAGGCGTCCGAGGAAGTGTATGGCGGCGAGTTGACGGCGTCAGATTTAACTCTTGACGCCGTCAGGACGATTTTCCTATATATAGTTTTCTAGTTTTTTTCATTAAAAGAGAGAAGTTTTGGTGAAACCCTAAAGACGATTTTGGTGCCTCTTTTACAGGTTTTTCAAGGGTTCCAAACCCTTGAGACTTTGCATTGTAATTGAGATAAGTATACTCTTAATTCAATCAATATGTCTATGTGTTGGTTGTCTATCTTTTGTTCTTATCTTAATTCTACTATGCTAGGCTAAATTTCCTTTGTGTTTGCTTAGATCTAATGAAACCTAGATGTTGATTATGTGTTGATTACTTGTCTATTCTTGTTTTGAATGAATGATATTATATGTTAGGCTTAAGAAAACTGGCAGATCTCCAAATGGTAACATGCTTGAACGTCTTAAGAAACATGAACCGAGGCGTACTAGGTCTTTATTGGTTGTATTTAATGCATGAGCCACTGTTTACAATCCCTATAGTTGTGCTGGGTCATGGTGTAGGAGGAGATAAGAGCTCATAGAGTTGGGGAGTTATGTATGCCACTCCACGAATGGTATTAAGGAATACAACCCGTCATTCATACAAGTGTAACAAGTAATTAACATGTAAAAGATATCTAGGGAGTAATGAAGTCTAAGTAAACACAATTTCTCCAACCACTGCTCACAACCTTAGTTTAATATTAGTTTAATTTCATTTTCATTAGTTAATTAGTTATAAAGTAGTTTTTGGGTTAGTTGATTAGCAACTAATTCCGCCCACTCCTTCAAAACCCGAGATTTTAATTGCTTTCATAAAATATAAAAACACAAAAAATAATCATCTCTCACCTCTAGAACTATTAATTAGGCTTTCTAATCCTAGCGACACTATTCCTAAGCTGAACGATCAATCCCCCGGTACTTGTCACTATACTATACTACAACGATCAGGTACACTGCCTGGTGGGGGTTGTAAGCCTCGCGAGATCCCTCGAGAGGTAAAGCAAGGTGCAATTCCCACGCATCATTGCATATCGTATTTATCGGTTTATTTATTTTCGTGCCGTATCGTATGTTTTTTTTCGCAAATCGTATGTGTTTTTTTCCGTATTGTAACTTTTTTTATTTGATGAAATAAAATTAGTATGTTTTGTTATTTTTTAGTATTTGTGAAATGAATTTAATTTATTTAATGAAATGAATAAAAAAATAAATGTGTAAGAGGTGGGGCCCTAATGGGGAAGTTGAGGTTTGTTATTTGGTGAGGGGGGGTTTGTTGTGGTTAGTTGAAGTTGAGGTGTTTTGGTGATGTGGCATGGTGGGGCCCGAATGGGGAGGCAAAAGCTTGCCTTTGCACCTAATGCTCATAGAACTCAAATGACCTTGTTCATTCTAGCCCACAAATGATACAATATATAAGTTCAGTCTAAGAAGAAAACATATGGAAGTTTTTACTAAACAAAAACGATAAAAATGGAGAAAAGTGTCGCTACATATATAACTTAACATGTTCAAAAAAATAAGCCCACACAAATACAACAACAAAAACAATACCCAATCCCGCTGGAGTGAGGTATGAGGGAGGTGAGACGTAGATAGTCACACCCTTACCCGAAGTTAAAGGGACTGCTTCTGAGAAAATCTCCGGCATGTGTAATTGAGCAAGCAGACGGACATAATATGTAAGGCCTGTGCAGGGAAAGAGAGACGACAGACATAATATGTCGAGTTTGTTTTACATGCATTGTTAGGGTGCTTTGGGAAAACCGCTACTTAGAATTTTCAAGACATTTTGTAATTAAGACGATCTTTGTATGGAGATGCAGGCTACTTCGCTTAATAACTTAATTGGATCACATATTGGTGCTCTAAAGTAGATATCGAGTACGTGGAGTGGAAGGTTAGGAGACAGGATGTACTCATGTTTGTTTGATGCTTCTAAAGTATGATTTCGGGCGAATAATAAAACAAAGGTAATATACTTGCCACAATTTCATCGAATGGGTAGTGAACTAAAAAATTTCATTTTCAGCACCATTAACTTATCTTTTTTTCATCTTATGGGTAATATGTGACTTGTTCAACAAGTACCAAGTTCCACCACCACCCAGAAGATGAATATTTGGCAAGTATAATATTTTTTTTAATAATTTGCCATATTGGTAAATCCTTAGTTTATATATCACAAGTGTTTAGGTCACCGGAACACCACTGCCACCAACATGAACACACTACCACCATTTTCTTGATCTCAACATTATTTCCATTACTCTGGTACCCTTCATGGGCCGAGAAACATCTCTATCACCACTCGTAACTCAACCACAGCCACACACCCACCACTGAAAACATCTCTCTCTCTCTCTCTCTCTCTCTCTCTCTCTCTCTCTCTCTCTCTCTGTCTTGTTGATACCGAACATCCAACGTATCAAGGAATGTGGGATGTTTTGGATTGCAATTAAGGTGTTTGATGAAATGCCTGAGAGAGATGTGAGGTGTTGGAATACGGTAATTTCGTGTTATTTACATGATGGGAAGTAAATAACGGCGGCTGTTGTGGCAGTCGTGGTGGTTTCAGGTAGAAATAACGGCGGCTGTTGTGATGGTGGTGGTGGTTTCCGGTAGAAATAACAGCGGCGAATGATGGAGATGTTTGGGATTTTTATTTTAATTATGGTTTGTGTGATGAGGAAAGAGGAAGAGAGAGGAAGGAGAATGTGGGTCATGGGTTGAGGTGGCCGGAGCGACAGTGGTCGTCGGAGTGGGTGGTGATGGGTAGGGCAAATTATTAAAAAAAGTATTATACTTGCCAAATATTCATCTTCTGAGTGGTGGTGGAACTTGGTACCTGTTGAACAAGTCACATATTACCCATACGATGAAAAAAAGACAAGTTAATAGTGCTGAAAATGAAAATTTTTAGTTCACTACCCATTCGATGAAATTGTGGCAAGTATATTACCTTTTTTTATTATTTGCCCGATTCTGGGTTGTTTTACTTTGTTTCAAACATTAAACTTTTCCACCATTTTTGCTTGTAGTCTTGCTAGGGTAGCTATATTTTTAGCGATTTAATCTAAATCGTCTACACCCAAAACAAACAAACGAAGATGAAATGGGGACTCATCCTGGATATAGAGAAGAGAAAAGAAGTGCATAAATAATTCATGCTTAATTAATGATACACAATTTATAAAGTATCATTGCATATAAAAATTCTTACATTCATGAATGGCTTAAGCTAAAATGAACATCTTTTCTAAGGCTAAAGTTTTTACTAAACTTGAACTACCCAAAGGATAGAACAAAAAGAAACATATTACAATGAACTGAAACATGCATACAGAAAGCGGATTCAAGATCCAATTATACCAACCTATACATAATTTTGAATTTCTATATATGTGTGATCCAACCATACGAAAGAGTCTTGATCTCATCTTCAAGGTTGTCTTTCCTAGGTGGTTTGCTGTCGAAACAAAAGTTGTTTCCAAACAGCCAAATAACCCAACATGCTGTTCAAATCACCATCTAAAATGAACTACCAAGTACTAACTATCTAAGCCCAATAATAGCCAGTTGTACAGCCCAAATGAGTCCCTCATCCTTCTTTGCTGCCGTACATCAACGCACAATATTTCCGTTCATTATTCGTGAGTGACATAAAATTTAGGATATTACATTATTACATGAACTTTAAATAACAAATTCGTCCCAGTTTTGGTCTTTATAGGCCTAGGTGTCGTCAGCGTTATATACAAAACAAAACACAACAGAAATTGGACAATAACAATATAGGGGTGTGCATCGGGCCTAAACTCGACCTGACCCGTCCCGACCCAACAAAGCCCGAATCCCGATTTCGTCGGAATTGCAAACCGAATCCCGACCCGAAACCAATCGGATTGGTATCGGGACAGTTGGGATCGGTCGGGATCGGGCTCATTTGTCGGTTTTCTTTGTTGTTTTGTCGGTTTTCATCCCGTCCCGTCCCGACCCGACTCCCGAGTTCGCCGGAATTGCAAACCGACTCCCGACCCGCTTGCTAGTCGGGATCGGAATCGGGCCGGCGAGTTTATCGGGATCGGGCCGGAAATCGGGATGCGAGCGGTTTTGCTCAGCCTTATAACAATGTAACATACGACATTAGACTAAATTTCACAGGACACATAATCAAACCTATATAAAAGCTTTCACATGAGTTTGCAGCCACGTCTCGTTTCATTTGGACTCGTTATTATTTTCTGTTACAATGCTTTTAATGCTCTTAGCTACACGTATCCATATATATCATATTATTTAAAGAACGTAAACAACAGATTCATTTAAAGAACGTAAACAATAGATTTATCGAATCGTTTTGGACCATATTAGGAAAGGCGGATTGTGGAGATTTTACGATAAATCATTACACATGAGAAGGTGATATTTAGGCCTAACAATGAAACCTAATATTAGACCTACACCATTAACTTTTTGACAAGTGTAATTTACTTTTTCTCTTTCATTATTTCTCACCAATCAAATTTTCAAATCAAACAATCTTATCTTTAGGTCTAATTTTAGGTGTAGGTTTTAGGCATCTAAATCATTTTTCAACTGGGATACATGTTGTTTTGTATATGATTCCTTATTTCCTTTCAATGCTGATACTTTGTAATAAGCTATCAAGTTATAATTGCCATTTCTAATGCTGATCAACATTGAAAATATATATGACTTAGCTAGCTAGCTCACCATGGTATTGGCAGTTTGGCACTGCAACCTGTCTACTAAACTAATGGAAGCTTCATTCAAAACAAGTATAAAGTCTTTCAGTTTTCATGCACGACTAGTGAGATTCTAACCAAATCTAATGAGAATTGAACTTTGTATGATGTACAAAGGTGAAATTAGTCTCGATACTGTTACACCTGACCTTTAGCAGTTTAGCCCGGCCCCTAAAATAAAAAAATCCTATGGTCTTCTAGATGCATACCGTGTAATCAGAAAAAAGATACTACATTGTTATGACTTATGACCCATATAAATTTCTAGGGGTTAAAGATAGCAAGAAAACATAATCATATTGACTAAATGATTCAGTGAATATGTCGAGTATCTTTTCATTTTATCTTGACATTTGTTCTAAATAGGGCAACATACATTTTATGTGTAGAAGTTCTATTAGAATATTAGTTATCATATCTTGCGGTCAAAAAAAACCATTAGGCATATTGTTATTGTTATACTACATAACTCCTTGTGTGTATATCTTTTATTGATTCACTATTTATAATATAAATAGCATAAACCTTAATAAACCCTAAGCCCACAAAGCAGGCTTGAGCCATCTAATACTCCCCTAATCCGAGCGGCGAAATCGCGAAAACTCGGATTGAAAGAGAAAACAAAATAAACATTAAAACAGACAAACAATAAATCAATAATATATATATATATATATATATATATATATATATATATATATATATATATATATATATATATATATATATATATATATATATATATATATGGTGGTTAACGTAAGTAAGTACATTAAAATAGGAAGTATAAGAAGTGATCTAGTCCGTCGGATGTATCATAAGTGATGTCATCAAATCAGGATTAGATGAATGGCATATTTGTAATAACAATTAAACTATGAGGGCATTGTGTATCATCTTCAAAAAACGTAGCATGCATATTTAACCAGGTTATTAGAAAAACCAATTGGTCGCTTTTTTCAACGTGATTTACTCATTTTTTTTAACAACATTGAATAAAAAATTGATAGAATAGTGATTCAATAATTTACAAGGCATAAATAACAAAAACATTGATTTTCATTATGAAACAAGTGATTCCATGCAGAAACATGAATAAACACAATACTCAAACTCACAACTGTATAGCAAAAAATAATCGGCATACATAACAAAAACAATAAATTGACAACTATCTCTTTTTCATTGTTGTGTTTCATAGATTTACGAAAACGATACAAAACCACTCAACTATGTGAATATGTGATCCATAAAATTAAAACTTGACACCCAATAGTGAGATACATGTTGGTCTTGTGGCTAAGAGTATTATAAAACCGATAGATACATCTCCACCGTCTTCGGAAAAATCATTGTGGAAAAAGAATGCCGATAAAAACACCGGTGGACATCAAAGAAAAAAGTAGATTTTATAGTGTTTAGTTTAATTTCAATCTTGCCATCCTTATCAAATTATTATAATCACAAGTTTTGATACATAAAACTATATAAGCATGACACAAATATTTGAAACAAGGTTGTTCTAACACTAGCTATCTCATTTACAACGAACATGTAACAAATCGATACAATGATACATGGATGAAAAAAGCCTGCTACAACACTCATATTAAATTAATAATATTGATACATTAATTTACAGCCAGTTCTTAATACATCAATGATAACTTTGATACATACCATAAATATGAGAAAGTCTAAAGACAAAAAGAAAAGCGTATACAGAGAACTATGTAACTATGTAACTATGTTGAATCCATGGTCTAACTATAAACTTTGAAAAAACTTCATGGGCATGCGTCGTGAACTAAAAGAAGCCATTGTTATAATCTTCTCTAATAAGGAAGAGTTAGAACCACGACAAGAGAAGGCAAAAATGTAATTTGTTCAAGCGGCGGTTTTTATTTTTTGACTATAGAGTGGGAGAGAAAAAAGAATTGTCGTTTGATGATGTGAGATGAACATGAAAGCTGTAACACATTGGTTATTAGGAGCTTGTTGAGAAATTATAGGAACATCTAAATACCAATTATGCCCTTTTTATTTAGTTAATAATTTTTTTCACCTTAAACAAATAATTTCCACATGTCATACAATGATTGGCTTCTTATTCTTTCTAACCTCATTCTATGGCTATGTTTGGCGCGGAGCTTTTTTGGAGCTTTTTGGGGTAATGAGCGGTGAGAATGAGCTTTTTTATTTTTGATGTTTGTTTGGCATGAGAGCTGTGGGCTTTGCTATTTTTTAGGAAAGCTCATTTTCTCAATGCTTCTTTATGA
The DNA here is from genome assembly GCA_030686995.1 of Artemisia argyi. Lineage (NCBI taxonomy): Eukaryota > Viridiplantae > Streptophyta > Magnoliopsida > Asterales > Asteraceae > Artemisia > Artemisia argyi. Next base: position 46,171,851 of record CM060701.1, read on the forward strand.
AGCTGTGGGCTTTTTTGGATACTGCTCACAGCTCACAGCTACTGCTCACTGCTACTGCTCACAGCTACTTTTGCCAAACATAGCCTATATATATATATAGAATGAGGTTCACTATTGGGTGTCAAGTTTTAATTTGATGGATCACCTATTCACATAGTTGAGTGGTTTTGTATCGTTTTCGTAAATCTAGGAAACACAACAATGAAAAAGAGATAGTTGTCAATTTATTGTTTTTGTTATGTATGCCGATTATTTTTTGCTATACAGTTGTGAGTTTGAGTATTGTGTTTATTCATGTTTCTGCATGGAATCACTTGTTTCATAATGAAAATCAATGTTTTTGTTATGTATGCCTTGTAAATTATTGAATCACTATTCTATCAATTTTTTTATTCAATGTTGTTAAAAAAATGAGTAAATCACGTTGAAAAAAGCGACCAATTGGTTTTTCTAATAACCTGGTTAGATATATGCATGCTACGTTTTTTGAAGATGATACACAATGCCCTCATAGTTTAATTGTTATTACAAATATGCCATTCATCTAATCTTGATTTGATGACATCACTTATGATACATCCGACGGACTAGATCACTTCCTATACTTTTTCTATTTTAAGGTACTTACTTACGTTAACCACCTCTCTCTCTCTCTCTCTCTCTCTCTCTCTCTCTCTCTCTCTCTCTCTCTCTCTCTCTATATATATATATATATATATATATATATATATATATATATATATATATATATAAATATATATAAACATTAAAACAAAAAAATAAAATAGAAATCACCAACAATAAATGATTGTGTGAATTTGTCACCGTAACACAAACCACCAACACAGATCACCAGTGGATTTGTGACCTTAGCACAAATCCCCAACACAATTCACTAACCATTGAGGAGGAGGTAGAACTTAGCCATAAAATCTTTGTGGACAACCTTGCCTCCATGATTATTAATTGTGGATCGGTTATTTAAAGGTTAAAGGGTGTAGTTTTGATCCACTGAAATTAAAAAAATAAATAAATAAATAAATAAAAAATAAAAAAATAAAAAATAAAAAAATAAAAAATAAAAAAACATATTGAACCAATCCGGTAACTACAAAGTGTGGTCACTGGTTTGTGTTTATTATTATTGATCGGCGGAAAAGAAAATTAGGATTTAAGAATAGGTATTGTTTAATGGAGAGGATCAGTGTTTGATGAGGTGGTTTAGGAAAGGCGGCTCAACGTAGCCACCTAGATTTGATGATAAAACCCGCTCAGATATCATGTTAGACTACATAATTCCCCATGGGTATATCTTTTATTGATTCATTATTTATAATATAAATAGCATAAACTCTAATAAACCCTAAGCCCACAAACTGGGCTTGGGCCATCTAATAGTTATGTGTTGTACCTTTCACACAATTTAGATTTTCTCACTTGTGCAGGGTGCAACATTATGTAAGTATACAAAATAGCACGACAATCGTATGTTTGTATGGATAATATGATTGTGTCATAGATAAAATATGAATTAAGTCAAGCTCAAATTATATCAGCGTGAAATGTGTATATAAAACTTTATCAAATAATAAGGAATCGTGCATGCTGATTTTATAGACAATATTACAAGAAGTGACAAGTTATCTTATAAAGTAATTAATTATTTCAAGGCAAAACAGAAATAATATGGGATGCCTATAAGGTAAAATGCTCAAAGCTCCCACTGGATCAGATAACATTACATGTCATCTTAGAAATAAATTGCGTTGCTTCCACTAGATTAGATAAATATTACAAGTGTTTCTTTACTAGTGTAAAACAAGTAGCAATTTGTTGACTTTCCTTATCTTGAATGTCTTACACATTATTTCTAATGTGAGTCGCATGGACTAGTAAGCATATACTTAGATATCTAAGGAAGTGTGCCAAGTTCTATTACATAGATGATGGACTAGCCATTTATGCTATTTTAACTTGAAAATAGGCATGCAATTACTTCTCAATTGGCCTACCTAGCCACAAGGTTGTAGCGCCTTAATTGGGTTAAAGCAAAACAACTAGGTAAATCAAGCTAGTTATTGCCTTTACCACTTTGCTTTAATATTTCCATTTTCTAATTACAACTCATAAGGTGTCTCGATAATATCATGACACTATTGTTTGACAGCTATAGAAACATGTTCTCTAGTTATCCAAAATCTTATATGTTTCAAAGAGTTCAAAGCTGAATAAGGGTAGTGAAGCCTATTTGAAAGAATAAGATTCGCAACCTTACTTAACCGTTTGGCTTTTGCGAGAAAAACGATTTCATGAGTAAGTTCGCATATGAGTTCGATTATAATTTGGGGTAATTCTACCATTCCTATTAAAGCTTTCTCGAGTAAGTTAAAAGCATAAGAATAAGTCTCCATCTCTTTCTTACAAGGAAAAGAGACTCAGTTTGTCTTCTTTAGAAAAAGTACAAACTGTCGTTTATGGTTCATGTGGCATTACACAATTAACAGAAAATTCAAAGCTAAATTTTAGTATTTTCGATAATAAATCCAATTAAAAGTTAACTACCCATGATTTTAGATAAAAAATAATTAACTTAATAAAAGGCTGAGACCCTACTTGTAAGAGGCTGAGACCCTACTTGCACTTCTACCCATTACATCCGTTGATATGCTAGTAATGGTGGATTTAATAGGTAAGCAGCGGGCGATAGTTGCATTACTAGTGCAACTCTTAGACTTTATGAGACTCGTGGCACTATACTACTAGTGTCATGTGGCATGTTTCGTCTCTTCTTATGCCTCAGGTTAGGGATCTCACCTGCTTAACTCGATTGTCATCCAACTGGAGAATGTTTGAACATCACACTAAGTCTCACACATAGAGGATAGACACCTTGGGTTTGTAGTTCACCTACGTCTCACGCAGAGTGAAAAGTAATTGCAAGTGTCCTTACAATTGGATGGCAAATACTTATATTTTATGGGTATAATATTTTGATTCAAAAACGTGTATAAAAATGTGTACAAAGAAGCATGCATACATCTTCATAGCACAAGGTGAGAAAAAATTTATTAACTTATTAGGTGCACATTTTATCATGAAAAAACATTAAAAAAAAAAAAGAAAAAAAAACGTAACCAAACCCTAGATTGGCATCCTCGAAAGGTTAAAAACCTCAAGTATTTCAATCATTGGCTCATATGCAAAAGCATGTAGTGCCATAGGAAAAAATTAAAGGTTATTAAAACCCTAAACCATTTGTTAAAAAAAATGTACTTGCATATTTTTTACGGGAGCAAATTACGATGTAAAACACAACCCAATGCGTTTAAAATATTGCAAGAAAATTGTTAAATAAATTTTAGTAATAAATAAAATTCGTACAAGTCTTTAAGTCGTTATTTAAACTTTCATTAAATGTATGTACTTGCAAGGTATCGCGGGATCAAATTACTATGCAAACCAAAACCAATGCGTTTAACCGTTGCAAGACATTAGTTTAATTAAATCATATTTCGATAATTTATGTCCATTTTATTTCAAAAATCTTTTGCAAAATGTACAAGTCAAGAGGAAAAGAAAATATAAGGCAAATAAAACACACAGAATGGGAATGAAGCAGAAGACAAACTCTTATAAAATAATAAATAATATAAAGCAATAAAAAAAACACAACTTACTGATTTTAGATTTTCATTCACTTTAGGGTCCAAAAACTCCATGAAGGATTCTTCCCTAACTTTTCAAGTAACCTAGGAAGTTGTAGTATACTTAGTCAAGGAACCTCAAAAACAATTTCAAGGTCTAATTCGTTATAGAATGACATGAATTAATTTTATAGTGCTGCAAGGTCAAGCAAACAACAAACAAAATAAATCACACAAGCGTTTTAAATTAAGTTATTCATCGATTTAGTCCGTCTAACCAATTTACCCATTAATTATAGGGGGAATTGCATATATACCCACTAAAACTCAAAAACTTGCATATTTCCTCAAAATACAAGTTTTCAATGCATGATGTACAATGTAATTTAAGCATGTTTTGGGTATATATACAAATATGCAACTTTTAGTGGGTATATATGCAATTGCCCCTTAATTATATGAATAAATCACACAAATGTTTTAAATTAAGTTATTCATTGATTTAGTCTGTCTAACCAATTTACCCATTAGTTATATGATTAATACAAGAGATTTGCTTATCATCCATGACAAATATACATGTAGTTGTCATGAATTACAATAAAAACAATAACCACAATTAATAAGCCAAATAAAGGAAAGATTTATAACACGTAGAAACCCCTCGCTTTGTATACGTGAAATTGCAACCTAGGGTTTTCAAGAAACGTTTTTAAGACAAATTAAGGTCCAGTTTATCACAGAAAAATCACCCTAAGGTCTATTCAAAAAATGTTTTAGGGAAAACAATGAAAACGTGTGTTTTAGGTCAAATTTATGTATATTAGTGTAACCCATAACATCAAACGAAAGGCTCGTGATGCCACTGTTGGGATTTAATAACCATGCAACAATTATAAACACAAGTACGATGCAGATAAAACGTCCCAAAGGGATGCGTATGATGCGCATGGATTAACACATAAATAAGCACGTTATTTACTAGCCTCTTGTTTTAAACTCGGTTGATCAACAAAGCAACAATCAAATCTTGATTCTTACTTGAACTTTACGAAACATCAAAATCACCAACTTAGGTGATATCTATAGTTGCATACACTACACGTCATGGTAGAATACTTGAATGCTAGTTCACTTTCTTCACGATTAAAGCAACAAATGAAACTAGCTTTTCTTGCTTTCCTAGAAATCGACCAACCCTAAGGGTTTAGGGTTACACACAATCGGTTGTAAGGTATAGGAGAGGAGAGGAGTTGGTTTTCTAGTTTAGATTTTCCCAAGGATCCCAAATAATGAATTAGGCAATTCATTATACAGGCATTGGAAGACGGTGCCCAAGTAAAACTCTAACACTTCCTCACATACCCTAATCAGCCGAATATGGGCTCGTAACTGGGCTCATCATATCGCTTGGGCTTAATACAATATAACTAGTCCATTACACGTTAATTGCCTAGTCCATTAATTAATTAAAACGTCTAGTGATTTAATTAATGGTCGTTACCCATTTCATGAATTATTTAACTAATATAATTAATATACTTACTATACGTATATTAATTACGTTATGAAAGTGTTCCCTCGGTGTATACGTGTATGCCTTAATAGGCTCACGTATTTCTAGTCGTATAATTATTGGTTATGACTTGAGCAATACCAATAGTTGACCCATGCAAAACAACGATAGTTTTAGTGACAAATTTTCTGTGTCACTGTAAATGTATGTTTGTTACTAATAGTTTTTGCAACAACTTCATATTATAGTGTCACTAATCCTAAAAAAAATAGAAAAGAAAAGAAAAAAAAGTTTGTATCTTTCTAAATAAATAGGAACTTAAACAATTGACCTTCATTTTTTTTATTGAAACATACTTTTTTATATTTTAAAATTATCGATTGAACTTTTAATCGTGAAATTAGTATTTCTAAGTGCATGTTTGTATAAGTAAGATTAGCTAAAACTTTAATGAATTATAAACATTATGTACCCTTCATAATAATAATAATAATAATAATAATAATAATAATAATAATCACAAATCTTGGGATCATCTTGATCGCAATCCATCATCAATCGTTCAATCCATCATCAAATCGTTCAACATCTTCTGTTGAAACATCAGGTTCCTTTGTTTTTCAGTATCGTTTTTTTTTTTTTTTTTTTTTTTTTTTTTTTTTTTTTTTTTTTTTTTTTTTAGAGTTCCGATTGCCTATTCAGTTCCTTCTTTAGGGTTTCATTTTGGAAACCTTACGTAATTGGTCTTTGGCTCCCTTGTCGCTTGTGGTGGATCTCCTTGCAACCTCTTGTTTGCTTGTGGTTCGGTTTTCAAGCCTCTTTGTGGGAGTTACAGATTTGTTTCATCTGTTTTGGGCTGTGCGGACAGGTTTGGTTATAGGTTTGATTATCTTGCTTCGTTTAGGGTTTCTGCATGGTGATTTGCGCATGTTTTACTTTGGTGATTTGCGCATGTTTTGAGAGCAGTACATGGTTGTTCAGAGCAGTGCATGATTTAAGCGTATAGGGTTTCTGCTACAGTAACAGTCATTGTGGGGTATTTTGTTTATGCTACAGTAACAGTTGTTGTGGATTTCAGAAAACAGTTGTGAACATGCTACAGTTCTGTAGCTACAGTTGCCATTCAGTTTCGTGAAGCAAGTTTCTGTTTTTACATTTTCGTTTGGAGTTTATTTGGCCTTTATTTTTGGTGTTTAGTTGGTGCTATTTTCCTATGCCTATTGTGAGATTCCATTGTCCTTTCGCGGGTCTTAGTGGGTGTCGTGATGGGGGTGGAAATGGGCTTACCAAGAATTATTTGATCAAGCATCTTCGCGATCGACATTTCAATGAGGAGGCGCGGGTTATCACTAGACATGCTCTTGTGTCGGATTTGGTTGTTTTTGAAAGGGCTGAGGTTACTCTTAAGCGTATGGGATTGTGGTTATGTGGTGGTTGTTTCAAAATGCATACTTTCCGGGCTAAGTGTCGACATGGTGGGGGGGTCTGATTTTGTGTCACCTCCTGATTGTGGTGATGGTGTTGTTCGGTTCGTGTTGCATGATCTCACCAAACCTCATGCCCCTTCTCATGTTGCTCTTGTTGAGGACTTGGCTTCTGATGAGTTTGGTGGTTTTGATTTACATCTCCTTGATACTCTACTTTCTAAGGGGTTGCGTACTGTCAAATCTATCCCTCCTAAATGTCGTCTGGGGTTTTCTCGGGTTTTGAAAGGAGCCCTTGATAAGGTGGTTTGTTCGCCTGATGACATTTCTTGCTGGGTTGGTTTGTTAGTCTTGCCTCTTTGTTTGCTTAAAACCTTTTGCCCGAGGAGTAATCAAGAGTGTAGGTCTGCTACCAAACGTCAATGACAGGAAGAGTATATTGTTAATGCCATTTCATCTTGGGGCACACCTGGTGGTAGTTTACAAGTTGTGCGTGAGGTTTTAGCCGAAACCCCCCCCCCCCCCCTTTATGGTCTAATATTGATGAGGAAAACCTGGACTTGGGTGACCGTAATATCAAGCAGTGTAAGAGGAAGATTTGTGATGGCCATTATACTGCTGCTGTTAGAGTTCTTTCTTCTTCGGGTATTGCGGCTTATGATGATACTACTCTCGCGGATCTAAAAGCTAAGCACCCTTTTCAATCTGCCCCCCTTTTACCAGATATACCTATTGATCATCATCACCTTTTGACATCTCCTGCTATGGTTCTTGATATGATTAAGAGTTTCCCTCGTGGTACTTCTTGTGGAAGGGACGGTTTGGGTGCTCAACACCTTTTGGATTGTTTAACCGGTGCTGCTGTTGCCATCTCTGATGAGTTAGTCGCTTCTATCACCCAGGTGGTGAACCTTTTTCTTGAGGGTAGGTGCCCAAGGGTGTTAGGAGAGTATGTTGCTAGTGCTCCTCTCACGCCCTTGGTTAAACCAGGAGGGGGGATCCCTCCTATCGCTGTTGGGACTGTTTGGAGGCGTTTAGTCTCCAAGGTTTGTGCTTCTATGATTGGCCATTCGTTGGATGATTATTTTGATGGTTTGCAATTTGGTGTGGGTGTTTCAGGAAGTGGGGAGGCAATCCTTCATGCTGTGAATCGGTTGATTGAAGACCGTGGGGTGATGTGGGTTTATCAATGTTGTTGGTGGACTTTAAAAATGATTTCAATATGGTGGATCGTGTGGTTATGTTACGAGAAGTTTGCCTTCGTGTCCCGGCTATTTCACGTTGGGTGGAATTCTGTTACTCCAATCCTGCTAGATTATATTATGGTGAGCATACTTTATGGTCGCACCAAGGGGTGCAACAGGGTGATCCGCTTGGGCCTCTTCTTTTTGCTTTAGTGTTACATCCCTTGGCATGTAAGATTCGAGACTCCTTCACTCTTTCTCTTCAAGCTTGGTATCTTGATGATGGTACTATTATTGGGGATACTTTGGTTGTTGGGAAGGTTTTGGAGTTGATTGTGATGGATGGACCTAGTTGTGGTTTACACCTCAATGTTGATAAAACTGAGGTTTTTTGGCCGAAGGAAGACCCCAGGAGTAGGTATGTTGGTGTTTTTCCCCCTAATATTTCTCGACCTTCGCTTGGTGTTAAATTATTAGGGGGCCCCGCCAGTGTGGATTTCGAGTTTAGTAGTAAGCTTGTTATGAAAAGGGTTGCTAAAACTATTGAGCTTATGGATGTTGTTGCTAAGTTTAATGATCCCCAGCGTGAGTTGTTGCTACTGCGTGCATGTGCTGGTATCTCCAAGTTGTATTTTTCTATGCGCACATATCCTCCTCGGGTCTTTGAGAGTTCTCAGGTTTCTTTTGATGCAGCACTTCAATCTTCGTTGGAACGTATTGTCACTGCTTCTGGACCGGGGTTTGGTGATTGGCAATGGAGACTCGCTACCCTACCTTTTGCCCTCGGGGGTCTTGGTGTGTATTCTGTAGGTGATCTCTTGAACTATGCCTTCCTTGCTTCTAGACTTCAATCTGCCAGCTTACAGACTAAGCTTCTCTGTAGTTCTGGTATTGTGTCTACTGGTCCCTCTTTTGATGATGCATTGTGTACGTTTAATGTGAATATGGATATTGACCTTTTGAGTAACCCTAGTGAGATCGCTGCCCCCAAACTTATGAAGAAATTGGCAGATATACATTTCGCACGTGTTGCCCAAACGGTTGAATCTACCTTCCATTTATCTTCTAGACAGATGGCTTTATGGAACTCATTAAAAGAGGATTACACGTCAGATTGGCTTAGGGTGGCACCGATATCCGGATTGGGACAAACTATGAATGCCAGGACTTACCGATGTGTGCTGTGTTATCGATTGGGTGTTCCTCTTTTTACTGTCCAAATGCCATGTTCAGCTTGTTCTAAGGTTTTTCCTGGAGATATTTTCGGAGCTCATGCTGTATCGTGCGCAGGCATAGTTGGTGTCACAACCCACAATTTCAGGTCATTTTTCCAAACTTCGACATTCTACTATTCACAAATTACTATTCATCGATCACTATTCATCATTTTACTATTCATCATTTTTGAGGTCAATTTGACATTCCGAGACATATTCAGAAATTTTACTATTCACTTGACACTATTCATTTCCGAGAGAAAACCACTATTCACGTGCATTACTCATGTCATCGTAAATTTAGTTTACGAGTGTTCAAATTCGCGTAACCGTATTGGTTCAGGAGCGAATTCATGCATTATTATCAGGGACACTTCATACGGACTAGAAATAGTCTGCATATCATCATTAGGGCACTTGCATACTATTCCACTCGTAGGATATCTAAATTAATACTTTTGGTACGATTAACGATTTACGTACGTTTATTTTAAATAAACGCTAATACGCGAACTATAAATGTGTCTAACATGTCCGACACTCCCGACTATGATCCTAATACATTTTTATACTCATTTCTATAATATAAAAACTATAATATTAATTTACCCGGTATTTTGGAAATTTAACTATTACGTATCGTACGTTTAACTTAATAACGACGGTTTTAACCAAAATTAAACGATAATCACCCTAACTCTCCGTACTTGTACCCGACTTATTTTTACAATCTTTATAACTTTATTATGACTCGAATAACTTCGACAAAATTTATTTCTAACAAACCCGGTACCCGATTAAACCTTAAACCTAAACCTAACCTAACTACACTTAACTACTAATACTAATTTTCCTAATTAATCCCAAGACAACCCCCCCCCCCCCCCCCCATTTCCCTCCTTTTAGGACCGGCCACCCCCCCCCCCCCATGGTCTTCAAACTTTAATAACCTCACCAACACTCTTAAATGTCACCTAACATATGTCTCCTAGTATATATTAAATTTTTTTTTCACTTATTTATCACAAAACACTTTTACTTGCAACTAGAAAACTTTTTTCTCTCTTTTCTCTTGAAGGTTGGATCGACCTAGGTGGTCAAGGAGCAAGAAACAACAAATTTTACAAGATCTTGGTATAAACTAGTTTGTATAATCATCCTTGTTTGAGTTTTGAAATAAAAACTCAAGGATTAGTAGGCTTTTTATCATCTAAACTCTCTAAACCATCAAGTAAGTAAACAAACTCATTTTTATGATTTTTACAAGATATTATTATGTTTATATAATTTTCTTACAAGATTTTATACATGCATCAACTTGTACCACTCCATTTTTGTATATATTAACTATCAAGCCCTAGAAATGGAAACATATGAAACCCTTGTTAGACCTAGTGGATTGTTGATGTCTAAGGACCCATGACACCCTAAGAAGGTTTATGGTAGGATTAGATTAGCTTTGTGGTGTTTGAAAGTGGATTGATGGATGATGGAACTAATTTGGAGACTTGAAAATGGTTTTTGAAACTTTTGATATACCTACTGTCCCTATTTTAATTTCGTGGGAAAATCAGTAGATGGTGACTAAGTTTTGACCAAAGATTTAGAAAATACATTCAAAAACGAAACTTTAGGCGAAAGAACGGATTAAAACGAGTTTATAACGAAGGAGATATGATTTTTGCAAAATTAACGACGAAAACTATTTCTTAGAAAACTGCTTGCTGATTGGCAGAATACGACGGGTATTTTGAAGCATTAAACGTAACCTAAAAGAGCCGAGTTATCAAAAATATACTAGTTTATACAAAGACGAATCCGTGGACATAAAGAACAAGGAAAACGAGCCTAAAACGACCGAGTTATACCCGTTTTAACATTGACAAAACTATATATATATATATATATAGTCACAAGTAAAAATAATAACGTACGCGCTAAACGGTATTTTTTTCTAGAAAATATTACTAAGGACTATTTTCTTATCAAACGAATACGTATGATCCAAGAGAATACTTATACGACGTAACGACGTATTTCAAGGTTTTCAATACAAGGAATTTAACACTAACACTTTCTAACGAGATAGTACGACAAGTTATATACTCCTATATAAGGACTTATTTTCCTAAGTATGGAATTTATTTTACTACGACGATAACTAGTATTTTCAAATTACGAGTGGTATGAGTATCATGTGCATGTGCATTCATTTCATTACGGCTTGATCTAAGTTAGATCATGGTTATTCATTTAGGTTGCGGCTAGTACTCGCGCCTCATTGTCCCGACTACTTTTACCTCATTGCACCATCTTTGTACCATCACTTCGAGGTGAGTTCTCATAGCCCCGTTTTAATTCTATATTTTGATTTCAAATCCCACGGGGGAGAATACATTGCATTACTTGTTTTTGTGTACATGCCTAAGTATAAAATTCATACATTGCTTAAGTTGCCTATTTACCACGTCTTGACAAGTCCCCTTATTATATCATGAACCGTTAATTAAGTTCCAAGCGAGTGTGAGTGAATAGATCTATTGAGGGTGACTCCTCCATCTGTGTTTGGGTTGCTCCAACAGTATTACAGATGCATTTCATATCTTTATTATTAGAGTGCCTGGTAAACACTCATTGGGGCCAAGTAACGTCTAGCTTCGGGGTCATGAGCTTAAGAGCCAATGTATATACTTTCCGGACATCCTATTTCTTGGCATTACTTATGGCAATTTGTACACTAGATTTACTTATAAACCTATGATTATTCACCAACTTTATGTTGACCGTTTTTCGCAATGTATTTCTCAGGTATCTAAGGCATATTCTCATGGCATTGCATGGAGTCACTTTGTGTATCAAGGATGACGCGTCTCTTTTGGATTTCATGCACTTTGAACTATCGTTTGATTGTACTAAACTTGTTTCCTAAAACCTTTTCCAACTTTTGGGACCTATGTTTTATAACTCTGAATATTTTGAATGAATCAAACGATGTATTTTATAAACGACACTTTAGGTCATTCAATATTTCCTTGCTTGTGTGCTATGATCCGTTACACCCTCAGGTATTCCATTCCGCTGCCATTCAGGTATTTTGGGGGTGTGACAGTTGGTATTAAACATCGGCACAATGTTGTGCGTGATGTTCTTGTTGATATATGTTCTCGGTCTGGCATTTCAGTTCGTAAGGAGGTGGATATTGGGCTTCGTGGAGAGAATGACAAAACCTTACGTCCAGCCGATATGTTACTTTACTCTTGGGATGGTGGCCTTGATGTTTGTGTTGATCTTACAGGATCGTCACCTTTGACGCGTTCGTGTATGGTTGATTTTATGCCCGGTCGGGCGGTTATTGAAGCCGCACAACGTAAACTTGTCAAGTACGCAGCTAAATGCGCTGATATCGGATATGGGTTCCTCCCATTTTCATTCTCTTCTTTTGGAGAACTTGAAAAGGATGCAGTGTCCTTATTAAAGCGCATTAGACGATTCTCTATGACCCAAGATATTGGAGCGCGTGCTGCTCCGCATATTTTTAGTAGGATTGGTTTTGCTATAGCTAGAGGTGTGGGGGCTCAGTTAGTATCTCGGCTCCCCACTAATTTCTTGTAAAATCCTATTTGTTTTTCAATAAAGTGATGTTACATTAAAAAAAAAAAAAAAATAATAATAATAATAATAATAATAATAATAATAATAATAATAATAATAATAATAATAATAATAATAATATGTGGAACTACAAATATATAGGTTTGGGTAATTATAATTTATAAATGTCACTGGTTTGGAATTAAGGTGAGTACTCGTGACTTTTACTAAACAGGGATTAACACTATAAGTCATGATTATGCATTGCATCTAATTATTGTTACATATATGTGATTTATTGTTATATACATGTGCATTTGCATTTCATGAAGTTACACATGCACATTGTTTTAATTAAATATTGGGTGATGGACAATTTGAATGAAAAATTCTTGTTAATAATTCAAGTATGTTTTAAGTTTGATTTCGACTTGAAACAATAAGACTAGCAAAAAGGGTTAGTAAAAAATTACTAATAGTCCGTAACACAATAATCGGGATCCCATAAGTTATATGTGTTGTTGTCATTTATCATGCATTTTAATCATATGTGCGATATTTTTACACACGACCTCACCAAACCTTTAAGCTTACGCATTTATTGTGCATCTTTATGTTCGAACTAATAGGTACAAACTCGAGAAGACGAATGGACTAACTAAAGGGACCAATTAGGCTCAACATCCTTATGGCTCGAATGTTTTAATTTTTGTACTTTAAGTTGTATCTTTAAGATATTGAAAAGCTTTTATACTTTGACTGTCGTTGCAAACTTATGTTTTTAATGCTACATAATGTATTTTACCTTTGAAATCACGTGTTTTATCTAATTACTCGACTTAGCTGGAAGTCAATAAAAACATTTCAACTTAAAAATTATGAATGTAGGCCGCCTAGATATTGAAATCGATGTTTTAACAAACTTCTTATATATTTCTGTGAACCACCAATGATTGGTATTTTATTATTGCATCTATATATAATTATCGATATTGAGATACTCTATTATTTGACAACAAAAATGGCAGAAGCAAGTGCACACGCATTAAAACTCGCTGGAAAAATATCTATAATCACCGGGGGAGCAAGCGGAATCGGAGAAGCAACAGCTCGTCTCTTTGCTTCCAATGGCGCGTTCGTAGTAATCGCAGACATCCAAGACGAATTAGGCCAAAAAGTATCCAACTCAATCGGGCCACAACACTGCACGTACTTCCACTGCGACATCTCCAGCGAAGATGACGTCATCTCACTCATCAACTTCACAATCGAAAAATATGGTCGTCTCGACATCATGTTCAGCAACGCTGGAATCGTAAGTATCAGTAAACAAACTGTGTTAGATCTCGACCTAACACAGTTTGATAAACTATTTGCTATCAACACGCGTGGCACGGCTGCATGCGTGACGCATGCAGCGCGTGCCATGGTTAACCAGCGTGTGAAAGGAAGCATCATATGTACCACAAGTGTGGCAGCTTCCAAAGGAGCGAGTATACGTACGGATTACGTGATGTCAAAACACGCGGTGTTAGGATTGGTACGTTCCGCGAGTAAACAGTTAGGTGTTCATGGAATAAGAGTGAACTGTGTATCGCCGTCTGCTGTAGTGACGGGGATATCGAATAGGTCTCCTGAGGAGATTGAGAAGACCATGAAGGTGTATGAAGGTTTATCAAGTTTGAAAGGAGTGCGATTGAATGTGGAGGATGTAGCGGAAGCTGTGGTGTTCCTCGCATCGGACAGTTCGAAGTTTGTGACCGGACATGAACTTGTGGTTGATGGGGGGTTGACGAAACTACCTGATGAAGATGATGTTAAAATGTATAATTGTTGATGTATTTAACACGATGATCTACTGTTTTAATTTATAAACTATGGTTGTTAATATTTACTTTTGTATTTTGTAATTTTTTTTTTTTTTTTTTTTTTTTTTTTTTTTTTTTTTTTTTTTTTTCACTTGAAAAGAACAAAGTTATGTTTTTGTGAAGGAAAGCCTTTGGTATGATTAGGGATGACAATGGGCGAGAAAAAACACACAACCCGCGGGTATCCATCATAAACGGGTAGGTCGTGGGTGAACATCTTTACCCATCAGAGTGGTGGGTGGGTGACGGGTGAGGCATACCCATCGCGGGTAAACCCATGACACCCATTTAAAATACCCATGAGTATACCCGTCAATATACCCGTAAGTTTACCCATACACCCATGTTAAAATTAATTATACTAATTAAAATATTTATGATGTTGCGGGTATACATTTAACAGTTACCATCAAGTCTCAAAAAAACACATTAATCTAAAAGTTTGTTTGAGTTTCAAGACTAAAAAGATAGTATAAAAGATCAAATAATCAAAGTTGTATTTGGCAAATTGATTGGTATCTTATTACGCAGTTTCATAGTTAGTTTTTATATCATCGTTTTGTAATTTTGTTGCATAACACTAACACATGGGCAACAAATACCCGCGGGCAAGGGCATGGGTAAAAATTTGTGCCCATTGGTGGGTGACGGGTGGGTGATGGGTGAGAAAAAAACTACGTGGGCGGGTGACGGGTTAGAGGTACCCGTGCCCATTACCCACGGGTGTCATCCCTAAGTATGATCAAACATGGATGTTTTAACATAATGTGTTAAGAAACTATTTTGCACTCTTAGAGCACAAGGTGCAAGGCCGCCGTTGGGCTTCGCCATCTGAGTTGGCAAGCTCAACGGCGAGCCGTTGCTCGCCGCCACACCAAACGGCCCTCGCCGTTGCTCGTTGTTGGTCACCTCCCCGTGGCCACGGCGAAGCAAATTTCTGACATTCCATTTTTTTTTTCTTTTTTTTTTCTCCTTTGAATTAATATACCATAGATCATGAACAGTGGTTGGGCTGGGAATTTTAAGACCTGGGCATGGAATTTTAAGAAGAAGAAGAAGAACTGGGCATGGAATTTTAAGAAGAAAAAGAACGTGAACAGTGTATGCATTCTTTCTTTTGAAAGTCTGTTTAAAAAATAAATAAATAAAAAAATAAAGTGAATGTATAAAATAAATAAAGTAAATAGAAGTATGTGTTGTTGTTTTTTTTATTGTCGTATCGATTTTTTTTTCGTATTGTAACTTTTTTATTTGATGAAATAAAATTAGTATGTTCTGTTATTTTTAAGTATTTGTGAAATGAATTTAATTTATTTAATGAAATAAATAAAAAAAATAAATGTGTAAGAGGTGGGGCCCTAATGGGGAAGTTGAGGTTTGTTGTTTGGTGAGGGGGGGTTTGTTGTGGTTAGTTGAAGTTGAGGTGTTTTGGTGATGCGGCATGGTGGGGCCCGAATGGAGAGGCAATGACTCAACTTTGCACCTTGTGCTCTTAGGGTACTGGGAGTACATGCGGTAAGGTGGATTGCGGTACCCCTTACCGCAAATCAACACCGCCGCCTCCATTACCATACCGCACGGGGCATTGTTTTGAGTGAGTTTCTCACGCACGGGGAAGGAAAAATTTGAACGTTGATTTGGGACCGTTGGGCATACAACGGTTACTTTTTTTTTTATATATATATAAATTGGTCTAGTGTTTGGTGGGTAGAAAGCAAAAAAAAAAACATTACTGAGCAAAAAAAAAAAACATTACCGAGAGAAAAAAACAATGGAACGTGGAGGTAAAAATAGAGATCCAAGAAGAGGTAGTCGTGGAGCGAGAGGTGGCTCGAGAGGCACAATTCGTCCTCGAATCCAATCACAACCCGGTTTCGAATCTTCTCAACCACAACCTTACCGGCCCGAAATGTATCCTCAATCTCCACCATTTTTTTACTCCCAACAACCCCTCCCGCAAATTCCCACTAACTTCGATCCGTTTGATCCGAGCTATACCCAACAATCCCCACCGCCAATTCCACCTTTCAACCCGTACGCGCCCCGCTTTAACCAAGAAAAAAGGCGTGAACGGGTTAGTGAACCGTTACCCATTGTTGATGATGCCGAAGATGATGAATATTACAACAATGTTGACGTGGTACCCGAGACACAACCATTTGATGACGAGGTCGAAGAGGATGACGAGGTCGAACCTCACGTACAAAAGAAAAAAAAAACCAAGTAAGTCTTGGACACCCGATGAGGAGGAGGCGTTAGCTAAGTCTTGGATCAAAATTTCGGTGGACAAAGTTGTTGGCGACCGTCAAACAAAGATGGGATTTTGGAAGCGAGTTCTAATTCATTTTCAAAGCCTTGTCCCGAGAACCGAACGCATTCATCATCAATTGAACTCGAAATGGACTCCTATGCATACTTTGATCGCTGCGTTCAACGGTTACTACACACAAGCGGTATATTTTTATATTTATGTTTTTTTTATATTTATTTATTTTTTTGGATATTGTTTTTTATTGTATATTTTTATATTTATGCTTTTTTTATATTTATTTATTTTTTTGGATATTTTTTGTTTTTATTGTATATTGTAGAACCGTTTGAGAGATAGTGGGTGCAATGATATTCAAGTCCTTGAAAGAGCCAATCGTGATTTTGAAAAACAATATAAGAAAACTTTCGCGCATTCGAAAGCGTGGCATATTCTCAAAGATCAAGCAAAGTGGAAACAACAATCGTTGGTTAGTCAGATGCAAGAATCCACGGGATTGAGCAAGAAAAGAAAGTCATCGGAGTCAAGTAGCGCTCAAACGGCAACAAACGATACTCCAACAAACGATACTCCAATAAATGTGGAAGATTTTGAGTGTGACTTACCGAACCTCAACGAGAACCCAACTCCATCACGTGAATCGAAAGGCAAAAAAAAAATTGAATTCTGGAGATTCAAGCCGAAGCTCGATGCGTGATACCCTTGCAAGTTACACGGCCGAAAAGAAAATTTTAATGCAAGCGCAGTTGGAGGTTCAAAAGAAAAAGGACGAATAATATTTCAAGTTTCTTGATGGAGAGGTGATGAATCGTGACATGAGGTTCGTTATGGATCCGCATGACCATATCCCAGACCCGACTTTTAAGGATTTCGTCATCAACAAGAAACGCGAGATATGCGCAAAATACGGTTGGCCGTGTAGTTTGTAGGATTTAATGGTTTTAATTTTAGTTTTCATGGAACTTTAGTTATTTTATGTTTTTTAATAATATTATGTAATGTTTTTTTTTATTTTTAATGAAATTTTAGTTTTTTTTATAATTTTAATGGAATTTAAAAAAAAATAAAGAAAAAAAAAGAAAAAAGAAAAAAAGAAAAAAGGGAAAAAAGAAAAAAAAAAATGAAGTGAGTGAAGGGTGAGTGAAGTAGCGCCTCCAAAAAAGAAGTGAGTGAAGGGTGAGTGATGGAAAAGTGGAGAATGATGTGGCGCAAAGGGATTGGTTGGGTGTGAGTGAAGGAAATGGGAGTGAGTGGTGTACTCCCACCACCCTTAAAAGTTCAAGGTATCAAAATGACACTGTTTGTCAACTTCAGGATACTTATACGCGTTTTGGCCTTTTTATAACAACAAATGTCAACTCTTCTCCTTAACAAAATACATAGATAAGCCTTCATTTGTATTACTGTATACTTGTCATGGCAACAAGCCTTGTGTTTGTTAATGTCAAAACCCTTTAAAAGCCTTCTCATACATGGGAATTAATGTTACATGGATTCTAGATGAAATATAGTGTCATTTTTTTTATAATGTTTTCAGTATTTAAAACGCGAAAACTTTCGTATTACACAAATATAATCAATATTGTTGAGCAATTATCATTTTGCACGAAGCCTATATAACAGATATACCATCCCTGGCACTTTGCTCCCAGATAGGTACCCACCTCCGCAAAACCTATGGGCTCACTGGAGAGACTTTGTGGATAAGAGCTCAAGAGTCCGAGAGTCTCGGCTCACTCCAGTTGGGCCCCACTAGGCCAGGAGAGTTGCCGGAGCTATTCCTTGTGGGGTGGACAATGGCTGGTGCCAAAAGGCACCCGGGGTCAGGGTGTTCCCGCCAATTTACACCTTTTTGTGGATAACAGATATACCATCTATTATGTTTGTTACCAGCTCAGAATAAAACATTCTACCTAGTACCAACTCAGTTACAAGGATGCTACAATTATGTTTCTAAAATAATTCTCTTTGATTTGTCAACTTGACGACTTTTGGAGGGTACGTTGTGTGAATTGCTTAGAAGATTCTCATCATTTGATACTACAATTTTGTAGGAACTTAAGTGTTTGACTTTATATATTAGTTGTCTGATCCACATACTTAAGTTTGAACAAGTCTTTTGCTGTAATAGTTTTATTGACATAACTGAAATTATGAACTTTCAAAGAAAATGTGGATGCATACATCAACCTGTTTTATTAAAAACTAATTTTCTGCTTGAAATGATCAGATAATATCATGCAAGTTGCTGTATTGTAAATTGATTTGTACAATATATAAATTGATAATGTTGTTTATATTTTGTCAACTGGTGGTTAGGTCTTCCTCTATAAAACAAAGATCTGTGAAGTATGCTAGAACTAAGCCAATGCTAACGAGTATTGTTGAATCAGTTTTGGTATAAGATCATGGGAAACTGGTTATGTTTGGTTCAAGTAGATCAATCTACTGTTGCTATCAAGGAAACTTTTGGGAAGTTTGATGATGTTCTCCAACCCGGTTGTCATTGTGTGCCTTGGATATTCGGTAGGAAGCTTGCTGGCCATCTCACGCTAAGGCTTCGACAGTTGGATGTCAAGTGCGAGACCAAAACTAAGGTCTTTTTTTCCCTTCATATCTAAATATATGTTGGCCTGTTTATTTATTTTGTAGTAAATGGGGGTGTTTGGAATCGCTAGTAAACTGCTTATCAATTTTCCAAGGTGTTTGAGTTTTGGTAATTAAACAAATTATGCTTATTAACATAAACAAATTATCAGGTTATATACTGTTATAAGAATTTGGAAACAAATTGTTATAAAAAAGCAATCTCTAACTGTTTATTGAAAACAACTTTTTTCACCTTTAAGCCTTTTTAATTAAGAACCGGTAATCTTGATATTCAATGACCCAAGTAGAGGTCACAGTGAAACAACTATAACACTGAGCTTGATTAGTCTTTTATAAATCTTATGCCGTTTAATAGGTGTTTTAAATAAGATCTGAATAAGCATTAAATGATTAACTGATTAACAGTTATGGATTATTGGTATTCCACTAAATATTCAATTAGATAACATTCATGATCTTTGTGAAACTGATATAGTTATTCTTTTTCAGGACAATGTCTTTGTTAATGTTGTAGCTTCAATACAATACCGTGCCATAGCTGAAAAGGCAAGTGAGGCGTTCTATAACTCAGCAACACAAGTATCCAAATCCAGGCCTATGTGTTTGATGGTAAAAACCGAAAACAACTTAGAGATAAACTTTTTAATGTTCCTTTTCTTAATCTTTGGTCATATATTCACATGTTTTCGATATCTTAACAATGTACATGTGCGTATTCTTTATTTCTAGTTATAAGAGCTACTGTTCCAAAGCTTAATCTTGATGATGTTTTCGAGCAAAAGAATGAAATTGCCAGGGCTGTTGAAGACCAACTAGAGAAGGTAACATAATCGAATCAATCAGCAGTCATTTGATATCTTTACAAGCGTGGCCGTGGGTGGTAATTTGAGGCAATATACTTGTAGGATATATATGTTTCTATCTAAAACTAGTCAAAAAGGGTAGAATAAAACGAAAAAAGCTAAAGATGAGACGAGATATGGGTGGAACGGGTCAAAAGACGACTAAAGTGTATTTTAGTTCATAAAACCTTCTGAATCATTTTCAAAAGCAAAAGTTAGAATATCATTTACATGGTATAGTATTTTTAATCATTTTGATCTGTTACTCAACGCTCCCAACTTGCCCGATTCGCCACCTTGACTATGAAGCTGAGACTCTAAAGTTGGTTGTGAGTTTGTGACACTTCTTTCTTTGAAATTGTTTTTAGGCCATGTCTGCATATGGTTTTGAGATTGTTCAAACATTGATTGTCGATATAGAACCAGATGAACGTGTGAAGAAAGCAATGAATGAGATCAATGCAGGTAAATTCTCTACCCATGTGTGTCCCCTACATGATCTATCTCTGAAAAGTGAGCCATTTAGTAATTTTTGCTTCCAAATTTGCCCTTTAAAATATTGTGCTCCAAACCTTCAGTCAAGGCCCATTTTATCTTTTTTTCTTACAGATGAAACAGATAAACTTGGATAACATAAGTGAAAGGTCGCAAGTTCTATCCTCGCAAGGAGCTCACAATGTTATCTTTAATTTGCCTTCTCTAAAAAAAACATAAAACAGGCTTAATGAGTCAAACAGGTACAGACTTGCCAAGGTCTAAGCAAAATTTATAGCACCACATTGATCGTTCTATTAAGATTCCGCAATTATTGTTATAATATAGTTTTAGTACTAATATTAAGCACATCATCATCTCAAAAAATTTAAAAATATATATGACAAAAAAGTTTGCTGGTCAGCATGATCTGCTCATTTGGACCTATTACCAACCCAAACGACCCACCCATTATTACACCTCTAAATAGTATCTTTGTACACCTCCAGCTGCAAGGATGAGGTTGGCAGCCACTGAAAAAGCCGAAGCTGATAAGATTCTCCAAATAAAGAGAGCCGAGGGTGAGGCTGAAGCAAAGTATCTATCTGGTTTAGGTATTGCACGTCAACGACAAGCCATAGTGGATGGTTTGAGAGATAGTGTGTTAGGGTTCTCAGTCAATGTTCCTGGAACCTCTGCTAAAGATGTTATGGACATGGTTCTAGTGACTCAGTATTTCGACACGATGAAGGAAATCGGTGCTGCATCAAAATCATCTGCTGTGTTTATCCCTCATGGACCTGGCGCTGTCCGTGATGTTGCTACTCAAATACGTGATGGACTTTTTCAGAGCAGCAGCATTAACAGCTGATCATCAAAAAAAAAACTTATAAATGTAATGTAATGTTAAACTTGAAACTACAGCTTTCTGTATGGTGTTATTGTGTTTATATACTTTAAGTTTGTATGTAAGTATTTATATATATCATGTTTATTATTTGGTGATCCATTGTAGCAAGTTGTACAACAATCTTTATGAAAACTATGTATGCTGGATTGGGCTTTAACTCTTATCGGTTGATTATTGATTCTAAGTTACAAAGGTTTTCATGAAACTTGTTTTCCATTGTTATTAGTACTTATTCATTTACTCCGGATTCTATACCCAGTTTTTTCGTGACCCAAACAAAACCGGTTACCAACTAGACCTAAACAAGTGATGCTAAGGTTGTCGTTACTTTTTTAATTGTGATGTTAAAGGGCTTGGAATTAAATCTTTATGACATTAATATCGTTTAACAGAATGTACGAAATACTCGACACTCAAGAGTTTGCATTAATTTAAGAGAATGTAGCTGATACTCGACACTCAATTCTTAGGCAATCAACTACGTACTTATTCTTCCATCAACTTACCCGATTTATTGAGAGATTGGTTGAGGTTGATCATCTTCCACCTCGAATTAGTTGGGTCATGCCAACTTTCTACTAAAAGACATCAAAATAAGACAACACAAAACATGATCAACATATTATCAGCATTGTCATATACTCTTTACTTTCCTCCAAAACTAATTGTAAAGGATAAAATGTATTAAGCATCAACAGACAGAGGTCTTGCTTGAAGCAGTCTCTTTACCCTATGGAATCGCTCCACCAGGATTTGGTATGTTGATGTGGTGTATTAAGCATCAACAATTTCCGGCATAAATTCAATGACGATAAATAGCTTGAAATTCGAAGCCTTAGTCACTAATATAAGTTACCTTTCACACACACATTAATTAGCTTATCTATGCTTTATATCATGCTTTGTACATCTATTGGAGCATGAATTCTCAAGAAAAGTATCAATTAAAAATTAAATAGCTTACATGTTAAGTATTACATAAAACTTTGTATCCTAGAAATTTGAAACAATTTTTAGCTTTGTATAGAATAGTACATAATGTTGGTTATTAAGTGTTAACAAGTTTTCAGATTAGGATTAAGATAATCAATAAGGTACCGGATATTCACTTGAAATCGTGGTATCACTTTCCAATAGAAACTATTCGACCCTATGCCTGGGTTACACGAATATCTCTATGGGATAAGACCAAGTGATGTTCTTATCTTAGGCACAAACCAAGAACCAGATGCGTATTCAAGTGTTTAGGGTTTTGTGATTTCGTATATTCATGCAGATGTATTATGACCTCTATTTATAATAGAGAATACTCAAACCTAGCCCATGGAATTATGTATAATTAACGGCCCATTAATTATAACATAATACTTTCCATAATAGTAGGAATCAGTAGTTAAAAACGAGCAGCAGAATAAACTGATACCGTCAGCAAAATCATTCTAGCAGCAGAATCCTTCATCAGCAGAAACAGATTCCACTAGCAGAAACTGATTCTACTAGCAGAAACAGATTCTACTAGTATAACCACTATTGAGTCAGGGAATTCAGTGACCAAATGGGTGTACATTCCGTACCTCCAAACCCATTATCAGGTGTGAATTAATCCCTCAAGTGCACTAAATTTTCTAACAAACCTCCCCAAATTTAGTTCACTTCCTTTGCATGAAAAATTAAACACAAAACAAAACAAGTGCATAAATGAAAATATCCTGAGGATTGAATTTCCACATTAGTACATATACTTTCAAATATTCGAGAATCAGGGTGTTCTAAGAATTGAACCCTTCAACCCATTTGAATACCTGATGATAAATACACACAAGTTTTCAAACACTAAAATACTCCTGACACTATACAAGCCATGTGTCCATATCCAATTCATAAATGTTGTAAAAGCTAAAAGTCCAAAGCTTCCTGAAGCGGCAAAACTTCAACATTCACATAGGTGGTTCATCTTTAATTCATGCTCCTGCTTAGCACTTTTTCAAAGAAAATTAACCATTAAGAAGTTATGACTTCATCCTCCTTTCCAGCAGGTAACAAGCACAACCATGGGATGCTTGTGATACATGTGCTTCAGTCCACTAAATGATCAGCTTTCCACATTGAACTCAGCTTCCAAGTTTCCTTAGAAGGGAGTTGGGTATCCTTGCATTCAGTGACTAAGTTGGACTTAAACCCATCGCTTTAGCAGACTTCAAAACTAAGTCTCTGGCCAAACCCTTCGTCAAGTGATCAGCTAAGTTTTGTTGAGATTTAACAAACTCAATAGATATCACCCCATTCATGATAAGCTCACGAATCATGCTATTCCTAACACCTAAGTGTCTAGACTTCCCATTGTACATCTGGCTATAAGCCTTTGCCAATGTAGCAGCACTATCACAACGAATAGAAATAGGTGCTATAGGTTTAGGCCATAATGGAATCTCAAGAAGCAAGTTTTTCAACCATTCAGCTTCTTTGCCAGCAGCAGCTAAAGCCACAAATTCAGATTCCATGGTTGAACTGGTAATGCAAGTTTGTTTCTTGGATGCCCAAGAAATTGCACCTCCACCAAGTAGGAATACCCAGCCACTAGTAGACGAATTATCTTCAGTGTTACTGATCCAACTTGCATCAGTGTATCCTTCTAGTACTGAAGGGTAACCAGTATATGAGAGACTATAATCCATAGTTCTCTTCAAATACTTAAAGACCCTCTGAATTGCTTGCCAATGATGAGTACTAGGATTACTAGTATACCTGCTCAGTTTACCCACAGCAAAAGCAATGTCAGGTCTTATACAAGTCATGGCATACATCAAGCAGCCAATCACCCTAGAATACTCAAGTTGAGATACAGCTTTGCCAGTATTAGGCATTAGCTTCTCACTTTTATCCATAGGAGTACTCACTGGAGTACAATCAAAGTAATTAAATTTCCTTAACACCTTCTCAATGTAATGAGACTGAGAGATAGAAATTTTGTTACTTTCATGTTTAATCCTAATACCAAGGATAACATCAGCCTCCCCCATATCCTTCATGGAGAACTTTGATGACAAAAATTCTTTTGTAAGATCAACTTGATTTTGGTCAGTGCCAAAGATCAACATGTCATCAACATATAGACAAATGATGACTCCTTTACCAGATTCATCAAATTTGCTATATACACATTTGTCAGCTTGATTAAGTAAATAACCACTAGACAAAACCACTTCATCAAACTTTTGATGCCATTGCTTAGGTGCCTGTTTTAGTCCATAAAGAGACTTAATCAGTTTACACACCTTGTTTTCATTGACAGGCATGATGAAGCCCTGAGGTTGGCTCATGTAAACCTCCTCATCTAAATCACCATTCAAGAAAGCTGTCTTCACATCCATCTGATGAATAATCAGATTGTGAATTGATGCCAAAGCAATTAGCAATTTTATGGTATTAATACGTGCCACTGGAGCATAAGTATCAAAGTAGTTTATTCCTGACTATTGTTTAAAGTCTTGAATAACTAATCTTGCCTTGAACTTTTCAACAGTTCCATCTACCTTCATTTTCTTTTTGAA
This sequence comes from Artemisia argyi, assembly GCA_030686995.1. Classification (NCBI taxonomy): domain Eukaryota; kingdom Viridiplantae; phylum Streptophyta; class Magnoliopsida; order Asterales; family Asteraceae; genus Artemisia; species Artemisia argyi. The sequence goes on from CM060701.1 coordinate 46,196,951, forward strand.
AATCCATTTGCAACTTAGAGGTTTGCAACCAGGTGGTAGATCAGTTAACACATAAGTGTTATTGCCCATAATTGAGTCCATCTCATCATTTATTGCTTTTTTCCAAAAAGCAACATCCTGGGACTTCATTGCTTCTTCAAATGTTTTGGGATCATCCTCCACAATGAAGCAATAGGAGTATTGGTCAGAGACCTCACTCCTTGTACCTTCAATTAAGTATAATTGAAACTCAGGCCCAAATGATTTTGGAGTCCTCACCCTATTGCTCCTTCTGAGCTCAGGTTCAGGTTGTTGTTCCACAACCTCAGCAGGAACCTCAGCAGGAACCTCATCAGATACTTATGAAACACCATTGTCATTGGTTCCATTTGGAATCCTTTGACTTGGTCTAGGGATAGATGAGAATCTATTCTCACCAAAGAGTGCATCCCTTGATTCAATTATTGAGTTAATTGAAACAGACTCACGAGGTTCTATAACATAAAACCTATATGCCTTGGAATGCTCAGCATATCCAACAAAGATGCATTCAATGCCTCTTTCACCCAAAGTTTTCTGCTTTGGATCAGGGAGTCTTACAACAGCCCTACAACCCCATATCCTAAGATAATTAAGGTTAGGTTTCTTTTTAGTCCAAAGTTCATAAGGGGTAACTTTGTTCCTTTTGTTGGGAACCCTATTTAATAAATAGCAAGCTGTTAACATAGCTTCACCCCAAAACCCTTGACTCAGTCCTGAATAGGACAGCATGGAATTAACCATCTCCTTCAGCACCTTGTTTTTCCTTTCAGAAATACCATTTTGCTGAGGAGTATAAGGGGCAGTCGTTTCATGGATTATACCAACAGACTGAAAATACAGAGTATCCATGTACTCACCTCCCCTATCAGTCCTTAATCTTTTGATCAAGGAACTTTGTTGCAATTCAACTTCAGTTTTAAATACTTTAAATTTATCTAATGCTTCATCCTTAGTATGTAACAAATAAACGTAACAAAACCTAGAAGCATCATCAATAAAAGTCACAAAGTATTTCTTGTTACCCAAAGAGCAAGTAGCATGAAGATCACATAGATCACTATGAATCAGCTCCAAAACTTTAGTTTCATGTTTTACACTTTGAAATAGTTTCTTAGTTATCTTGTTCAACATACAAGTTTTACACTTTTCAGTGTTCATATCAAAAGCTGGTATTAACCCATCCTTGGATATATCTTGCATTCTTTTAAAATGTACATGGCCAAGTTTTGCATGCCATAGGTTTGAATCATAAAGTTTAGATGTAGATATAAAAGCAGAATCAATATTATCATGAACAATATTAAGTCTAAACATTTGATTACATAAATAACCAAAACCAATAAACACACCATTTTTAGACAAAACAAACTTACCAGATTCAATAACTTGTTTATAACCACAATTATTCAAAACACTACTAGAAACCAAATTCTTTCTAATATTAGGAACATGTAAAACATTAAACAAAGAAACAATCTTTCCAGAACTAAACTTTAAATCAACACATCCTTTTCCATGCACCAGGGCAGTTGACTCGTTTTCGATATGAAGAATAGAACCATCATTCATTGACTCATAGGTCTTGAACCAGCTTCTATCTTTACACACATGAATTGTTGCTCCAGAGTCAACCCACCACGCAAAATCATCATCCTGCACAAAGTAAATGTCAGATATATATGTAACATAATAAATCTTAAAAGACTTATTAAACATATTCTGACCTTTCAGAGAATTGGTGTTACCATTCCCTCCACTTGTGCCTGATCCATTGGATTTGTTTCCAACTTTACCACCCTTGCAATCTTTCCTGAAGTGTCCAGGTTTCCCACACTTCCAACAAGTCACCTTAGGTTTCTTGTTAAGATCAGATTTGGTGTTATCTTGATGCTTACGCTTGCCCTTGTTGTCATTGTACTTGGTGGAGTTGTTATGCTCCACCATATTGACAACTGATGGACCAGTAGCAGTGCTACTCTTTGGCTTGTCAATGTCTTGAGCTTTGAGTGAATCCTCAATGCGCAAATGACTGCCCAACTCAACAAGAGTTAACTCCTCCTTCTTATGCTTAAGCATATGCTTGAAATCTTTCCAAGAGGGAGGCAGTTTATCGATGATACACGAGACTGAAATAGCCTCATCCATGTTCATCTTGTGTTGTGTGAATCGACCAAGTATACTAAGAAGTTCATTGTATTGTTCCATGACAGGTCTAGAATCAACCATTTTGTAATTGTAAAAACTACTTACAAGGAACTTCTTACTTGATGCATCCTCAGCCATATATTTGGCTTCCAAGGAATCCCATAGTTCTTGAGAAGTTTCAACATTCTGATAAATATCAAATAGAGAATCAGACATACCATTGAGAATTAAACCTCTGCAAACATAATCATCATTCTCCCACTTGCTTCTTGCCCTCATCTGATCCATAGTAGCATCATCTCCAAAATCTTCTGGAATCTCAGTTGTTAGAACATAAACCACATTCATACTTGACAACAAGAAGTGCATCTTCTTTTACCATCTTCTGAAATCAACACCTTCAAACTTTTCCAACTTGGAAAAGTTAGCAGCCATTTGTCTTATAGCAGCAACCATTGATTATCACTAATAGTTTCTATTGATTGTTGGTTATTAAGTGTTAACAAGTTTCCAGATTAGGGTTAAGATAATCAGTAAGGTACCGGATATTCACTTGAAATCGTGGTATCACTTTCCAATAGAAACTATTCGACCCTATGCCTGGGTTACACGAATATCTCTACGGGATAAGACCAAGTGATGTTCTTGTTTTAGGCATAAGCCAAGAACCAAATGCGTATTCAAGTGTTTAGGGTTTTGTGATTTCGTATATTCATGCAGATGTATTATGACCTCTATTTATAATAGAGAATACTCAAACCTAGCCCATGGAATTATGTATAATTAACGGCCCATTAATTATAACATAATACTTTCCATAATAGTAGGAATCAGTGGTTAAAAATGAGCAGTAGAATAAACTGATACCGTCTGCAGAATCATTTTAGCAGCAGATTCTACTAGCACAATCCATCAGCAGAATCCTTCATCAGCAGAATCAAATCAGCAGAAAAAAATTCCACTAGCAGAAACTGATTCTACTAGCAGAAACAGATTCTACTAGTATAACCACTATTGAGTCAGGGAATTCAGTGACCAAATGGGTGTACACTCCGTACCTCCAAACCCATTATCAGGTGTGAATTAATCCCTCAAGTGCACTAAATTTTCTAACAATCCTCCCCAAATTTAGTTCACTTCCTTTGCATGAAAAATTAAACACAAAATAAAACAAGTGCATAAATGAAAATATCATGAGGATTGAATTTCCACATTAGTACATATACTTTCAAATATTCAAGAATCAGGGTGTTCTAAGAATTGAACCCTTCAACCCATTTGAATACCTGATGATAAATACATATAAGTTTTCAAACACTAAAATACTCCTGACACTATACAAGCCATGTGTCCATATCCAATTCATAAATGTTGTAAAAGCTAAAAGTCCAAAGCTTCCTGAAGCGGTAATACTTCAACATTCACATAGGTGGTTCATCTTTAATTCATGCTCCTGCTTAGCACTTTTTCAAAGAAAAATAACCATTAAGAAGTTATGACTTCATCCTCCTTTCCAGCAGGTAACAAGCACAACCTTGTGATGTTTGTGATACATGTGCTTCAGTCCACTAAATGATCAGCTTTCCACATTGAACTCAGCTTCCAAGTTTCCTTAGAAGGGAGTTGGGTATCCTTGCATTCAGTGACTAAGTTGGACTTAAACCCATCCCTTTAGCAGACTTCAAAACTAAGTCTCTGGCCAAACCCTTCGTCAAGTGATCAGCTAAGTTTTGTTGAGATTTAACAAACTCTATAGATATCACCCCATTCATGATAAGCTCAGGAATCATGCTATGCCTAACACCTAAGTGTCTAGACTTCCCATTGTACATCTGGCTATAAGCCTTTGCCAATGTAACAGCACTATCACAACGGATAGAAATAGGTGCTATAGGTTTAGGCCACAATGGAATCTCAAGAAGCAAGTTTTTCAACCATTCAGCTTCTTTGCCAGCAGCAGCTAAAGCCACAAATTCAGATTCCATGGTTGAACTGGTAATGCAAGTTTGTTTCTTGGATGCCCAAGAAATTGCACCTCCACCAAGTAGGAATACCCAGCCACTAGTAGACGAATTGTCTTCAGTGTTACTGATCCAACTTGCATCAGTGTATCCTTCTGATACTGAAGGGTAACCAGTATATGAGAGACTATAATCCATAGTTCTCTTCAAATACTTAAAGACCCTCTGAATTGCTTGCCAATGATGAGCATTAGGATTACTAGTATACCTGCTCAGTTTACCCACAGCAAAAGCAATGTCAGGTCTTATACAAGTCATGGCATACATCAAGCAGCCAATCACCCTAGAATACTCAAGTTGAGATACAGCTTTGCCAGTATTAGGCATTAGCTTCTCACTTTTATCCATAGGAGTACTCACTGGAGTACAATCAAAGTAATTAAATTTCCTTAACACCTTCTCAATGTAATGAGACTGAGAGATAGAAATTTTGTTACTTTCATGTTTAATCCTAATACCAAGGATAACATCAGCCTCCCCCATATCCTTCATGGAGAACTTTGATGACAAAAATTCTTTTGTAAGATCAACTTGATTTTGGTCAGTGCCAAAGATCAACATGTCATCAACATATAGACAAATGATGACTCCATTACCAGATTCATCAAATTTGCTATATACACATTTGTCAGCTTGATTAAGTAAATAACCACTAGACAAAACCACTTCATCAAACTTTTGATGCCATTGCTTAGGTGCCTGTTTTAGTCCATAAAGAGACATAATCAGTTTACACACCTTGTTTTCATTGCCTGGCATGATGAAGCCCTGAGGTTGGCTCATGTAAACCTCCTCATCTAAATCACCATTCAAGAAAGCTGTCTTCACATCCATCTGATGAATAATCAGATTGTGAATTGATGCCAATGCAATTAGCAATCTTATGGTACTAATACGTGCCACTGGAGCATAAGCATCAAAGTTGTCTATTCCTGACTTTTGTTTAAAGTCTTGAATAACTAATCTTGCCTTGAACTTTGATGCGTGGGAATCGCAACAGGCTTTACCTCTCAAGGGATCTCGAGAAGCTTACAACCCCCACCAGGCAGTGTACCTGATCGTTGTAGTATAGTATAGTGACAAGTACCGGGGGATTGATCGTTCAGCTTAGGAATAGTGTCGCTAGGATTAGAAAACCTAATTACTAGTTCTAAAGGTGAGGGATGATTATTTTTGTATTTTTATATTTTTATGAAAGCAAGTAAAATCTCGGGTTTTGGAAGAGTGGGCGGAATTAGTTGCTATTCAACTAACCCAAAACTAATATGTAATCAAACTAAAATACTAAAAATGAAATTAAACTAATTTATACTAAGGTTGTGAGCAGTAATTGGAGAAAATTGTGTTTACTTAGACTTCACTACTCCCTAGATATCTTTTACACGTTAATTACTTGTTATAATTGTATGGATGACGGATTGTATTCCTTAATACCATTCATGGGGTGGCATACATAACTCCCCAATTCTATGAGCTCTTATCTCCTCCTACACCATGACCCAGCACAACTATAGGGATTGTAAACAGTGGCTCATGCATTAAATACAACCAATAAAGACCTAGTACGCCTCGGTTCATGTTTCTTAAGACGTTCAAGCATGTTACCATTTGGAGATCTGCCAGTTTTCTTAAGCCTAACATATAAAATCATTCATCCAAGACAAGAATAAACAAGTAATCAACACATAATCAATATCTAGGTTTCATTAGATCTAAGCAAACACAAAAGAGATCTAGCCTAGCATAATGGAATTGAGACAAGAACAAGATATAGACAACCAACACATAGACATATTGATTGAATTAGAAGAACACTTATCTCAATTACAATGCAAGGTATCAAGGGTTTGAAACCCTTGAAAAACCTGTAAAAGATGCACCAAATTCGTCTTTAGGGTTTCACCAAAACTTCTCCCCTTTTTAATGAAAAAACTAGAAAACTATATATAGGAAAACTGGGGTGACGGCGTCAAGAGCAATGGTGTGACGCCGTCATCTCGCTGCCAAATACTTCCTCGGACGGCCTTGATCTACTTATGACGGCCTATGTGATGCCGTCATCAACCACGGTATTTTATTCTTGGGACTCTGACGCTGTCAAGAGCAATTCTTGACGCCTTCATGCACTGTTCCCAGCATAGAAGTTTGAGACTTAGCCGTTTTCTTCACTTTTATGCTCCAAAAACGTCCGAAATGGCTTCTTTTCCAGAATTCACTCTCCAAGTACCTAAAATCACAAAAGGAACAATTTAGGGCAATATTTGATCAAATAAAGTCGGATTCGGGCTTAAATGACCCCCTAAAAATGGATCATTTTTCGCCTCATCATATACCCTTACACTTGAGATTTGCTTGTCCTCAAGCAAATGTGCTTTTATTCTACTCAAAAGACAAGTTAGGGGTCATTTAACACTAATATAAAAGTAATTACAACAAATAATCGTTCCACTAAAGACCAATAGACAAGCACGGAGGTCATACACAAGCACCTCACAAATAGTGTTTAGATACTCACATATCTCGGGTGTAATAAAGTAATATGACATTATGGAAATGGAAGATATCTCTCACTACCTGTCATAGCAAAATAGATTACCATAGGCTTGGGAAAGGATCAAACCTCCACCACATGGCGTAAGCACCTAGGATAAACTATCAAAGAGGTCTTTTAAAGGGTTGTAACGTTAGGTATAGGGATATGAATTACACGGTTTTGTTGGATAAAGGAAGTTTTACTGGTGGCGAGTTAACAATCTTGGTTAATTACATGTATAAGATGGCGTTGCTAAGCCAAGACTAGACTCAACTTAAGCTAACAAATGAAAAATAACTAAAACATAAAATGAACATAGAGTGAAAAGGGATGGTAGTCCGTATGTTTTTTTCTCTTTTTCCTTCTTTTTTTTTTTTTTTTTTTTTTTTTTTTTTTTTTTTGCATACACTCTTACCCTACCATCCAAAATAATACATCATAGGGGTATGAACATTCCCCTTACACTTGAATCTTTACATACTTTACATTGAACTATTCTAATCACTCGAATTAAGAAAATCAAAACACTTGGAGCACTTTTAAGATTAACGTACATATGGGGGTAATAATATTATGTTCTTCCCCATTACTCCATAAAATAAGTACTTACCCATGAGTCCCAATCGTCCCAAAACAATATGTACAAGGATATGACTCGACTTAGCAACCATGTAATCAATTAGAAAGTTAACTTAGGGTTTAACAAATAACAATAATGCACTAAAGATGAGCGCATACACGGAAGGCTAAGGCGATTTGGTTGTACATTTAAGTGGGGTGTAACAAATTCTTCCTTTAAGTAAAATGCTTAAAGTTAGAAACGAAAAGATAGGCTCGGAGGGGTGTACTAGGGGTTTCGTGTACTAAAAATGAGTACAACGCTAAGGGTGTGGGAGAAATTAGTTGACTTAACTAGCCAAGTAATATGACTTAAATGGTCAAGTAATTATGATACGGGTTTAACACAAGGGTGATCCTAATGCCTTTTATCATGTAGTAAATCCTACCACACAAATGTAGTCTCACTAGCGGTCTCGGGATGCATCACTAACGCAAGTTCTAGAATCTAAATGCTACCGGTACACTCATAAGCACCAATAATAAATGCTTTTCCTATCAAATCTAAAGGCGAACCTCACATTTTTGGGTGGAAAATTTTTCTGAATATACGGTTATGTGCTAGTCATACAACCTCCTATCCATGAGACGCTTGCTATGGCTAAAGTTTTACTCCTAAATGTTGTAAAAAATTTTAAATTTGGCGCTAAAATTGCACTAACAAGTATTTCTCATAGTTTTATTACACATCTACTATCAAACAAAACAAACTCAAGCGAAAGTGCATATGTAAGGTATCATCTTTTTACCCTCCCCTTACACTTAAGATGAACATTGTCCCCAATGTTCAAGTAAAGAATGTAAAAGTGAAAAAGTAAAGAGAATGAAATCAAATACTCCCCTGATTCGCTCGGTATGGATTATAGGTTGGCCAGGTTAAATCTTCCTCCAAGAAAATGAACAATCAAAGCTTCCCTTCCAGAATATAAATCATCTCCTTATCGAACATAACCTGTAAATCCTGACAACAATAGACAAGACAACCTCGCGTAAAATCGGCGGCATCCTATATAAGTTACTAAATCCTAGAAAACAAAGTAAGATATAATCGTTGTGGAATGAAGTTTACAGATTTCCTGGAGATATAAAACTTAATAATTCACAAAAACCATAAGACTCCGTTAGAAAAACAAAACCGGTAAAATTTCCAGATTTTAACCCCTGACGCCGTCAAGAGTAATACTCTGACGCCGTCAGAATGGACCTGCAGAAATTCTTATGTTAAGTTTCCGGAAAATTTCTGGAAAAACTTGGTCCTACTTCCTGGAAAATCCTGCAAAACTTCATTATGACTCAATACAAGCATTTGACTCTAACAAATACGAATATACATGTTCATTTAATATTGTGGAGAATCATGATCGGTTTCATTCTTAAAAACATATTTGGGGTTTCCCCTTACACTTATCTTTTGCAAAAATACTTTTAGGTTGGAGTTAAGACTAGGCCAAACAACATAGTAAAGTATTCCCACATTTTAAGTGAGAAACATGATCAACCAACAATAAAAATAAAACATGCATACGGAAGCAAATAACAATCAAACAAATAAAATCACACAAAACATGGGTTGCCTCCCAAGAAGCGCTTTTCTTTATTTACGAGTCTTATAGCTAGACTCAAGGTCGTGGGTTATCACGTGATCTCATCATCAAACGTCACATCCTCCTCACTAATCATTTCATTGTTATTTTCTTGGTAGTGTTTTACGCGTTGTATGTTAACTGTGAATTCCCTACCTTCATCATCAATTAACACTACCGCTCCAAACTTGGAAGAATTCTTTACCGTGAACGGCCCATACCATCTAGACTTAAGTTTTCCCGGAAATAATCTCAACCGAGAATTGTACAATAGGACCTTATCTCCTTCTGAAAATTCTTTGGGTTTCTTAATTCTTTGATCATGCCATCTTTTAGCTCTTTCTTTATATGTGATGGAGGATTCGTAGGCTTCTAGTCTAAGCTCATCAAGCTCGTGTAATTGCAAAAACCTATTATTCCCAGCAGTTGTGTAATCTAAGTTTCATGCCTTAAGCGCCCAATAAGCCTTGTGTTCTAATTCCACCGATAAGTGACATGCCTTACCATACACCATGCGGAATGGGGTCGTTCCAATAGGTGTTTTGTAAGCAGTTCGGAATGCCCATAAGGCTTCGTCGAGTTTGAATGACCAGTCCTTTCTGTTTTGACTAACCGTTTTTTCAAGTATTCTTTTAATAGCTCTATTGGTGTTTTCGACTTGGCCATTGGTCTGTGGATGATAGGCGGTGGAGAATCGATGGGGTACTCCATACCTCTTCATGACCTTTTCCATTTGTGCATTGCAAAAATGTGTCCCCCTATCACTGATGAGAGCTTTCGGAATCCCGAATCTTGCGAAAAGCTTTTTCAGGAAATGAATGACTACTCTTGCATCATTGGTCCTAAGGGCTTGTGCCTCAACCCATTTGGAAACATAGTCAATGGCGACTAAGATGTACTCGTTTCCCCCTGAGGATGGAAAGGGTCCCATGAAGTCAATCCCCCAAATATCGAATACTTCACAAACTTGTATAAAGTTCTGAGGTGCCTCATCCCTATGTGATATATTTCCGGCTCGTTGACATGCATCACACGCCTGCACCATTTCTTTTACATCACGGAAAATTGTGGGCCAATAGAATCCTGCATCGAGAATCTTTCGGGCGGTAACGTTTATCCCATGATGCCCTCCAGAGGGACCGGAGTGACATTCCCTCATAATTTTTACTGCCTCATTCTCCGAAACACAACGCCTTATAATGTGGTCAGGACACCTTCGGAATAAAAATGGTTCATCCCAGAAGTAATATTTTAGCTGGGAAAAGAACCTCTTCCTCTCGTACTTAGTCAGGTGTTCAGGAACAAGTCTACATCTACTTGCGAAGTAATTGGCAAAGTCGGCGTACGATGGCTCCAAATCAATCATTGACATCAGTTGTTCGTCAGGAAACGAATCCCTAATCTCACTTCTATCGTGTTTATCCAAGGGGTTTTCAAGACGAGATAGATGATCTGCGGCTAGATTCTCTGCCCCCCTCTTATCGCGAATGTCAACATCGAATTCTTGTAACAACAAGATCCACCGAATTAGTCGCGGCTTGGCATCCTGTTTCGCAAACAGATATCGAAGAGCTGAGTGATCAGTGAAGACGACTGTCTTTGAAAGGACAAGATATTGTCGGAATTTGTCGAATGCAAACACTACGGCTAGTAATTCTTTTTCGGTGGTGGAGTAGTTCTCTTGAGCGGGATTCATGGTTTTGCTAGCATAGTAAATAGGTTGGAAAAGCTTATCACGTCGTTGACCTAATACAGCCCCGACAGCGAAGTCGCTAGCGTCACACATGATTTCAAATGGTAACTCCCAGTTGGGTGTGATCATGATTGGAGCTTGAGTGAGTTCCCTTTTTAAGAGATCGAAAGCATCTTTGCATTCTTGGGAAAAATCGAACGGAGCATCCTTCACAAGCAATTGAGTCATTGGTCGGGCAATTTTGGAGAAGTCTTTGATGAATCTCCGATAAAATCCGGCGTGCCCCAAAAAACTGCGTATTGCCTTAACAGTTGTGGGGTATGGTAACTTAGATATAGCTTCAACTTTAGCTTGGTCCACCTCTATTCCATTCCCTGAGATCTTATGCCCTAACACAATTCCCTCCTTTACCATGAAATGACACTTTTCCCAGTTTAACACCAAGTTGGTTTCCTCACAACGTTTAAGCATCTTTTCTAAATTAGCAAGATAGCGGTCGAAGGAGTTTCCGAAGACTGAAAAGTCATCCATGAACACTTCCATGCTGTCTTCCATGAGTTCGTGAAAGATTGCGGTCATGCAACGTTGGAAAGTGGCGGGGGCATTACATAGCCCAAAAGGCATCCTTTTGTAGGCAAATGTTCCATAGGGGCAAGTAAACATGGTCTTTTCTTGGTCCTCGAGTGCTATGGGGATTTGAAAATATCCAGAGAATCCATCCAAGAAGCAATAGTACTCGTGTCCAGATAACCTCTCTAACATCTGATCAATGAATGGTAAGGGAAAGTGATCGTTCCTCGTGGCATCGTTGAGCTTTCGATAGTCAATGCATACCCGCCATCCAGTGACAGTTCTCTGGGGCACCATCTCACCCTTGTCATTTTTTACTACAGTCATTCCACCCTTTTTAGGTACAACCTGCACAGGACTGACCCAGGGGCTATCTGAGATCGGGTAAATCAATCCTGCATCTAAAAGTTTTATGACTTCTTTCTTCACTACTTCTTTAATGTTAGGGTTCACGCGCCTCTGGGGTTGCACGGTAGGTTTATAATTTTCTTCCATGAGAATCTTATGTGTGCAAAAATTCGAGTCAATCCCCTTAATGTCGGCTACACTCCATGCAAGCACCCCCTTGTATTTCTTTAGGACCTCTAAGAGTTTAACTTTTTGTTCATGTTCCAAGGAGGAGTTTATGATTACAGGGAGTTGACTTTCTCCCTGAAGAAAGGCGTATTCCAAATGATTAGGGAGCTCTTTAAGATCTACGTCAGGGGGCTCGATAATAGAAGGTTTGAGCTTGTTTTCGGGCTTTCGGAGCTCGAGATGCTCCGTTGCCTCTTGTTTGGGGTAGAAGGAGACTGCATTAACATCCTCCGTCTTTTCCACCTCTAGCAAAGGCAGAAAACTCTCGTCCCGTAGCCAGCCTTCATCGATTTGTTCATCGATGCAACTATCAATGACATCTGTGAGTTCATCTACTTCCCCGATAAAGTAGAGCTGGTTGGCTGCTTCAAGGGAGAGGTCCATAGAATCCTTAATGTCGAAGGTTGTGCTATCGTCTCCCACTCGTAAGGTCAATTTTCCATCGTAGACATCGATGACTGTACGAGCAGTAGCAAGAAATGGTCTACCTAAGATGATAGGTACCAAGTCATCCTCCTCCATATCCAGGATTACGAAGTCGACAGGGAATTTGAATTTCCCAACTTTGACTAGCACATTCTCGCATATCCCTACGGGGTACTTGACTGATCTATCGGCTAGTTGAATGTTCATACGGGTAGGCTTCAATCCAGAATATCCTAGTTTACGGAACATAGAGTGAGGCATGAGATTGATACTTGCTCCCAAATCGGCAAGAGCATTCTTGATTGATAGAGGTCCTATGGAGCAGGGCAAGGTGAAACTGCCCGGATCGTCTACCTTCTTTGGTAGCCCTCGATGGGTTACCACTGAGCATTCTTCCCCCAGGGTCACGAGACCCTCGAGTTTCTTCCTGTTAGCGAGAAGCTTTTTGAAGTATGTGCTATACTTTGGCATGTGATAGCAAGCATCAAGGAGAGGTATGGTGACAACTGAGTCTTTTAGGTATGACAAGAACCTCTTGTTATCATTCTCAGTTTTCTAGTTTCTTAATCGGGACGGAAATGGGATTCTCACAGGTTGGTTAGGCAAGGCCGATGGGGAAGGGATCGTTGCGGGCGGTTGGTCTGGGGTGCCAATGCCGACATCCTGCTCCTCCTCCTCAGGTTTGTCTGGGTCGAGGGTGACGGGGGACGAGTTTGGGTAAGGAGGGTCCTTGGTTGTCATTCCAGCTCGTGTGGTTATCGCGAGCATGGGGTCCTTTTTTCTTTCTAATGGCGTTTGGAGGTGATCTAGGGCTGAGTTAAGCTTGTTGAAAAATTCTCCAATATCCTCCTGCTGCTCGTCGAAAAGCTCATTAAGCCCTTTCATTTGCAAGTCTTTTTCTTGAGTGAAGTGACCAAGGTCACCTTCGAAATTGCTCCTAATTTTGAATTCAGGGCCTTCCTCCCCTTCTCTTCTCTTTACCAGATTTCCCCAAAGGGTGTAATCGTCATTTTGGTTGAAAGGCAAAAGGGAGGGATCAGCATAAATGTCCCCTCCTGACAAGCACGCATGTTCAGTTGTGGCTGCTCCTCCGCATTCCTCTACCTCATGCGGGCCTCCACAGTAATCGCAGATCAAGTAAGGATTCGACAATAGTTTAGGCAATTGCGATCCAGCCAGGTAATCCATTCTTTTGTGAATTTTGCTCAGCCGATCCGAGGTGATCTCAGAAATGCTGACAGTCGACTCAGGTTCATCCCAAGTGTCATCCTTGTCTTGAGCATATTCTTCAATCCTATCCTATCCTTCCTCGGCACTAAGATTGGCCAATCTTCCTTTCCTAGATTGGTTAATTCCGTTCCGGTCATTAGAGGAGATATTTCCGTAAAAGATTTGGACCAAGAGCCAAAGTTCAATGCCATGATGTGGAACTTGTCTTATTAAATCTTTGAATCTAGTCCACGATTTATGGAAGGGTTCATCCTTCCCCTTTCGGAAACGAAGGATCCTATCTCTAAATGCTGAGGTTTTTCCAGGTGGAAAGAACTTCTCATAGAACTTGGATATGAGTTGCTCCCATGTGAAAATAGATTCGGAAGGGAGTTTGTCATACCATTCTTCGGCTTTTTCGTATAAGGTGAAAGGAAAGAATCGCAATCGGGATGTGTTTCTAGTAGCCCCATCCGTATGGATGGTGTCCACTATTTCAGGAGTTGAGTGAGTTCGTCTTAACCTACTCATTTCTCTTTCGGGTTCTGCATAAGGCAAGACAAGGTCTTTAGTGGTACTACGACTCCTAGTGATCCTAAGGTTGGAGAATTCGTTGGTTGCCATGATGGCGGAAGGTGAAGAGTCACAAACAAAGGCACGAAGAAATAAGATAGACTAAAGAAGACCTAAAAATAAAAAATAAAAATCTTACTAGAAAGGAATCTAGCAAGTAGACCTAATAAAAAGAAATCCTAACCTAGACAATAACTATTCCCCGGGCTGCGGCGCCAAAAACTTGATGCGTGGGAATCGCAACAGGCTTTACCTCTCAAGGGATCTCGAGAAGCTTACAACCCCCACCAGGCAGTGTACCTGATCGTTGTAGTATAGTATAGTGACAAGTACCGGGGGATTGATCGTTCAGCTTAGGAATAGTGTCGCTAGGATTAGAAAACCTAATTACTAGTTCTAAAGGTGAGGGATGATTATTTTTGTATTTTTATATTTTTATGAAAGCAAGTAAAATCTCGGGTTTTGGAAGAGTGGGCGGAATTAGTTGCTATTCAACTAACCCAAAACTAATATGTAATCAAACTAAAATACTAAAAATGAAATTAAACTAATTTATACTAAGGTTGTGAGCAGTAATTGGAGAAAATTGTGTTTACTTAGACTTCACTACTCCCTAGATATCTTTTACACGTTAATTACTTGTTATAATTGTATGGATGACGGATTGTATTCCTTAATACCATTCATGGGGTGGCATACATAACTCCCCAATTCTATGAGCTCTTATCTCCTCCTACACCATGACCCAGCACAACTATAGGGATTGTAAACAGTGGCTCATGCATTAAATACAACCAATAAAGACCTAGTACGCCTCGGTTCATGTTTCTTAAGACGTTCAAGCATGTTACCATTTGGAGATCTGCCAGTTTTCTTAAGCCTAACATATAAAATCATTCATCCAAGACAAGAATAAACAAGTAATCAACACATAATCAATATCTAGGTTTCATTAGATCTAAGCAAACACAAAAGAGATCTAGCCTAGCATAATGGAATTGAGACAAGAACAAGATATAGACAACCAACACATAGACATATTGATTGAATTAGAAGAACACTTATCTCAATTACAATGCAAGGTATCAAGGGTTTGGAACCCTTGAAAAACCTGTAAAAGATGCACCAAATTCGTCTTTAGGGTTTCACCAAAACTTCTCCCCTTTTTGATGAAAAAACTAGAAAACTATATATAGGAAAACTGGGGTGACGGCGTCAAGAGCAATGGTGTGACGCCGTCATCTCGCTGCCAAATACTTCCTCGGACGGCCTTGATCTACTTATGACGGCCTATGTGACGCCGTCATCAACCACGGTATTTTATTCTTGGGACTCTGACGCCGTCAAGAGCAATTCTTGACGCCTTCATGCACTGTTCCCAGCATAGAAGTTTGAGGCTTTGCCGTTTTCTTCACTTTTATGCTCCAAAAACGTCCGAAATAGCTTCTTTTCCAGAATTCACTCTCCAAGTACCTAAAATAACAAAAGGAACGATTTAGGGCAATATTTGATCAAATAAAGTCGGATTCGGGCTTAAATGACCCCCTAAAAACGGATCATTTTTCGCCTCATCAAACTTTTCAACAGTTCCATCTACCTTCATTTTCTTTTTGAAAATCCATTTGCAACCTAGAGGTTTGCAACCAGGTGGTAGATCAGTCAACACATAAGTGTTATTGCCCATAATTGAGTCCATCTCATCATTTATTGCTTCTTTCCAGAAAGCAACATCTTGGGACATCATTGCTTCTTCAAATGTTTTGGGATCATCCTCCACAATGAAGCAATAGGAGTATTGGTCAGAGACCTCACTCCTTGTACCTTCAATTAAGTATAATTGAAACTCAGGTCTAAATAATTTTGGAGTCCTCACCCTATTGCTCCTTCTGAGCTCAGGTTCAGGTTGTTGTTCCACAACCTCAGCAGGAACCTCAGCAGTAACCTCATCAGATACTTATAAAACACCATTGTCATTGGTTTCATTTGGAATCCTTTGACTTGGTCTAGGGATAGATGAGAATCTATTCTCATCAAAGAGTGCATCCCTTGATTCAATTATTGAGTTAATAGAAACAGACTCATGAGGTTCTATAACATAAAACCTATATGCCTTGGAATGCTCAGCATATCCAACAAAGATGCATTCACTGCCTCTTTCACCCAAAGTTTTCTGCTTTGGATCAGGGAGTCTTACAACAGCCCTACAACCCCATATCCTAAGATAATTAAGGTTAGGTTTCTTTTTAGTCCAAAGTTCATAAGGGGTGACTTTATTCCTTTTGTTGGGAACCCTATTTAATAAATAGCAAGCTGTTAACATAGCTTCACCCCAAAACCCTTGACTCAGTCCTGAATAGGACAACATGGAATTAACCATCTCCTTCAGCACCTTGTTTTTCCTTTCAGAAATACCATTTTGCTGAGGAGTATAAGGGGCAGTCGTTTCATGGATTATACCAACAGACTGAAAATACAGAGTATCCATGTACTCACCTCCCCTATCAGTCCTTAATCTTTTGATCAGGGAACTTTGTTGCAATTCAACTTCAGTTTTAAATACTTTAAATTTATCTAATGCTTCATCCTTAGTATGTAACAAATAAACGTAACAAAACCTAGAAGCATCATCAATAAAAGTCACAAAGTATTTCTTGTTCCCCAAAGAGCAAGTAGCATGAAGATCACATAGATCACTATGAATCAGCTCCAAAACTTTAGTTTCACGTTTTACACTTTGAAATGGTTTCTTAGTTATCTTGTTCAACATACAAGTTTTACACTTTTCAGTGTTCATATCAAAAGCTGGTATTAACCCATCCTTGGATATATCTTGCATTCTTTTAAAATGTACATGGCCAAGTTTTGCATGCCATAGGTTTGAATCATAAAGTTTAGATGTAGATATAAAAGCAGAATCAATATTATCATGAACAATATTAAGTCTAAACATTTGATTACACAAATAACCAAAACCAATAAACACACCATTTTTAGACAAAACAAACTTACCAGATTCAATAACTTGTTTATAACCACAATTATTCAAAACACTACTAGAAACCAAATTCTTTCTAATATTAGGAACATGTAAAACATTAAACAAAGAAACAATCTTTCCAGAACTAAACTTTAAATCAACACATCCTTTTCCATGCACCAGGGCAGTTGACTCGTTTTCGATATGAAGAATAGAACCATCATTCGTTGACTCATAGGTCTTGAACCAGCTTCTATCTTTACACACATGAATTGTTGCTCCAGAGTCAACCCACCACGCAAAATCATCATCCTGCACAAAGTAAATGTCAGATATATATGTAACATAATAAATCTTAAAAGACTTATTAAACATATTCTGACCTTTCAGAGAATTGGTGTTACCATTCCCTCCACCTGTGCCTGATCCATTGGATTTGTTTCCAACTTTACCACCCTTGCAATCTTTCCTGAAGTGTCCAGGTTTCCCACACTTCCAACAAGTCACCTTAGGTTTCTTGTTAAGATCAGATTTGGTGTTATCTTGATGCTTACGCTTGCCCTTGTTGTCATTGTACTTGGTGGAGTTGTTATGCTCCACCATATTGACAACTGATGGACCAGTAGCAGTGCTACTCTTTAGCTTGTCAATGTCTTGAGCTTTGAGTGAATCCTCAATGCGCAAATGACTGCCCAACTCAACAAGAGTTAACTCCTCCTTCTTATGCTTAAGCATATGCTTGAAATCTTTCCAAGAGGGAGGCAGTTTATCGATGATACACGAGACTGAAATAGCCTCATCCATGTTCATCTTGTGTTGTGTGAATCGACCAAGTATACTAAGAAGTTCATTGTATTGTTCCATGACAGGTCTAGAATCAACCATTTTGTAATTGTTAAAATTACTTACAAGGAACTTCTTACTTGATGCATCCTCAGCCATATATTTGGCTTCCAAGGAATCCCATAGTTCTTGAGAAGTTTCAACATTCTGATAAATATCAAATAGAGAATCAGACATACCATTGAGAATTAAACCTCTGCAAACATAATCATCATTCTCCCACTTGCTTCTTGCCCTCATCTGATCCATAGTAGCATCATCTCCAAAATCTTTTGGAATCTCAGTTGTTAGAACATAAACCACATTCATACTTGACAACAAGAAGTGCATCTTCTTTTGCCATCTTCTGAAATCAACACCTTCAAACTTTTTCAACTTGAAAAAGTTAGCAGCCATTTGTCTTATAGCAGCGGCTATTGATTATCACTAATAGTTTCTATTGATTGTTGGTTATTAAGTGTTAACAAGTTTCCAGATTAGGGTTAAGATAATCAATAAGGTACCGGATATTCACTTGAAATCGTAGTATCACTTTCCAATAGAAACTATTCGACCCTATGCCTAGGTTACACGAATATCTCTATGGGATAAGACCAAGTGATGTTCTTGTTTTAGGCACAAACCAAGAACCAGATGCATATTCAAGTGTTTAGGGTTTTGTGATTTCGTATATTCATGCAGATGTATTATGACCTCTATTTATAATAGAGAATAATCAAACCTAGCCCATGGAATTATGTATAATTAACGGCCTATTAATTATAACATAATACTTTCTATAATAGTAGGAATCAGTGGTTAAAAACGAGCAGCAGAATAAACTGATGCCGTCAGCAGAATCATTCTAGCAGCAGATTCTACTTGCAGAATCCATCAGCAGAATCCTTCATCAGCAAATCAAATCAGCAGAAACAGATTCCACTAGCAGAAACAGATTCTACTAGTATAACCACTATTGAGTCAAGAAATTCAGTGACCAAATGGGTGTACACTCCGTACCTCCAAACCCATTACCAGGTGTGAATTAATCGTTCAAGTGCACTAAATTTTCTAACACATAAAACATATAATTTAAAATTTCTGACGATCTGATAACATATATACCCAAAATAAGTAAACAACTCTATAATCATTTATGTTTCATTGTTTCAAAGTCATATTAAAACAAGAATTTACGCGTTTTCGGGATGCCAAATGAGAATAGAAAACAAGAGACTTCACTTTCTCTACAAATGGTAAATATGCAACGACATGAACATTAAAAGGGAATTGAGCATAAATAACCAACTATGTTGATTTATTATTATATATTTGTTTACTTAATTTGAACACATGACATGATTGGAAATATATTATTGTGTATCATGGTGAAATTCAAATCTTATACAAAAAATAATTGAAACTTACACAAAATTTGATTGCAAATTAAAAGCCAATTCCTACATTGGATAAGGACTATATCATTTGGGTTTTACAATTAAATGTGTCATTTTTCTATTTTCTAAAGCTTTAACATGTTGAAATTTCATGAGAAGAAGTTTTGCTTAAAATGGAAGTTGATGGAGAAATTTCAAAATTACATAGAAAAAATAACACCCTATAGCATTTATAGCTTTTAATCACTTTTACTCTTCGAACACGTTTCTTTGTATTCTCCCTTGTGGTGGGATAAAATGTTTAAACTAAATTTATAAATTGCATGTACAATCAATAATTGTTGTTATACTTTTGTAAAACTACTATTTCTCATAACACAAGGTAGCGCTATAATTACCTGGATTAGTCTGTGGGTTAACTTAAACCTCATGGGTTAGTCGGTCAATAGGTCAGAAACTATGGTTATTCAAATAAACAAGTATAGTAGCGCAAAAATTTAAGGTACACTTCAAAGATACTTTAGAAAGCCAAAGTACTACAATTTTATAATACACTGTATGAATACATTGTAAACAGCCAAAGTTGTATATCGACTACATTGTTTTTCCCACACAGGATATTGTTTATTGATACGATATTTATAATGCAACTACATCAAGAAACCCTAATGGACCACAAACCCACAAGTCGGGCTTGGGCCGAATATCCCTTCTAACACTCCCCCGCAATCCGAGCGACGAAATCGCGAAAGCTCGGACTGGATTAGAAAACACAAAACATGAAATTGTAACTAATAGCAAGCAAGCAGATATACGAGTCTTTGAGATCGACAACAATTCTTCACCATTGATGTGTTTTAGGACATCAAAAAAATTCCAAGCTGTCTCGAAACTCAGCAGATAAAGTATGCGGTACGATGAAAAGAACTTGTAGGTTAACCAATGATGCGCATTAGGACATCAAAAAAGTTGCACAATGAATCTTGAAAAAGTAACCTCATACGCCTATCGAAAAAGAATACCAATGTCGAGCGTTAAGTCGACTTTTAGGTGAACTTTAGGTCTTCGGAAATGAACTCATAATCTTTTAGATTTAAAGCATTTCACACAATCAAATGATTACTTTAAGGATATAAGCTCTGGTTAAGTGCATTTCAAATAAGTGGTTAAAGACTTCAATCACATGGTATATATCACAAAAATACAAGCCTTTTCATTATGAATGTTGGTTTGTTC
This sequence comes from Artemisia argyi, assembly GCA_030686995.1. Lineage (NCBI taxonomy): Eukaryota > Viridiplantae > Streptophyta > Magnoliopsida > Asterales > Asteraceae > Artemisia > Artemisia argyi. Next base: position 46,217,351 of record CM060701.1, read on the forward strand.
TTGTTCTTACTTATTCTAAGTAACAGGTTTTATAGATTGGAGTAATAAAATATTTCGTTATTTGTTAAAGTTGTATTTATCTTTTGCGGCAGAAATGTAGTAGAGGTTATGGAGTAAACTTAATATACGAATGAAATTTAACAGTAAGATATGAGAATCCTGAATCCTTCGGGAAAATTGTCCAGAAATGCATCTAACTTGGCACCTTTTGCTTTTGTATACCATGAACTTTTTTTTATCCTATTGTAACTACAAACTTTCTTAATCTTACTATTGCATCCTAAAATTGCCTATTAGCTGACGTGGCATGTATTAGTGTCCCTAATCACCCTCACTTAATCACCTTCCACGTCAGCTAATAGGCAATTTTAGGATACAATAGTAAAATTAAGAAAGTTTGTAGTTACAATAAAAAAAAAAAAAAAAAAAAAAAAAAAAAAAAAAAAAAAAATCATGGTATACAAAAGCAAAAGGTGAAAAGTTTGATACATTTCTAGACAGTTTTCCCAAATCCTAATTATAAGAAGTCTCAAATTCAAATATCCCGTAAGTTGTAACTTTTTGGGGCCGCCTGGCCTTTTCAATCGAATAATCTATATTCGTGGAGGGCTAGTGCTTTAACAGGCTTTATTGATCTTGCGGGATGGTCTGTGAAGCCCGAAATTCGCTAATGAGATACCATTGATGACTCTTATTTACCTTGTAATTAAAATTTACTATAAGTGCAAAAAACAATCATGCATTAAACATTTGATTTCCAAAATAAATCAAATATTTATAATTTTATATGCTTGATCTGTCATCCTACCCCCACCCAAGAGAAATATGTGTCATTTCTCTTGTTCATAACATTTAGGAAAATTTTGCGAGAGTTAGGATTAGTATAAAGGAGCTAGAAACAGTAAATACATCAATAGTTACATATGACAAAAATGACCAATGTCATCTTCAACTTTTATCTTTTTTTTTTTTTTTTTTTTTTTTGCCTATATAAACAAACATATGAAAAGCATCTTCTCCAATACACTCCTCATTTCCATCCTTACTAGGTAAACTTTACTTTAACTTAGTAATTAATTACAATGCATTTAACATCTTTTTGTTAATTTATGTGTTGGATTGGCTTCAGTTTTTGAATCATGGGGAATTTGTGTTGCTTGGTTCAAGTGGATCAATCTACTGTTGCCATTAAGGAAATTTTGGAAAATTTGATGAAGTTCTTAATCCTGGTTGTCACTGTGTTCCATGGTTTTGCGGAAAACGGCTTGCTGGGACACTCACACTAAGGCTTCAACAGCTGCAAGTCAAGTGCGAAACTAAAACCAAGGTCTTTTATCTTCTACTATTAATATTATGTTCTGTGTCTAAGTAATAAGTGGAACAAACTAGCCTTAGTGATCCACAGCATTTAGACGTCAATTCAAATAGTATTACATGTTCAAAGAGATATACTCGTGTTTGTTCTGCATCTAATATAGTTTTTGTTATTTTTCAGGACAATGTTTTTGTGAATGTTGTAGCTTCGGTTCAGTACTGTGCTCTTGCTGATAAGGCTAGCGATGCCTTCTATAAACTCAGCAACACAAAGTCACAAATTCAGGCCTATGTTTTTGACGGTAATAACCTGAAAACCTTAAAGAATTATGCATCTTGTATGTTAGATGTTATATATGATGTTGTGGGTAGCTTAACATGGACATATTTTCTCTATTTTTTAGTTATCCGAGCAACTGTTCCAAAGCTTAATCTTGATGCTGCTTTTGAGCAAAAGAATGAAATCGCCAAGGCTGTTGAAGAGGAACTTGAGAAGGTAACATGCTTAAATAAATAGTCAGTGTAGGTATTTTGACATATTTACTTGTGATTGTATCAATTCAGATCTTGTTTTTCCTATAACATGAACATGGATAACAAAAAATGGCTGAAAGGGAGCCGAGAGTGTATTCTAATGCGCAAATCTTCTTTAACTATTTTCTTAGTAGAAAAATATAGTATTCTAACCAAATTGTACACCCTGGTCATATATAAAAGAATACATAAATTTGGATACGAAGTGCTTTGGGTCAACCTACTCAACCCGAGCCCAATAATGACTAGTTTTGACTTTCTCTACGGGTCCATTTGGATTTTTCCACCTTTACTTTGGACTTGAGGACTCTTAAGTTGGTTCTGACATGTTTTTCTTTGATTGTGGCTATAGGCAATGTCTGCTTATGGTTTTAAGATTGTTCAAACCTTGATTGTTGATATAGAACCAGATGTACATGTGAAGAAAGCGATGAATGAAATCAATGCAGGTAAAATTTTCATCTTTTTGCATCACCTTGTAAAACTTTTCTACCAATTTGTGAAAGTTTGTAAACAGATCAATTTGAGTTATTGCATTTTCACTAACGGGTCAATTAAATAAATTTTGAAAACTTGCAACTTATATAAAACAGGCACATTAACCATTTATCTGGTTCAATTAAAAAAATTAGACAAAGTATTCATGTTGCCCAACCTAGCTTGTTTAACCCATTATGAACCCGAACGACCTGCCTGTTTTTTTCACATCTAATGCGTATCTTTGTATCCGTCCAGCTGCAAGGCTGAGGTTGGCTGCCACTGAAAAAGCTGAAGCTGATAAAATACTGCTAATAAAAAGAGCCGAGGGTGAGGCTGAATCCAAGTATCTGTCAGGTTTAGGGATTGCACGTCAAAGACAAGCTATTGTGGATGGTTTGAGAGACAGTGTGTTGGGTTTCTCAGTTAATGTGCCTGGAACCACGGCGAAAGATGTGATGGACATGGTTCTTGTGACTCAGTATTTTGATACGATGAAGGAAATTGGAGCTGCTTCTAAATCATCAGCTGTATTCATCCCTCATGGGCCTGGTGCTGTTCGTGATGTTGCTACTCAGATACGTGATGGACTTCTTCAAAGCAGCGCCACCAGCTGATTGTTGACTTGGGACTAAAATTTACCGTAGTAGTTGTGTTTAGATTGTTCAGACTAAGGGTATTTGTGGAATTTAAGTTTATATGACTATATGTCATGTTACTATTTATGAAGATTATCTGAAGCAGCCCAATGTGGTTTGTGGAAAATAATAGTAACTATGTTAATTACGGTTACATAGAGAAGCATTAGTCTATATCTGAGAATATTGAAGGTGTGATTTTTATCTAATTTATTGGTAAATAGTGTTAAATGTTGTTAGATATCTCAAACGGGTCAAAGTTTTTTGATTGTAATCAAATGAGTTTTACTTACTAGATCGTATAACAAAGAAATCGTAAAAAGGCAAGAAAATAAAAGGTTAACAGTCGACCCGACCTGCGGAGATTTGTATGAAGAGCTAACTTAGTTTTTAGTTTTTTACCGGTTACCAAATGTGCTCATTTGTAATTAAATCAAGGGTTAATGGCATGTAATAGCAACGTACTTTCCCATTTGTGCCATTATCAGATACGAACCCAAAATATTACAGATATCAGATACGAACTTTCAAATTTTTTTTCATTATCAGATACGAACTTTTTTATTACAGATATCAGATACGAACTTCCAAATTTTTGTTTCATTATCAGCAACGTACTTTTTTATTTGTTTCATTATCAACAATTTTTATTTTTAAAGTTTTTCTTATATTTGAACAAAGGAGAAAAGTACGTTGCTGATAATGAAACAAAAATTTGGAAGTTCGTATCTGATATCTGTAATAAAAAAGTTCGTATCTGATAATGAAAAAAAATTTGAAAGTTCGTATCTGATATCTGTAATATTTTGGGTTCGTATCTGATAATGGCACAAGTGGGAAAGTACGTTGCTATTACATGCCATTAACCCTTAAATCAACTCAATTTGCCACCTCTTAAGAAACAATTCTTGAAGTTCTCATAAAAAATAAATCGATAACTTGAGTATCAACATCTTTGATATCAGCAATCAAGTATTATACCTAGAGGTGTTTTTTGGGTTCGCCACTTCAAAATATAGCATATATATACCATATATATATGAGGTCAAGCAAAGCAAATTAACATATCTTTTTGTAGTTATATTTGGGGAACAGTTTTCTGCAGTTAGAGTATATTATTACTATTAATCACAAACTAATTGTAAAACAATAGCAAATATTTCATAGAAAAACATATGATGTATCTTTTTGTACATATATATCATTCAGTGCCAAAAGAATGTATTACAATAAGATCTCAAGAACTCGATTTAAACTCCAAACCTACAGTAAAAAAGTTGTAAAACAATTGATAATATGCTCGCAAAAGCCCTACACACTGGACAATTATTCTTACATGCCAACCAATTCTTAATGCATTGCGCGTGATACACATGCTGACAACATAATGTCCGCATCTTCGCGTCTTCATAGTATTCTTCCATAGAACTCACACAAATAATATCATCCGTCTTTTCTCACGTTGTGTTGCTCCTGATAATACTCGCTATATCTTGGATACATCGATGGACCAAAGTTGGAACGTTAAATTTTATCAGGACGAGATTGGTATTGCTTACAAATCACATCGTATCTATCAAGAATACATATGTAGCCATCAAGCATTAAAGTATGACCTCAATCCATTAAACGAATATGTAAGATTGTAAAAAGGAAAGAGTGAATGAATAGATAGTTTGTGATGTCGTTCTTATTACTTTTTTAGGCTTTTTTCCTTATCATAACTTTATCTAAAATTTTAAATAATCAATTGTTTATCTATCATGCATGGACCTCATGCTATTCTTGATATGGCTACTTATATGCATGATGGACTTATTTAAATCAGTTAGCAATGTAGCTGATCATCGTCTTTGGTTTCTAAACTACTGTAGCAGTATATCTTATGTTTACTGTAGTCGTGTTCATATTATTCAAATTAAATTTACGTGGATTGTATCTCCATATGAGCATATGACGGGCATATTATGCTAGTGTATTTTGACATAGCAATTTTCCATACCTATATGTTTATTTAAACGATCTGCGCCCAGCAGTGCAAGCAAAGCGAGTTAATTAACCGTTGGCATTGTCTCAAACGGGTGAGACATGTATTCAAATGCATTGATTGATTAGATCGTTTAACTTAATAAATTTTTTTAGAAAGTGGCTAATGGTTGGCTCGATTCCTTGTTGATTTGTACAAAGAACTAACTTGTTTTTGACCCGTCACCAAATACGCTCATTGGTTATCCAACCGCATGTAAAGAAACACATCCCGCGCGCCTTAAGTCCAATATAAACTCAACTACATATTTTGTTATACCAATCAAGTATGGTAGCCAGATCCTTTTTAAGGGTGCATCCCTTCAAAAGATATCCCACAAAGGCCACACATATACAAGTTTAAGCAAAACAAATTTTCCTCCTCTAAAGAACCACATTCATGGCTTTTTTTTCATATATATAGTAGGCTCAACTACTATATAACGATAACACATGAGAGTATCTACTACTTATAATCGCGATAGCCACCCGCTTTCAAGGGTGCACGCCTTTAAACATATATCCCACATATAAACTGCGTTTAAACAAAAACAAACTACACCTCTTTCACGAGTACTTCATCCATTTTTAGGACACGAAATTTAGCCATTACGGGGGAATTAATACTTACACTAACCATAATATAAATCTTCAAAAATAATACACCATAAAACACATTAGTATGATATCAAATCACAAAAACTTGAACAAACTCCAACTAATAAAACTAAAAACAGCATCTGATATCAGAAAGCAAGTATCTATATCTATATCAACGATGCGCTAGACCTACAGACTGGACAATTATTCTTACGTATTAACCAACTCGTTATGCATTGCGCATGATACTCATGCCTACAACCTAATATCCCTATCTCATCGTTTTCTTGGTATTCTCCCATACAAATAGCACAAATATCATCTAATTTTTCAAGTGTTACCGTCACATGTAAACCCGGCGCACGTATGTTGTTGATTGGTTTTTGCAAAGCATTCTCTAGTGCTTGCACAGCTCGTTGGATCGCAATGGGAGCGTTTTCAATACAAGATCCATAGTAAACACGAATCTTGTGGTAATAGTCGTTTAGATAATATCGGTAGAGAGATCGCTTAACTTCATCCAAACGAAGGTGTCGATGATACTGATCACTCATCTTTGAAAAAGGAAGGTTTATTAAAGTATATGACGTACGTTGTCTTTATATATATGTGGTGTTTTGAAAAGTCGGTTTGTTAAAAGTGTGATTTGATACATTTAAATACGAAGAGCGAATATTATGTGAGGATATATAAGATGGTGTGGATATGAAAACTAATTTAGATATATGTGAGGATATAACTTTTCATGTTGACATCTTAAATTTTATGTTCGTAAAAAAAGTTAAATTTAGAGTTGGTTTTCACTGCTCAAAGCAAGAGGTATCATAGCTAAGTCGTTTTGCCACGTCACCACCGATTCATCCTTCTCTTTTTCATATTCACATGCTAAAATAACTCTCCACTCAAGCAAAAACACTTCTTTTTTGACCCATCATTTTATTTTATTTTTATTTTTCCAAACCAACTTAATTATTTTTCACTCACTCAACAAAACTACAAATTACAATAAAAAAAATATATAAAAAAATACAAAAAAAAAAACGAAAAAAATACAATCCGACAACTAAAAAATACAATGCGATAATTAATTAATGTCGCGTCTATTTTTTTGACGGATAGTCTTTTTGCATGTTGATCATGTAGGCATCCTCGTCTGACGTTCTCGCGGTGCTAGTGCTAAGAAACACCATTTCTTCCAACTGCATTGGGAAATAGCGGCCGGGAGAGGGTGGGGTAACGCCTTAACAGCGGTGCCGTTTGGCCTTCCACGTGAGAATGGTGCCTAAGCCACGCCACCATACCCATCTCTCATATGAGAAAACCGAAAACAAATTGTAGAGATTAAAAAAAAAAAAAAAAAAAAAAAAAAAAAAAAAAAAAAAAAAAAACCCTGCCATTTTCATATTTAAAATGTACTGCGAAATTTTAGTAAAAAAATGTTTGACTTCATAGTAAAAATTCACTGTGAAGTTTACGTTAAACTATAGTAAAAAAAATCTGAATAAGTTTGACAAAACATGAGTAATAAAACTTCCCAAAAAGCTATTTTGATAACAATCGATTTGGTAACAAGTTAATTTAGGGAAGAAATTAGTTTTAGGAAGATAAGTGCGTTCAGTTAGATATACTTGTGCTTGTTTTGCGTAATATAGCTATTGTTGCTTTTCAGGACAACGTCTGTGTCAATGCTTTAGATATAGCTTCAGATCCATTCCGTGCTCTGGTTCATAAGGCAAGTGATGCATTCTATAAACTTAGCAACACAAGTTCGAAGTCCAGGCCTACGTTTTTATGGTAAAAACCCTGAATTAAACGTTTAATATTTGTGATATGTATGTTGTGGGTAGCTAAGCATGGACATTTAGTGTCTACTTTAGCTATATGAGTTACTTTTCCGAAGATTGATCTTGATAATGATTTTGAGAAGAGGAATGAATTTGCCAAAGCTGTTGAAGAAGTTGGGAAGGTAACATGCTTAAATCAATAGGCCATTATGTGTAATTTCAGCCCATTCACTCATGAATGGGTCGGTTTAATTTATATTTCAAAGGATGCCAAAGTATAATTTTAAGGCGCAAAGCCTCTTTAATATAGTTTTCTGAACAAATTTAACATTCTAATTTATATAAGAAAAATATTTGGACACGTACTAGTGCTTTGGGACACCCTACCTTACACCCAAAATGACCTGTTTTGACTTACTGTCCATTTGGAAAACACCAACTTACTATGAATACCGGGGACTCTTAATTTAGTCATTACATTTTTCTTATGGATCTTGTTTGTAGGCAATGTCTGCATACGATTTTGAGAATGCTCAAAACATTGATAGCCAGTATAGAACCAGATGATCATGTGAAGAAAACAATGAACGCCATTAATGCAGGTTAAGTTTTCATCTTTTTGCGTCACCTTTATTTTAATTTATGAAAAGTGAGACATCCTGTAATTTTTGCTATCAATTGACTCTTAACGAAATGTTATAGGTAGTCTGGTGGCAATGTTAACCCACTTATGGGCAAATCAGTGGTCAACTTAAAAAACTTGGCTAATATAAACGGGTTGATGTGGGTTGCTGCTTTTTCTCTTACTGGTCAAATGGATAGAAGATTGGGTAAAATTAACTGGCACATTTATCATTTATGAAAATTAATAACTAAAATAAGTAAGTATGCGGGTCAACCAAACCCATCCTGACTTTACCCGTTATGAACCCGAATGACCACCACGTTTTTCAACCTCAAACGCTTCTTTTTATCCCTCCAGCTGCTAGGTGGAGGTTGGCAGCCACTAAAAAACAGAAGCTGATAAAGTTCTCATAGTCAGAAGAGCCAAGGATGAGGCTAATTCCAAATACATATAAGTTGGTATATATGACCAACTAAATCGCTAAACCTAAGGGGAAATTTTTAAAAACAATAAGTGGTTGATGATCAACCGGACTCATGTTGACTTGTACAAAGAACTAACTGTATTTGACCGGTTATCAGATACACTTAGTTGTGATACAGTCAGCTTGTTTTGCGGCTTTAAGGAAACACATCTGAGCCTTACTTGCATTTTGCAAGCATTTTCTTTATTAATATATACTTTGCGGCAAAGAAACAAACTTTATGGAGTGTTTAGGATTGCGTTCAGTTAGATATACTTGTGCTTGCTTTGCTTGTAATATAAATTTCATTGTTTTTCAGGACAATGTTTTTGTTAACGTCGTAGCATCAGTTCAGTACCGTGCTCTGGTCTATAAGGTAAGCAATGCATTCTATAAACTTAGTAACACTAGTCCGAAATCCAGGCCTACGCTTTTTATGGTAGAACCCTTGAATCAAAAGTGAAATAATTGTAATCTCTATGTTGTAGGTAGCTTAACATGGTAAATTTTCTCTTTTCCGAAGATTAATCTTGATGATGATTTTGAGCAGAAGAATGAAACTTCCAAGGATATTGAAGGTGAGCTTGAAAGGTAGCATGCTCAAATCAGTAGGCAGTCATCATGTGTAATTCCGACGCATGCGGAAGGATAGAAATAAAGATAATACTTAAAAGGAGCCCAAAGTGTGTTTTGAATGCACAAACCTTGTAATATATTTTTCTAAACAAATTTAACATCCTAGTTTGTATAAACAGAAGGAAAAATATGGACATAAAGTGCATTGAGACAACCTACCTCACCGCACCCAAAATGACCTGTTTTGACCTACCCAACATGAGTACCGGGGACTTGTAAGTTGGTTAAAACATTTTTCTTTTTGATCTTGCTTGTAGGCAATATCCAGCATACGATTTTGAGATTTTTCAAACATTGATAGCAAATATGGAACCAGATGATTGTATGAAGACAACAATGAACGAAATTAATGCAGGTAACAAATCTTATCTATCTTTGGAAGTGAAACATTCTGTTTTCTTTGCTATCAGTTTGCTTTTTAAAGGGTCACGTCCTTACCCTTTAGTTAACAATTCTTAGAGGTGGCAATTTCAACACACTTATGGAGTTATGGGTAATGGGTAACCAGTAAATGGGTCAATTTGGATTATTGCTTATTCTTTAGCTGGTTAGATGATAAACTCAGTGAACTTGGCTAAAATAAAAGGATCGATGTGGCTTATTTCTTTCTCTCTAACCAGCTAATGGATAAAACACCTGGTTAAGTTAAACTATACATTAATTTTTTATGAAATTAATAAACGAAAATACAAAAGTGTGTCTGTCAGCGCAACCCAGCCTGTTTTTACCCATTATAAACCCTAACGACCTGCTCGTTTTTCAACCTCTATAGCGTGTCTTTGAATCCCTCCAGCTGCAAGGCTGAGGTTGGCAGCCTCTAAAAAACAGAAGTTGATAAAATTCCCGTTATCAGAAGAGCCAAGGATGAGGCTAAATACCTGTCGGGTTTGGTACTGAACGCCATAGACAAGCAATTGTCGGGTTTGGAACCACTGCTAAAAATGTGGACATGGTTTCATTGACTCGGTTTTTTAACATGACCAAGAAAATAGGTGCAGCATCTAAATCATCTGCCGTGTTCATCCGTCATGGACCTGGTGTTGTTCGTGAGTTCTTGATGTTGCTACTCAGATAAGAGATTTATTTCTTCAGAGCAGCGCCGGCAGCTGATCACCGACTTTGGTTTAAAAGATACCTCTAAGGTACATTTTTTTTTTTTTTTTTAACATTGTTCAAAAGTTTGCATATTTGTGGTCTTTATTTATACTACTATATACTGTATCATTTTAGTGTTTACTAAAAAACTACGAAGCAGTTCATCTTGTTAGTCCACTTTTATTCAAAAACAGGCAGGACATTGAGGAGACTGATTTTACCCATTATGAACCCAAATATCCTGCCCGTTTTTCAACCTCTAACACATATCTATGTAAATGTATTAAGTTTGGGTATTGCACGCTTAAGACAAGCCATTGTGCATGGTTTACGATGAAACTGCTTATAAATTAGCAGCTGTGTTTATCTCTCATGGACAAAGTGTTGCATGTTTAGATTGTTCAAACTTGGTATATTTGTGGACTTTATGTCGACATGACTTCAATAATCTAAAGCAGTTCAAGGAGGGTTGAGTAATTTATAGGTAAGTTGGTAAATTACAGGTAAATTGGTTAAGTTGGTTTACAAGATCTTAAACAGCTCAGAAGTTGTCTACCAAGTATTCAGATTGTTGCATTTGACTAATTAGATCACTGCACTTGTATCATTTAAAACCAAAAGAAAATACTACAGTATTAATATTACATGAGATCTAGCTCAAAACCGACAGTAAAACAATATACAATGCATAGCAAAAGTAAGTAGTACATCTAAATCGGCACTCCAACAGCCCTACACAACGGACAAGCGTTCTTGCATAACAACCAGCCTTCAATACAATCTGCATGAAACTCATGGCGACAAATCAATGTCCGTATCCTATCATTTTCTTTGTATTCTCTCAAACAAACCGCACAAACGCTGTCCATCTTGTCAAGCACTACGGTCACATGTAGATTCTCTGATATTGTTTTTTTAGACAACCCCGAAGCACCAATATGTTCTCTGAGTATGTCAACTATTTCTTTTTCTTCAAGTCGGAAGACATTTTCGCGGCCCCTTTCAATGATCAGACGGCATAAAGCAAGTATATTGACTATACTTTCTACATGCTGCTGGAACTCGTCCCCACCACGAGTCGATCTGTGAAAACCTTGCAGGTGCTGAATCATAAAAGGTGGAGGTGTCTCCGTAAATGGGATGGAATCATTCATCTTCTAACAACAAAAAGTTTATTAAAAAAAAGTGTAAGATCGATAATGAGGAAAGACTGAAAAGAATCGTAACGCTTTAGGTTTAAGTTGTTGCATCTATATATAGGTTTAGCAAAGGTCGGTTAATTGTATTTTTTAAGGAATATAAGCGTGTTTTTTATTTTATGGTAATGTATTTTGTATATATACGTGTTTTTTATTTTATGGTAATGTATTTTGTATATATACGTGCTTTTTGTTGGGCCTATATTTTGTTGTATGGTTAACGGAATAATAAGGCCCAAATAATGAGTATTTTAAAATCGTACTCCATAATAGTTACTCCCTCCGTCCCTAAATAAATGATCAGTTTGACTTTTTAAAGTCAAACTGGTTCAACTTTAATCTTAAATAATTTTTTTGTGTTATATAATACATGATAAAAAAAATTACACCGTTAAAAAATATACTTAAAACCCAATCTATTCATATATTTTGCATCAAATATTATATAACACCCACAAAAATATTTAAGGTTAAAGTTGACCCAGTTTGATCTCTGAAAAGTCAAACTGGACATTTATTTAGAGACGGAGGTAGTATTAGTTACATTACACTTGGTGATAGTGACTTGTTGCACAAAATTTGGTTTTAAAGACATGTAAACACAAATTTATTATATATATATATATATATATATATATATATATATATATATATATATATATATATATATATATATATATATATATATATATATATATATATATATATATATATATATAGGGGAGCTTTATTTTCAGAACCCTGTTAAGTGCGGGAACTGCGAGAACTTCAATTTTACATTAGAAAACATGCATGTTCATATAAAACATGTATGTTTTCTTACATACACCTTAATACAAATACCTGCGTAACATACATGTTCATATAAAACCATTTTCCATTGATATGTTGCACTTAACAGTGTTTTATATGAACATGTATGTTACGTAGGTATGTGTACTAAGGTGTATGTAAGAAAACATACATATTTTATATGAACATGCATGTTTTCTAATGTAAGATTAGAGTTCTCGCAGTTCCCGCACTTAACAGAGTTCTGAAAATAAAGTTACACTATATATATCTACCTATACTATAAACAAAACCCCTCTTATTACTGTATAGCCTCAAATAGAAGACACGTAAGATGAAAACAGTGCGCCACTATTCCCTCTATTTCATTATCCTTTTATATCAGCTTCTCTACTCTTTGCTTTACTCCCCATCATTGTATATCTTTACTTTCTCAGGTTTCTCTCACTTGTTTTCTTTTTCTAAAATGCAGATGCAGGTTCTCAACGAATGGAAACTCGAGTTTTTTTCATTCCCTCGACATTTAATGAAAGTAAGTTACTGAGAAGCCTGAGCTTGCCTGAGCTTTTAATCTTTTAGTGTTATTGTTTACCAGCAGACATAATCTACTTACATTTTTAGTCATTTTATCAATTTATTTATTGTATATATATTTGACTTCACATCACCAGGTTTTAGTATTTTAGTTTTCCAACTTTTCTATTTTGTTTCAACTTTAATTCTTTTAGTTTAGAATTTACATCATCTATCTTTGTTTGTCGAGATTTACGTTGGATTTTGTTTGTTATTGGTGAGATATATATCAAGTCGTGGACTCTTCAAACTTGCGGGGGGGTTTTTAGTTTTGCTATTAGGTAATTGTATCTTGGACTCTGGTAGTGTTACATGCATGCTTGAAGAGAAATATCATTTTTGCTTTTAGATAACATATATCGTGAATATCATAATATCTATTTCTTCAAGTAAATATGTTCTTTACATATCTATAATTCTTTTGACACAAGATACAAGTTTATCATTGAACAAAATTTCAGTAATTTTATGTGTTCGTTTTACTCCTTTATTTGTTTAGATCCTCTCATCACCATCCTCATTGATTTATTATCAAAATAAAAAGGTATCTTTATCCGCAACAGGTCATTAATTCAGGTTGTCATACAATCCATGGAACTCCTTTTATAATTTACATACTTCCACACGGAGTATATGTTTATTAGAACAATTAAGCAAACATCTATCAATGTATGATGTTTACTTTATCGAATTAATTGGCAAAGATATCTTTATCATATATCTTTAAATTTATTTTTCTCGGATAAGAAACATTGATGATTAGTAGTAGTACTTTATGTAGCTCAGCTCATGGATCTATACTTAATCTGTTTTTGGTCATATTGTGTTCCAAAGTTGTTTTCTTTTCAGCATTATAAACATGAAAATAAAAATAATAAACTTGAAAGAAAAAGTTATGTATACCAGTACACGCAAGATTTTTATTTTTAAAACATATAATATACATGAAAATGCAAAATCAAAATATCATTGTGTGAAGAAAGAATTGTCAACACTCTTTGTATAAATAGTTTGGTTTGATAGGAAGGTGTGGCAGGGAAGGTATGGCAGGAAGTGTGAAAATGAGAGAAGAGTAAGTAATGTATAGTAGCCAAAATAAGATAAAAATGAGATATGATGGGAGCCTGTTGGGTGAATGAATGAGTGCTCTTTGCACACAAATTATTTTCAAAGTCTTCAATAGTGTGTAACCATATGATGCTTATCACTCTATCAGCCTATGTGTCTTTTACTGTAGGAGGTGGATTCAGGGTATGGTCCGGTTGAACTTTGGACATATGGTGTTTTCCTAGACTCCTATCTTTGATAGCTTGATATGTATTGTTTTGTTAGGCTTAATTAATAAACCTTTAAACAAAAACAAAAGTAACAATATTATCTAATTATCAAATGCTATTTGGAAAATAAAAGTTTATATTATAAGAGTATCTTCTAGATGAGAAAGTGTGGTGATGTCGAGATTGAAAAGAGAGAGAAGATAGAAACAGATATATGTAGGTGGAGACTATTTTTCTTCACACATTTTTTTAAATACATGCATATTTAATTAACGTGTCTAATGTGAAGATATGGCAAGAGTAAGGGTTAAGGTGTTCCATTTGGTTTATTGTGTAAAAAAAATAAGGTGTTCCATTAGTTATGAGAAAAAATCATGATGCTAAAAAAACAAAGTAAAATTTGAAAGTTAAGTTAGGAGTATATGTTTAATGACTCAGGGGCCATGTGAAAAAGATAATGATAATAAAACAAGATCAAGATTTAAATACGATAATTAGAAAAATCGATAAGTGAGACCTTGTCATAGATGCTGAAGGATGGAGGTATTTGATTTCAACAAGAACTCATTTCAGCTTGAATACACTTTGAATATCATAAGGCCGAAAACTCATGTCTTTTATACAAACCACTTGAACAATCTTATAAAACAAACATGAACATCATGGGCCGTGCTTAGCATGGCATAAAAGATGTACCTAGTATATTATTATATAAGAAAGGAGTATTTTTTACTGTAGCAGCTTCACATAATTACACGTCAGCTCTTCATTGTAGCCCAAAAAATACACGTGGCAGCTAACAGTTTGTAAACATTTCACCCTCTTTAAGAATTGACATAACGAGGTTGAGTGCAAGAGACTCATATTCAACCACTCACCCACTCTTCTTTGACCTTCGGTACATAGCCATCAGCCCATCACCAGCCTCATTTGTTTTCCATTTAACCTTCTTGCTTTGTTCTCTATTTTCACCTATCAACTATTTGTTCCTCAAAGATCTCAGGTAATTTTTTCTTCCACATCCTTATATTTCATTTTTTGATGTAATAGCATGTGACCTTCATTTTTTTTCAACCAAAAAAATAATAATAAAATAAAATCATGTCATTGAAAGGCATACTCAACCTTAGTGACAAATTACACAAACGTATATAACTTGGATAGCATTAATTCTGTCACCATGGGTTTCAGGTTCAACAAGGAGCAAAACTGATGGCTTCTAGCTCAAAACCATAACAATGGCACTCTGTTAGTAAATCTCTTCTTGATCTTTTCTTTTACCATGAGTATTATTTTAGTTCTTTTATGGGAAAGTAGAGCAAACTTAAATATATTGGATTTTAATGTTTTGATTTGCAGAGAAGATGATATAAAATGAAGAGGGATTGTTGTTACTTGAAAATGTGCAAACACCTCAAGTTTAGGTGCATTTACCATCCTCGAACAAGCTTCTTAACAAAGCTACACACTTTAACAAGGTTCAACTTTTGTTTTTCCTTTTCTTGGATTCTTAATTTATTATGCATAGTATTATAGTAATCTATGTTTCTCTTCCTGCTTTGGATATGAATTCCCAGTCACTGATTCTCTATACATTTTTAGATCTGGAAATGGGCTCAACCCATCTCTTTCCCTCTCCCTCTCACATACCACACAGTCATACGGATGCATCGGAAAAAGTTTCTCCATCAATGGTTAGTTTTTCTTCTTTCATCTTTTCAAAGGTTTTACTTTGTTTTTTTTTTTGTTTTGTTTTTTTTTTTTTTTTTGTTTTTTGTTTTTTGTTTTTATTTCTCATATATGTTTTTCAGGTTCTAGCTAGAGTTTGATTAGTGAATGAAGCTTTGAAGAAAGTATTTTTTGTTTATGATGTGTTGGTCGGAGCATAAAAAGATACTTAAGTTAAGTGGGTGCAGGCTTGGTGTTGGTTTTATGACTTTATCATACATGTGAACTTGTCAAGTTTAAACAAATAAAATTTTACTTTGTAATTTATATTTACATTTTTTAACTTTATTTATTTCTCAAATTTCAAATATAGTAGATGTAGTTGGGGGGAGACACTGACCAAATTGATGATTTGGCAATGCAAGGAGCAAGTTACAAGTACAAATGTAACATATATATATATCGGGATATATTTTCCCAACCCTCTCTATGGTGTCACATCATAGGCTTTTAGTCAAACCGTGCAACCGTTGATGCATACCGTACAATCAGGGGATGCGTTTAATCATTGGCAAACCCTCTCTATGAGAGGGTCCGGATAACTCAAGTTGGCTTTGAGGGTGTGCAAGGTGAGTGACCGCACATGACCAAATCATCATGTTGGTCAGTGTGTTCTGAAAGTAGGCAAGTTGGTTGCGGGTATATGACGAAATTTGTCATTATATTATAATAATTAACAGTTTTTCCTTTAAAAGATGGAATGAAAGTTTTTAATGAACCCGGTTATAACTTATAAGTTAAATTAGTGAGTACTTTGTTACAGTTTACCACACTCTGGAATTGCATCAAATCTAACCTAATTTTTTATTATTCCTATCGTAATTCATTTACTTGTTTGGTTTATTGACCAATAAAGAAAATGTGTACGAGAACTGGACAACAATTTGCTTTTTTGCCTTTTGCTATTCATGATGTGATAAGACATGGTGTATTTGTGTTTTACAGCTGGGAAGATTGGGTATAGAGAGTAGGTTGGACTTTGGAGTCGAGAAACGTATGGAAGACTGGATGAGGAATGGACAATAACACTTGTTTTATTTTATTTCATCACAAAAGTTAAAATGGACAACAATAACTATTGTTGTAGAATGAGTAAGTAGTCAAGTACTATCCTTTGATCAAAAGGGATGGGAGTGGGTGCAACAAAAGTTACAGATGAAAAGGGATGGGAGTTAGAGCACACGGTGTAGTCTACTCGTAATGCCTCGCCGTCTGACGTGGAGTGGGCAACGGCGAGCCGTGTCTCGCTGCCACACCAGGAGACCCTCGCCGTTGTTCGTTGTTGGGTTGTTGTTCGTGGTTACAGCGAGAAGGAAATGGTGTTGGTTGGCAGCTTTTTCAGTAAAATACGTTGTATAACGTTTATTTTTTAAACGTTAACATTTGTTTCCTTTTTTTTTTTTTTTTTTTTTTTTTTATACTTTCTAAAAACTAACATATTTACCCCTATATATACTACACATATTTTACACATTTCATTCAAAACACTTAACCATACAAAAGCAAAAACCATGAGTGAATCATCTTATTACGATGTTAGTGATTTTGAAGAGTTAGAGGAGGTAGAGCTGATTATCCAAGAATTTGAAAACGAGCAAGCGTTGCAAAATCAAGAAGCCGGTCCTTTACATCGCCGTAGATACATTCGGCGTGAACGTGAAGTTGCTGAAACACGTCTACTGGCCGACTATTTTGGTGACCAACCAAATATAATGAAGAAAATTTTCAGCGTCGTTACCGTATGAGCCATAAACTATTCTTAAAAATAGTCCAAGGTATTGAAACATATATTGAAACTCATCATCCTCTTCCTGCGCATTTTGATTTCTTTAGACAACGACCCAATGCTACGGGTCTAATGAGTTTTAGTGTGATTATGAAATGCACATGTGCCCTACGTCAATTGGCGTACTGGATATCACCTGATTTATTAGATGTGTATTTACAAATAGGTGAACACTGTGCACGCGATTGTCTAGATTTTTTTTACTATGTGCATAATCCAGTTGTTTGGGAAGGAGTTTTTAAGAAAACCAACTGAGGATGACGTTCGCAACTTATACCACGCACATAGCATGGTTCATAAGATTCCGGGAATGTTGGGAAGCATCGATTGTATGCACTGGGAATGGAAGAATTGTCCGAAAGAATGGCAAGGGCAATTTCACAGAGGTGATAAAAAGTATCCAACTATAATGCTTGAAGCTGTTGCATCGTATGATTTGTGGATTTGGCATGCATTTTTTGGTGTGGCAGGTGCGAATAACGATCTTACCGTTTTATATAATTCTCCGTTATTCGACGACCTGATTGATGATATTGGGCCTCAAGTTCCGTTTGAAGTATACGGACGTACATTTAAAAATGGGTATTATCTAGCAGATGGAATTTACCCACAGTGGGCATCGTTTGTCAAATCCTTTACTGTTGCAAGCAACCCAAAAAATGCCGCATGGAAAGCGAAACAAGAAAGTGCTCGAAAAGATATCGAAAGAGCTTTTGGTGTCCTCTAAGGACGTTGGCATATTATTGCCCAACCGGTGCGTCCATTTACTGTGGGCAAGTTACGGAGAATCATGTACTCGTGCATCATAATGCATAACATGATTTTGAAAGATAAAAAATTTGTGATATCCGAAGCTGCCGAAATGTATATTCCTCCGACGCCAAATATGCACCAGACATGGGTTGAACGTTACGCAACGCAAAGAAGAAAAACCAAAGAAGTACACGATAAATGCACACACGCAAGGCTTCAACAATGTCTCATCGAGCATGTTTGGCAACAACAACAATGGGAAGAAATTCAACGAAATAGGAATAATTAGGTTCGTTTTTTTTTTAGTATTGTATGTGTTGTATTTTTTATTTTTATTTTTTTTCGTATCGTATTTTTTTCCGTATTGTAACTTTTTTATTTGATGAAATAAAATTAATATGTTGTGTTATTTTTAAGTATTTGTGAAATGAATTTAATTTATTTAATGAAATGAATAAAAAAAATAAAGTTGTAAGTGGTGGGGCCCTAATGAAGAAGTTGAGGTTTGTTGTTTGGTGAGGAGAGGGTTAGTTGTGAAAATGTGTTTGGTGATGTGACACACGTGAGGCTCGAATAAAAAGGATGAGCTTGTCAACTACACCTAATGCTCTTAAAGATGAAAGGGATGAGAGTGGGTGCAACAAAAGTTAAAGTAGAAAAGCTTTAAAAAAACAGTATTATACTGTTTAAAAAAGAGTGAATTGGTAAAAGAGGGTGAATATCAAATCAACAAAACATGTTAAAAATGGCATTTAGAAACAATAATAATAATAATAATAATAAGATTTGTATACATCTATATTTTTTTAAGCTGAAAAACTTATAGATATACATGCACATGCCATTATTAAGAGTGAAATCATATGCATGGCATCGATAGTTTATTCTATTCCTATTGACACAAAAGTTCAACGCTATTTATACAAGAGGTTATAACTAAGAGATCATTAGACATTCCTGGGCCGTACTTTTAGCACGGCCATAACCATACCTAGTATATATATATATATATATATATATATATATATATATATATATATATATATATATATATATATATATATATATATATATATATATATATATAACTAATCAGCAAATCCCCATCTTTCTTGAAGTCACTTTGTGATATATATTTTATTTATTTTTGTAAAACTCATAAAACGAGAACATGACGTTTGACAAACCTTATAGAAAAAGATGATTATTTTTTTTTTCCTTTGAGCAAAGCATTTTTCATGTAAAGGTATTTCGTACGCATTACTTCTTTTTTATATAAATAAATGGACAAAATTACACGAATGGTCCTTGTGGTTTACTCAGATTGCAAGTTTAGTCCCTAAGTTATTTTAAGTACACCAGATATACCTATTTTAAGTAGACACTAGAGGGACTAAGATTGTGTTTGATTGCCACTGAATGAACTAATTAAGCACTGAGTGTGTAAAACTGATTCGGTCAGCGTGTTTGACGAATTAAAATATGGCCGCTGAATTGTCAATTTCGTGCTGAGCGATTTTTCATAGAAAGGTACACAAAATGATTCAGTGGATGTGTACGTACCCAAATACCCTATATAGTCCTACACTGTCACATCTACTTTTAGTATGAAGAATAACATTTAAATAATATTGGGGGTCACATATACTTTTAGTTACTATAGAACAAATGCACCTTCTATACATTAGTAATATAATTAGATAACATAAAATTTGACTAAGTAATTTTTTTATATACTATATTATTTAACCATATGAAGTTAAAGTTCTACAATTATTACTGTATAAAATACGTTTGATATTTATAATTTTGTGATAAATTATTTTTAATCTATAATAGTTAGTTTTGTTTAAATATAGTTTTTACACTATAAATTCAATAGATAATAATCATTTATCAACAAAGTATTTTATTTATTACCAAACCACACCCAAGGTTAAAACCGTAATTTTATTTTATTCAGAGGGTATTCAAAATGCTCATCAAACAGTTTTTCTTATACAAATCTTGTTCACTCAGCACCTTTAAATTATTCAGCATCTTTGATTCGTTCAACGCTAAATAGCTCAGTTTTATCAAACAGCCCCTAAATGTGTGACAAGTTTCAAAAAATAGGTATCTCTGGTGTACTTAAAATGACTTAGGGACTAAACTTGCAATCTGAGTATACTACAGGGACCATCCGTGTAATTTTATCTAAATGTGTCTACTTTATAAATGATGTTTTACGAGATGGGCACCGGTCCGCCGCGTTGCGGCGAGGCTTTGGATAATGGCGTTGATTGTTTACGTTTATGTATTCTGTGAAATGTAACGTGTAAACAATATAAAATACTCGATATGTTTTTGGTTTTGTGTTTCAGGTTGTTGGTGCTGACTGTGTTACTACTGGGTCGGCAATGTATGAAGATATGGGTTCAACTATGTGTACCTTTGTGCCAGTAATGTGGCAATACACTGGTTCGATGTATGAAGCTATGTGTATAGCTGAGTATTTTAAATGAAATAATGAAGAAAGGATTTAACGAATCTCGAAGCTCATATTCCAGTTGTCCAAGTTCACTCTCAACCTGTTATAATCAAGGAGTTCGATCTACACTCGCGTAAACTAAGAAGATAAAACTGCGTTGTGCCGTTGTGACACTACAAACTTCAGCATATGCAAGTTTTCCTAAACAAACATGCTACTTTAAGGTTGGTTTAGTCATGAAACCTAGCGGTAATTTCAACCATCAAACAACCGTTTAAGGTCCTTTTCCCAAACGATATTGTAAGCTAACTTTGCTACACAAATATTCAGCAAAACCGGTGTTCGTACCAAAAATTTAAGCATACAAAGAGGCCCTAAAGTTTGTACCAAATTGTAAAGATATACATACATATAGGAGCTGACCCGTTAATCATTAGTCAAATGCCCATTTTGCCATCTCTGGACTTTAGTAAGATTATAACCCAATGATGAGTAGTATGAACCTATAATGGCAGATGCTTCTACGAAGGCGAAGATAAACCGCAAGTATGCCTTTGTAGAGACGATGCTCCTGTAATGATGGATTTTGATTTTTGAACTCATAACTATACTTGTTGTCCCTCCAGTTACAGGTTTCTGAATCAGCAGGAGTGCTGTCAAAGGTTGCAACAACCCAATCATTCCACCTGATAAGAATAATTAGAATGGTTAGAAGTGCAGTCAACTTATAAGTATCTAAAAGAGAGAAGCTGCTAAAGAACTTCTCTATTTATAAGCTTATATAATTGTCCTAATTGTTTTATAATGTAAAAGGCCTGTTAATGATGTTACTTTTTCTTTAATTTACAGAAGTTGGTTGGAAATAGCCTTCCATTAGTAAGTTAGAACAATGATTCCCCCTAAAATGAAACCTGCTACCAGCTAGAAGAGAAATTAACATTGGCCTATGGAGATCTCAAACCTGGTTGACCCGATCGTAGGTATGCCACAACGATCGGCAGCACTCAAAATAGGTCGTTCAACATGGGTAGTACCTGTCGAAAAAGATGAAAAGCTATTAGGATGACATTAGTTTGCAGACCCAATAATACTGACAACACATGCCAAACAGCAAAGGTAAACGAACACAGAAATTGATACCGCATACAAAAATCTTAACCTAAGGTGCAAATGTAGTATAAGGTTGTGTGCATCTTTTTAGCACTTGTGTTCTGACACGATTCGACCCAACCATGGAATCTTCAAAGCGCATTCGTAAAATAATGAGATAAAAACATCCAAACACCTCTAAAGTTAGCTGTTTTACAACGGTCCCAAACACGTCTTAAACTCAGAATCTGTATGTTTGATCTAGAAAAAAAAAAAAAAGGTCGTTCCTTCTAATCGATGTTAACACAAAAACCGTACCAGCAGGCCATAAAGCCTGGAAAATTCATGAAAGTAACAAACATTCATACTTATGAAAAATGTTGCTAACATTATGCAAAATAAATTCTTAATAGAACATACATGCTTCACCATAGCTCGTGCTTACGAATACGATGATTCCACTATTTTTGTAAGTGTCTGGTTATCTTATTATGATTCTTAGAATCAGAATAACCAATTGGTTCGTGTTCCGTTTCGAAACTAAGTCGTGAATGTGATCGTCACACTGTTTAAAAAAGTCATTCTATATGGTTAAGATTTCTTAAACTTAGAATTTGTACGTTATGGACCTATCCTGTTTCAATCCCTAAATTCATCCATTGTAACCCATTACCATCCCGGCCGACCCGTCGACAATCATTTTCCCACCTCTTAATAAAATTTCAGTGGCATACAAAACATATTAGTATAACTACCTTAAAAAGCGAACCTTGCTGATCGCCTGCGCATTTCAACCATCTGAATAAGCACGGCTTTGATTAACGACACCTATATGCATACAGTTAATGATAGAATCAGTTATCAAAGAAATATAAAAAACAAACGCAGATCAAAAAGCTATTATTAAGCCCGTTGACATGCGACATGTAGGATTGTTTTAAGAGCTAAAAAAGAAACTAAATAAAGTACTCACCCGTTGCAAATAAAATTGCCAAATAAAGCCCAATGACATAATAAGATCCCAAGTTTATAACGTCACCATTTTTTTTCGACCAGTCTTTGTAACAGCTACTGCAAATTGAAGTCAAAATGGGTATATTATGAAAAACAAATCGAAAGGTTACTCAAATACTTAAAATAAATAGACTTTGTTTTACAGAATCAAAAATAGTACAAACAATTGATAACCTAACCTTATTTGTATGAGTGTGCATACCTTACCCTTTTTGCCTACAACATATTAGGCTGCACATAATGAAAACGTTACCTTTTACATTCCTTGGTATGCATCTTTCAAAGTTTGGCGAAGAAGCACACTTTGTGTCATACACTGTGAATGGAAACAATAAACAACATCTGTTAACATTTTAACCAAAGAGTTAAATAATAAGAAGTATTTTTTTTGCTAAATGCTAATAAATCTAACATTTTTTTTATCCGACCGGCAAATCGCCATGCTCATTTTCCATCTGTTTCACCGTTACTACACATGACCAGTTCATGGATAGAGGGTTCTATCAAGAGTCAGTGTCGATCAATATTGGGATTGGGTGTAGATAAATCTAGAAGTGTGTAAAAGATGGGTTATTATCTTTTTTAGCCGACAACTTGTAGAAGAGACCAACAAAAGGCAACGGGCACAACAGTAACCCAAGACGCAAGCCAAGCATTTTTAGTGGACAGGGCAAAAAAATATATATATTTTTTAACAGAATATTGGTCCTTTGTCGTTCCTATAATATATATAGAAAATAAACATAACATTGAAATAAACATCATACCAAATCTAAAGCTGGGAACGCTAGTAATTGCCGTCCAACCATACAGCGATGAATCCGTTCGAATTGTTCATTTTGCATATTGAATGATCCCAGAGTTGATACTACAAATGTGAGGCAAAAAGATAAGCACTCGCTATAAATTATATATATACTAAAGGATAAGAGGTTACTGTAGTAGCTACAGTGCTTGCTACAGTATTTTTTTTTTTTTTTTTTTTAACAGTACTAACGGTCGTTAGTTATTTAACAGCTGTTAATTAACGACCGTTATCTTGAACATTTAAAAAAAATTGTCCACAATTTGTTCTTCATCTCAGCGGTTCATTGCGAATTTAGTCCTCGCATAATTACATAAATGGTCCTTCATGTTATACATCAATTGTAAAGTCAGTCCTATTTGTACAGTACTAACTGTCATTTGTTATTTAACGGCTGTTAACTAACGCCCGTTATCTTTAACATTTAAAAAAAATTGTATGCACTTTGTCCTTCATCTCAGCGGTTCATTGCAAATTTAGTTCTCACATAATTTACATAAATGGTCCTTCATGTTATACATCAATTGCAGAGTTAGTCCTAGGTAACTAACTTCACGTTAAGTAGCTAACGACAATAAAAGAATTCCGCAGCAACGCGGGTTGCAAAACTAGTGACACACTAAAGAGTAAAGACAGTTTAAGAAATGTCATTATAACCTAACGTATTCATCTTCAGTAGGCGCTTCCACAATCTCATGAGTAGCGTCGTCCCTATCAGCCACTACTTCCACCTTTTGGGGGGCCATACAACCACAACTTAGATGCCATCTAACTCGATAGCCTTTCCAAATTTATATCTTCTGAAAAAAAGAAATTGCGCTTTTCAGACACTAAAACGAAGACACTGTCAAATTTAATTCACATATTGTTTACTTAGTTACTATATAAGAGCAAAGGACATGTAAGGCAACGATAAAACTATGGATGCAGCAGGTGTAGCTGAAGGCCTCTCAACAGTACCGTTTACAGAGTGTAACCCATCATCCACATCCATAAACATACTCGAGCTAGCAGGCACATCCCCGGTACACACCCAGTTACCATTAACAGAACCCGACAAAGAAACGTCAGCATTGAAACCTTGAACTATCGTACCAGTATTTGGACAACCATTAAGATCATGAACAGAACCAAGTGAGCCCACACCAGTACCAGTACCAACGGACCTGTCCCTCTCTAACGTTTGGTCAATACTATGTCTACGCACAGCCCTACTTTTAGTTCTCATACTTAGAAAGGCAAGACAGCAAACACTAAAAAACAACTAAACAACAAACATGGCAGATGCATATACGACCAGTAAAAAAAAAAGCAACCCCAAGACTTAAACACGCAAATATACCAAAGATGAAAGTAAGAACAGGCCAGTTAAGAAAAACGTCAATAATTCTGATCGTTTGACAGCAAAAACTCGAAAAGATAAGCACTCGCAAATATTAACACCTAAACTCGTAGCGTGCAGACTTTTATCCAAGTCGTGTAACAACCCATAGTTCGTCTATAATATATTCGTCAACGGCTCTAAATCTATACAAACGAACCAACTCTATAATCATTTATGTTTCATTGTTTCAAAGTCATATCAAAACAAGAGTTTACGCGTTTTCGGGATGCCAAATGAGAATAGAAAACAAGAGACTTCACTTTCTCTACAAATGGTAAATATGCAACGACATGAACATGAAAAGGAAATTGAGCATAAATAACCAACTATGTTGATTTATTATTATATATTTTTGTTTACTTAATTTGAAAACATGAAATGATTGGAAATATATTATTGTGTATCATGGTGAAATTCAAATCTTATACAAAAAATAATTGAAACTTACACAAAATTTGATTGCAAATTAAAAGCCAATTCCTACATTGGATAAGGACTATGTCATTTGGGTTTTACAATTAAATGTGCCATTTTTCTATTTTCTAAAGCTTTAATATATATGTTGAAATTTCATGATAAGAAGTTTTGCTTAAAATGGAAGTTGATGGAGAAATTTCAAAATTACATAGAAAAAATAACACCCTTTTACTCTTCTAAAGTATCTTTGTATTCCCTTGTGGTGGGATAAAATGTTTAAACTAAATTTATAAATTGCATGTACAATCAATAATTGTTGTTATACTTTTGTAAAACTACTATTTCTCGTAACACAAGGTAGCGCTATAATTACCTGGATTAGTCGGTGGGTTAATTTAAACCCCGTGGGTTAGTCGGTCAATAGGTCACAAACTACGGTTATTCAAATAAACAAGTATAGTAGCGCAAAAATTTAAGGTACACTTCAAATATACTTTAGAAATCCAAAGTATTACAATTTTATAATACACTGTATGAATACATAACACTTGTCTTCGGAAATGAACTCATAATCTTTTAGATGTAAAGCATTTCACACAATCAAATGATTAAGGATATAAGCTGTGGTTAAGTGCATTTCAAATAAGTGGTTAAAGACTTCAATCACATGGTATATATCACAAAACTACAAGCCTTTTCATTATGAATATTGGTTTGTTTGTTCTTGTTCTTACTTATTTTTAGTAACAGGTTTTATAGATTGGAGTAATAAAAATATTTCGTTATTTGTTAAAGTTGTATTTATCTTTTGCGGCAGAAATGTAGTACAGGTTATGAGTAAACTTAATATACGAATGAAATTTAACAGTAAGATATGAGAGTCCTAATTATAAGAAGTCTCAAATTCAAATATCCCGTAAGTTGTAACTTTTTGGGGCCGCCTGGTCTTTTCAATTGAATAATCTGTACTCGTGGAGGGCTAGTGCTTTAACAGGCTTTATTGATCTTGCGGGATGGTCTGTGAAGCCCGAAATTCGCTAATGAGATACCATTGATGACTCTTATTTACCTTGTAATAAAAATTTACTATAAGTGCAAAAACAATCATGCATTAAACATTTGATTTCCAAAATAAATCAAATATTTATATGCTTGATCTGTCATCCTACCCCCACCAATGTTTTAAAAATCGCGCCTAAGGCGCGCCTACTCCCTAAATCCCATGAGGCTCTAGCCTTTGGGATTTTTTTAGATCGCGCCTCATGACATGCATGAATCCCGTAAAAATCGCAGCGCCTTGGGGATTTTTACGCTTTAGCGCCTTGGGGATTTGTGCGCCTTTAAGATGTAATGTTGTTTTGGCCTTTTTTCTTAATAGTAAGATACATTTTGGGATTACATGTTATATACATTTGGCCCTTTAAGTTATAAAGTATCTAATAACCTTAATATTTTAGAAAATAACTAAAACACACAATCAACAAAGAATTATGTTTTTTTGGTAATCTAATGTCTAAGAATAATAGCTTATTAACGGATACAAATGTTGTTTCTTTAGTGTTAAGTGTTACCAAACAACTATAGATTTTTTGTTGTTAGTAGTTGATAGTTTGATACATGGTAATTTGTTAAATTTTATAAGTCATAAACTCATATATTGTAATGTATATTTAGGAATTTAGGGTAGTTCATGGATTCTGATATGTTGTTTGCTTAATATTTTGGGTTTAAATGCAACCTTTGTTAGATGTAATAACTATTAAGTGGCATTATGCATTAAATATTGATATTTTTGTGTTATTTAAGTTGCATAAGTTGTCACATATGTTATAAAAAAATAAATGTATAGTGCGCCTCATATTTATGAATCCCGCACCTTGGTTTGCGCCTCGACTCGAGGCTCTTTGACCCCCTTTGCGCCTTAGTGCGCCTTGAGCCTTTCAGAACATTGACCCCCACCCAAGAAATATGTGTCATTTCTCATGTTCATAACATTTAGAAGAATTTTGCCAGAGTTAGGATTAGTATAAAGTAGCTAGAAACAGTAAATACATCAATAGTTACATATGACAAAAATGACCAATGTCATCTTCAACTTTTATCTTTTTTTTGCCTATATAAACAAACATATGAAAAGCATCTTCTCCAATACACTCTTCATTTCCATCCTTACTAGGTAAACTTTGTTCTTTTTTATCACCATAGTACTTTTCATGATCATATTTACTTTAACTTTAGTAATTAATTACAATGCATTTAACATCTTTTTGTTAATTTATGTGTTGGGTTGGTTTCAGTTTTTGAGTCATGGGGAATTTGTGTTGCTTGATTCAAGTGGATCAATCCACTGTTGCCATTAAGGAAAGTTTTGGAAAATTTGATGAAGTTCTTAATCCTGGGTGTCACTGTGTTCCATGGTTTTTCGGAAAACGGCTTGCTGGGACACTCACACTAAGGCTTCAACAGCTGCAAGTCAAGTGCGAAACTAAAACCAAGGTCTTTTATCTTCTGCTATTAATATTAGGGTTAATGACATGTAATAGCAACGTACTTTCCCATTTGTGCCATTATCAGATACGAACCCAAAATATTACAGATATCATATACGAACTTTCAATTTTTTTTTCATTATCAGATACGAACTTTAAAATATCAGATATCAGATACGAACTTTCAAATTTTTGTTTCATTATCAGCAACGTACTTTTTCATTTGTTTCATTATCAGCAATTTTTATTTTTAAAGTTTTTCTTATATTTGAACAAAGGAGAAAAGTACGTTGCTGATAATGAAACAAAAATTTGAAAGTTCGTATATGATATGTGATATTTTAAAGTTCGTATCTGATAATGAAAAAAAATTTGAAAGTTCGTATCTGATATCTGTAATATTTTGGGTTCGTATCTGATAATGGCACAAATGGGAAAGTACGTTGCTATTACATGCCATTAACCCTTAATATTATGTTCTGTGTCTAAGTAATAAGTGGGACAAACTAGCCTTAGTGATCCACAGCGCGCATTTAGATGTCAATTCAAATATTATTACCTGTTCAAAGAGATATACTCGTGTTTGTTCTGCATCTAATATAGTTTTTGTTATTTTTCAGGACAATGTTTTTGTGAATGTTGTAGCTTCGGTTCAGTACTGTGCTCTTGCTGATAAGGCTAGCGATGCCTTCTATAAACTCAGCAACACAAAGTCACAAATTCAGGCCTATGTTTTTGACGGTAATAACCTGAAAACCTTAAAGAATTATGCATCTTTGTATGTTAGATGTTATATATGATGTTGTGGGTAGCTTAACATGGACATATTTTCTCTATTTTTTAGTTATCCGAGCAACTGTTCCAAAGCTTAATCTTGATGCTGCTTTTGAGCAAAAGAATGAAATCGCCAAGGCTGTTGAAGAGGAACTTGAGAAGGTAACATGCTTAAATAAATAGTCAGTGTAGGTATTTTGACATATTTACTTGTGATTGTATCAATTCAGATCTTGTTTTTCCTATAACATGAACATCGATAACAAAAAATGGCTGAAAGGGAGCCAAGAGTGTATTCTAATGCGCAAATCTTCTTTAGTCATTTTCTTAGTAGAAAAATATAGTATTCTAACCAAATTGTACACCCTGGTCATATATAAAAGAATACATAAATTTGGATACGAAGTGCTTTGGGTCAACCTACTCAACCCGCGCCCAATAATGACCAGTTTTGACTTTCTCTACTGGTCCATTTGGCATTTTCCACCTTTACTTTACACTTGAGGACTCTTAAGTTGATTCTGGCATGTTTTTCTTTGATTGAGGCTATAGGCAATGTCTGCTTATGGTTTTAAGATTGTTCAAACGTTGATTGTTGATATAGAACCAGATGTACATGTGAAGAAAGCGATGAATGAAATCAATGCAGGTAAAATTTTCATCTTTTTGCATCACCTTGTAAAACTTTTCTACCAATTTGTGAATCTAGGCATGGTTGCCATGATCAAAAAATCAGTAAACAAAACAGATCAATTTTAGTTATTGCATTTTCACTAACGGGTCAATTAAATAAATTTTGAAAACTTGCAACTTATATAAAACAGGCACATTAACCATTTATCTGGTTCAATAAAAAAAATAGACAAAGTATTCGTGTTGCCCAACCTAGCTTGTTTTAACCCATTATGAACCCGAACGACCTGCCTGTTTTTTCACATCAAATGCGTATCTTTGTATCCGTCCAGCTGCAAGGCTGAGGTTGGCTGCCACTGAAAAAGCTGAAGCTGATAAAATACTGCTAATAAAAAGAGCCGAGGGTGAGGCTGAATCCAAGTATCTGTCAGGTTTAGGGATTGCACGTCAAAGACAAGCTATCATGGATGGTTTGAGAGACAGTGTGTTGGGTTTCTCAGTTAATGTGCCTGGAACCACGGCGAAAGATGTGATGGACATGGTTCTTGTTGGTCGTGGCTATTGTGATTTGTCCTATCACGCCACTTTGCCTCCAAGAATGTGTTTGTGTTAACCATGCTTGCAGAAAGGGTGTTTGGCAATCGATTTCACAGTGAACAATATTGGGTCAAATATGGTATAATACATTAAATAACACAGAACTGTATATAGGGTAAAAATATGTATTCTTATTATGATTTACAGAGTTTTACATATATATAGATGGTGAACAGATACAATGAAAAGACATACCTTTTCATGGTAACTGTCTACAACCAAAAATACCTGTAAATAACTACCCTAACTGTCTAAATATGCCTGTTGACCTTTGGCCCAGGCTTTCTAATCTATCAGGCCTTTTATTGTAAAGTCTTTTGGGCCTGCATCTATCTATTAACAATAATACATATTATGCCTAAGTACATACGAATCTACAGCAAGTTCTTATAACCTTAATAGTCCAATATTCTCCTCCTTAAGGTTATAAGGGCTTGATGTTGTTCTGTGCGAGTCCTACTCTGAAAGCTTTGATGTAGATGGTTCTTTGTAAGATGAATTCTTGATTTGATCCTTCCCTTCGTTCTTTGTTGGACACTCAAAAGCATAGTGTCCAAAATCTTGGCATCTGTAGCATGTGATCTTTGAATTCCCATAGTAGGCAGTTTGTTGTTGCTTGCTATCTTCTTCTTCCTCTAACTTGATCCCAAAGTACTCAAGTTTCTCCTTCCCTTTTCCCACAGCAATATGTGCACCCTTCTCACCAATATTCCATTGGTATTCTCCAAGACTTGAGTCTTCTCCTCCTTTTATAGGATGTTCTGGTGCTCTGGCTGTTTTGAAGTAAGAGATTAATACATCAAGATAATTGATGTAGCACTTCCTTATTTCTTCTCCATCAGATCTTGTTAGTCCAAGTAATTCTGCAAGTGTACCAAATTGTAGGCCAAAGTGCACACTAAGGTAGCCTCCCATACAATCTATTAGTTTATAGAGATCAAAAAGGTGTATAGGGACTCCATGAATAATTGGTGGTATTGTTCCAGGCAGTGGTCTTTTCAAAAAATGGTTAAAAAACCATTTGAGGACCTTATCAAATCTTTCCCTGTAGATACCCCACTCCTTGCTTATCACATCATTATTCTTGATCAAATTCAGAAAGGCAACAAATTCTAGAAAAGTGTGAACCTCTGATGTATTTGTTTCTTCCAAATACCTTGGTATCTCTTCTTCTTTATCTGTTTCTTCCTTGTTCAAAGATTCGAAATAATCATCCAGATAATCATTGTGCCTTTGTCTCATCTTATCTTCATCCATATTATGTCCTTGTTGGTTCTTGAACATATATTCTAAAAGGCATTTATCTTTCTCAAAGATGACGTTAACACCTTTGTTGTTTCAAAAGATTTATTGACAGTATATTGAGAGTGACTTCAGGGACATAGTGTACCCCTGGAATCAAAAAACCATTGCTTCCATTTTTAATCAGGACTTCCCCCATACCATATGTAAATAAAAACTTTCTCTGACCCTCTAATTTTTCGACTAAAAATTCTTCTTTAAGATTTGAGAAGAACTTGAGATTGGATGTTAAGTGCTTGTCTGATGTAATGCTTACATACCAAAGATTATCCCAACCATCCTTATGTGTCCCTTCGACAATACCATTGGTTTGGAAGTGAATAAATTCTGGGTATTTAAGACTTACTTTGGGATGGTCTTGATTTTCTGGTGGACACTTGTTTGCAAAGTGACCATGTTTTCTGCATTTGAAGCATAAGATCCTATTCTTGTCTAGAGTGAATTCGGATTGAAGTGGATTACCCTTGTTTCCTTCCATGATTCCACCAGAGATGTCTTGAGTACGTGCTTTATCATCCTTGCTCTTAGTTGGACATGTTTTCATTATATGTCCATTCTGGTTGCAGTAAAAGCAATTGTAATTCATGTATTTGTTTCCTGGAAGTGATGAATTGAAGGCTTCAATATCTTCTAGTTTCTTCTTTAACATGATTCTGCAATCTTTTGTTATCTGTCTCATACATCTGCCAATCCTTTCTTCTTTTTCCCTTTTTATTTGTCTCTGCAAGAACTCAATCTGTGACAATTTTCTTGGCGGCTTCCCCAGGGTTTTGCTCTGATGCCAATTATCAGAGCTTCAAGGGATCTAACAACATCAAATCATGTCTTACAATCATCATTCAAGAGTCTTACATCGATGCCAATTGAAAGAGAAAACTGCCCAAAAGTCATATGGTGGATTTAACCAGACAAATACGATCAACATGGATATAATGAAGATCACGGCAAAGACAGCAACCATGGAAATAATGGATACAATTTGAAAGGCTTGTTGGTATTTTCTTTTTTTACCAACAAAAGCCATGAAGATACTTGGCCTGTTAAAAAAAAAACATGGCGCGAAGATCTACATGCTACAATCAATATTTTGGACGACTTCAATTGCTATTATAAGCACTGCAAGGGGATCACTTTTAAGCAGACAAGAAGCACCAGATTGAGCATTTTATTTTATTTTTTGCTCTTCAACAACAAGTATCAACAAACTACAAAAAAATCAACACCAATAAGGCATGAGCAAGAAGAACAAGAAGATTGAATAAGAAACAAAGATTAATAGATTAGGGAGGAATTTGTTGGAAGTTTTAATCCATTAATCTTTGTTTTTCAAAATCAAGGCTCTGCATATTTTTGTTAGGGCTACAGTAATTCGACACAGACAAAGGATAACAAGATGGGTCAGCCTGCATAATTATCTGTCATGGGCTGCAAATCCGCAGGCCCTCAAACCCAATAAAAGGCAGTTATTTAGAAAGCATTGTAACGTTTCTTTTAGGGTTATAACGATTACTTTTCTGTGAATCGTTGTGACTTTACATGAAACACCGATTCATTATGTATAAATAGATTAGGTTTGCTGTAAACGATTCATCAACCCTTCTCATTATCAATAATATCAGATTTAAGGGTTCAATCCCAATCTTCCTGTTTCTCTATTTTATTTCGATTCTATATGATTGTTACATGTTGTTGTTATGATCATTCGATCCTGGAATCCTCCCATACAACCTGTGAAACAGTTCTTGTGACTCAGTATTTTGATACGATGAAGGAAATTGGAGCTGCTTCTAAATCATCAGCTGTATTCATCCCTCATGGGCCTGGTGCTGTTCGTGATGTTGCTACTCAGATACGTGATGGACTTCTTCTAAGCAGCGCCACCAGCTGATTGTTGACTTGGGACTAAAATTTACCGTAGTAGTTGTGTTTAGATTGTTCAGACTAAGGGTATTTGTGGAATTTAAGTTTATATGACTATATGTCATGTTACTACTATTTATGAAGATTATCTGAAGCAGCCCAATGTGGTTTGTGGAAAATAATAGTAACTATGTTAATTACGGTTACATAGAGAAGCATTAGTCTATATCTGAAAATATTGAAGGTGTGATTTTTATCTAATTTATTGGTAAATAGGGTTAAATGTTGTTAGATATCTCAAACGGGTCAGAAGTTTTTTGATTGTATTCAAATGAGTTTTACTTACTAGATCGTATAACAAAGAAATCGTAAAAAGGCAAGAAAATAAATGGTTAACAGTCGACCCGACCTGCGGAGATTTGTATGAAGAGCTAACTTAGTTTTTAGTTTTTTACCGGTTACCAAATGTTCTCATTTGTAATTAAATCAACTCAATTTGTCACATCTAAAGAAACAAATTCGTGAAGTTCTCATAAAAAATAAATCGATAACTTGAGTATCAACATCTTTGATATCAGCAATCAAGTATTATACCCAGAGGTGTTTTTTGGGTTCGCCACTTCAAAATATAGCATATACCATACATATGAGTTCAAGGAAAGCAAATTAACATATCTTTTTGTAGTTATATTTGGGGAACAGTTTTCTGCAGTTAGAGTATATTATTCCTAGAAAAACATATGATGTATCTTTTTGTACATATATATCAGAGAAAATTCCCAAATGATGCCAAAAAGTTGTGGTTTTTCCCAAATGATGTAAAAAATAAGTGGGTTTCCCAAAAGAGTCATGTGCGATTGTGCGAATGTGCGATTCCACCAGAAATGTGACACGTGTCCATATCAAAGGTACAAAACCAATCATTTGCAGGCCCACACGATTTCAAATTTACCCCACGTGGTGTTTGACTTTTAATTACAAATGTGCGATTTTCAGCTAATGTGCGAAAGTTTAAAAAAGGTACCATTTGAAAAGAAACAAAATCCCACTTTACAGCTGCAAAAATACATCGAGTGGACCTCTAGCTTATAAATACGTTAACTTCCAAGTTTCTAATACATCAAAATATATAAGGCAACATCATAACCAGCAGCCACCATATTAGAACATGATACTTAATAATAACACAAACAAATATATGTATACTTTTTTCCCTAAGTTTCTTTCTAAAATTCAAAACCTTCGAGACCTGGTTTTCCAAACCACTCATATACTTAATAATACACATATACTTAATAACACATATACTTAATTACACATATACTTAATAAGTATGAAAGTATACTAACCTTCAGCGTGAAAGCAAATCCGCATAAGTTATATACTTAATTACACATATACTTAATAAGTATGAAAGTATACTAACCTTCAGCGCGAAAGCAAATCCGTATAAGTTATATACTGCCTAGTATGCCGCCCCCTTTCTTGCATAACCTTCCATATATTCATTTCTTTTTGAAGAGACCAACATGAAAATCCTGTCATGAAATTCTTGCCACATATGCTCCCCCCAAAATGATCTAACGAGATTTTCCCAAATCGAGACTTAACACCTCGCCCCCCCCCCCCCCCCCAAAATGATCTAACGAGATTTTCCCAAATCGAAAACTTGTTATAAGACAGAATTCTTTCCTCCCCATCTGTATGGTGTGTTGGCCAATATCAAATATAAATGGGGTACCATAAGTTGCATCAGTAACATTCCTTTGATGAGAAAGAATGAAATTCAACAGATGGTTATCATGATCTTCCGTTCTTATATCTAGCCATCGACCAAAGGCACTATCTTTAAATATATTATAAGAACTTTCCCCTCTATCCGCTAGACGATCTCGAATCTTTGTAAGTAAGTATAACTTACTTCTAATGTTTACCCTCACATTAACAACCTAAATAAACAAAATAAAAAGTTATAAAAGTTAAGATTATGAAGTAAACAATAATTAACAAAACTGAATTATAGCAATGTATATAAATGGTTATGCACAACCTAAGTATGAACAAGAAACCGAAATGTACAAAAGTAAAAAACAATATTTAAGCCATATAATACTAACACCTAATCAACGGATCATATAAGCTCATAATGAACACAATTACACATACATACTAAAACAGTTTATGTGCTTATTTTTAAGCAGTTTTACAAGATAAACTTATGTGCTTATTAACCTACATATCATTCAATCCAAACCCTAAAACAGTTTATGTGCTTATTTTTAAGTAGTTTTACAAGATCAATTAAGTTTAACCTCCATTACACTATAACTGCTTATCCAAACCCTGTTCAATAAAACCACTTATGTGCTTATTAACCTACATATCATTCAATCCAAACCATAAAACAGTTTATGTGCTTATTTTTAAGCAGTTTTACAAGATCAATTAAGTTTAACCTCCATTACACTATAACTGCTTATCCAAACCCTGTTCAATAAAACCACTTATGTGCTTATTAACCTATATATATCATTCAATCCAAACCCTAAAACAGTTTATGTGCTTATTTTTAAGCAGTTTTACAAGATTAATTAAGTTTAACCTCAATTACACTATAACTGCTTATCCAAACACTGTTCAATAAAACCACTTATGTGCTTATTAACCTACATATCATTCAATCCAAACCCTAATCAATAAAAAACGCATATGTGCTTATCAACATACATTTCAATCAATCTAAAACCTAATACATAATCTGCTTAGAAACCCTATTCAATAAACTGCTTATGTGCTTACTTTTAAGCTGATCATTGTTAAATATAGCGATGACTAAAATGAAGTAAACCCTAATCAAATAATCGAATCACTAAAGAACTTACGTGGATTCTAGTAGGAGCCATTGCACAACAAGTAATCGAAACACAGATCCGATAACACCTTATGATTTGGTAGCAAGATCGCTTGATTTCATGCTAGCATCGTAATGTGTGTGTGAGATTTGGTAGAAGTAAACGATCGCTTTTTTTTTTAATAGAATAAACGTTTATGGTCTTTGTTTAATAATATTTAGTGTACATTGGAAGTACAAAAGTGGGATTTTATTCCTGCAAAGTGGGATTTTGTTTCTTTTTCAATGGTACCTTTTTTAAACTTTCGCACATTAGCCGAAAATCGCACATTAGAAAATCGCACATTTGTAATTAAAAGTCAAATACCACGTGGGGTAAATTTAAAATCATGTGGGCCTGCAAATGATTGGTTTTGTACTTTTGGTATGGACACGTGTCACATTTATGGTGGAATCGCACATTCGCACAATCGCACATGACTCTTTTGGGAAACCTATTTATTTTTGGCATCATTTGGGAAAAGCCACAACTTTTTGGCATCATTTGGGAATTTTCTCTATATATCATTCAGTGCCAAAAGAATGTATTACAATAAGATCTCAAGAACTCGATTTAAACTCCAAACCTACAGTAAAAAAGTTGTAAAACAATTGATAATATGCTCGCAAAAGCCCTAAAAAAGTTGTAAAACAATTGATAATATGCTCGCAAAAGCCCTACACACCGGACAATTATTCTTACATGCCAACCAACTCTTAAATGCATTGCGCGTGATACACATGCTGACAACATAATGTCCGCATCTTCGCGTCTTCATAGTATTCTTCCATACAACTCACACAAATAATATCATCCGTCTTTTCTCACGTTGTGTTGCTCCTGATAATACTCGCTATATCTTGGATACATCGATGGATCAAAGTTGGAATGTTAAATTTTATCAGGACGAGATTGGTATTGCTTACAAATCACGTCGTATCTATCAAGAATACATATGTAGCCAAGCAATAAAGTATGACGTCAATCCATTAAACGAATATGTAAGATTGTAAAAAAGGAAAGAGTGAATGAATAGATAGTTTGTGATGTCGTTCTTATTACTTTTTTAGGCTTTTTTCCTTATCATAACTATATCTAAAATTTTAAATAATCAATTGTTTATCTATCATGCATGGACCTCATGCTATTCTTGATATGGCTACTTATATGCATGATGGACTTATTTAAACGATCTGCGCTCAGCAGTGCAAGCAAAGCGAGTTAATTAACCGTTGGCATTGTCTCAAACGGGTGAGACATGTATTCAAATGCATTGATTGATTAGATCGTTTAACTTAATAAAATTTTTTAGAAAGTGGCTAATGGTTGGCTCAATTCCTTGTTGATTTGTACACAGAACTAATTTGTTTTTGACCCGTCGCCAAATACGCTCATTGGTTATCCAACCGCATGTAAAGAAACACATCCCGCGCGCCTTAAGTCCAATATAAACTCAACTACATATTTTGTTATGCCAATCAAGTTTGGTAGCCAGATACTTTTTACACTACAAGAAAAGGGGGTTTTTAGGACGAAACTTTTTGGA
The DNA here is from genome assembly GCA_030686995.1 of Artemisia argyi. NCBI lineage: Eukaryota > Viridiplantae > Streptophyta > Magnoliopsida > Asterales > Asteraceae > Artemisia > Artemisia argyi. The sequence goes on from CM060701.1 coordinate 46,254,921, forward strand.
ACGGTCAAAAAATCGTACCAACTACACGTATTTGGCACTTATGGGGTAACCGTGACAAAAAGTTAGGTATTTGGGACGGCTATCAAGAAATTGTTCCAAATACGTATGCATTTGAGACATTTTCTAATAATGGTGCCAAATGTATGTGTATTTGGAACGGTATGAGTTACGAGTGCCAAATATTTTTGTATTTGGGACGGTTGGTACCACCGGTGCCAAATTCATATGTGTATTAGGAACGGTTTCTGCCTTTGGTGCTAAATACTCATGTATCTGGAACGGTTGGTACGAACGGTGCCAAATACTTATATGTATTTGGAACATTATTTAACATTGGTGCCAAATACTTATGTATTTGGAACAGTTTTTATAGATTGTGAAAAATACACATTGTTTGGGGCGACTTTTATAAACTGTTTTTAATTCTTATGTATTTGGAATAATTTTAAAAAACTGACCCAATTTATATTTTTTTCTTGCACTTGTGGACTATATTTGGCTTTTATTTTATTGGATATCAAATTAAATTTATAATCGATTTTATTAGTTTACTCTAATATTTAGTAGCCCTTCGTCATTAACTTTTAATCTCTATAATTATTATATATAACGAATTAATATATATCATATTACTTAAAATTCGGCGTCTTCAAATTTTTGGTGAGTTAACTTTGTTGTTTCTTAAATAAACATTTTTCCTTTAAGGTCAAGTTAAAAATATTCATATTTTATATATCAAAGCGGATAAACAAATGACTTAGGTCATCTATGTTCAGGTTACTGGTAGGGCGAGTCGGAGAGTTATAACAAAAACAATGAGCCATGCTTTTCTATTTATTTCGAATAGGTATAAGAATCACTTTATTCATAATATTTATGAGACGATAATATTAATTATGTGTCTAGGCTCGAGCCCGTCTGTGGGCTTTGGATTGTTAAGGTCTATGGCTTAACTAAGGGCGGCCAACCCTAAACGTTAGCTAGTAAGTTTAAACCCTAAACCTATTGTCAGAAATTTAAAGGCTTACCTCTAAGCCATTTGATTACGTTTATTCATGTTATATATATCAATAGTTTCCCATGCTAAAGAACGGTCTATAAAAAAAGCACTATCTAGACCTATTGCTAACTTTGAAACACGTCTTTATTTGTTTGACTGGCAAATACCGTTTTCTAAACCAACACCGGTCTGTCAACTGTGCTGAGACGGACCCAAGATTTTTTAGAAGATGTTGCATAATTTATTAAGTAAAATTGGCGGGATTTAAAAATTTTAATTTTCATCCCAAAATTTCATTCCCACTCCACCAAACCGAACCAAAATTTTCATTAAAAAAACCCTAACCCCCTTCTCCACGCCTTTAAAACATATATCCTACATATAAACTGCGTTTAAACAAAAACAAACTACACCTCTTTCATGAGTACTTCATCCATTTTTAGGACACGAAATTTAGCCATTACGGGGGAATTAATACTTACACTAACCATAATATAAATCTTCAAAAATAATACACCATAAAACACATTGCTATGATATCAAATCACAAAAACTTGAACAAACTCCAACTAATAAAACTTAAAACAGCATCTGATATCAGAAAGCAAGTATCTATATCTATATCAACGATGCGCTAGACCTACAGACTGGACAATTATTCTTGCGTATTAACCAACTCGTTATGCATTGCGCATGATACTCATGCCTACAACCTAATATCCCTAGCTATCTCGTCGTTTTCTTCGTATTCTCCCATACAAATAGCACAAGTATCATCTAATTTTTCAAGTGTTACCGTCACATGTAAACCCGGAGCACGTATGTTGTTGATTGGTTTTTGCAAAGCATTCTCTAGTGCTTGCACAGCTCGTTGGATCGCAATGGGAGCGTTTTCAATACAAGATCCGTAGTAAACACGAATCTTGTGATAATAGTCGTTTAGATAATATCGGTAGAGAGATCGCTTAACTTCATCCAAACGAAGGTGTCGATGATACTGATCACTCATCTTTGAAAAAGGAAGCTTTATTAAAAGACCTTCTAAGAATAATATATATTCTAAGATAACTAGTGAATCGCTATTGCATGTAATGTACGTAAAGTAAATGACGTACGTTGTCCTTATATGTGTGGTTGTTTGTTAAGTCGGTTTGTTATAGAAGTATGATCATGTGATACATTTAAATACGAAGAGCGAATATTATGTACGTGAGGTCGTGAGGATAAACTCTTTGAGTAAGATGGTGTGGATAGAGAATACATTACGAAAACTAACTTTAGATATATGTGAGAAGATATAACTTTTCATGTTTACATCTTAAATCCATTGTTCGTAAAAAAAAGTTAAATGTACAGTTGGTCGTAGCTCAAGCCGTTTTGTCACATCACCGTTATTTCAGCATTTTTTCAGATTCACATATAAAAATATCCCTTTACTCATCCGTTTTGTTACATCACTGTTATTTCAGCATTTTTTCACATTCACATATAAAAATATCCCTTTACTCATCACCCAAGCCAAAACACTTTTTTAACTCGTGACCCATATTTCTCTTACACCCAGTTCTCGAGTTTTAAGTGAAGGGAAATGGAAAAGAATTGGAAAGGGAAAAGGAAAGTAAGTGTTACTTGTTATGTTCTTGAGATAGATGAAAGGAAAAGGAAAAGGAAAGTAATCATATTCATGTTCTTGAGTGGGAGGAAAAGGAAAATAACTTGATGAAATTACATATATGCCCTTTAGTTGTTAATGTTAAATGTTTTAAAAAGGGTATATTAGTCTTTACACAAGAATAAGTTCTCTTTCCTTTCCCTTTCCTCCCAAAAGTGGGAGGAAGATTTAATTAATAAAACTTCTTCCCTATTTCCTTTCCAATTCCCTTTTCTTCCTTAAAAAAAACTCAAGAACACAAAAAACTATCAATTTCCTTTCATTTCCTTTTCCTTTCCAACTCGAGAACTGAGCGTTAAAGTCTTCCTTGACCAACGTTTTTCGTAATCTCGTTCGTCGAACATATCTAATAATATTGATGGATAAATGGGAAATTTTGTATGTTATATGTTGGCTGTAATTATGAGTTGTTGTTAACCTTGTGTGGAAACGTAGACCACGTGTTTGCGAAAATGTCTATGTGAACAAAAGCACGGCTAACTAGTATATAGGATAATGGGAAAGATTTGCTGTTTATACCATATAGATTAAGGAAAGTTTCAAGAAGTTTGATGAAGTTTTCAGCCTAGTTGTCATTGTGTGCCGTGGTTTTGCGGATAATGACTTGCTGGGAAATTTGCACTTGGTCTGCAACAGTTACGAGTCAAATGTGTCGGACTAAAACTGAGGTCTTTTTCTCCCCTTTTGAATGATATGTTGGTCCTTATACTAATGTTCAGAATGGTGTATACTTTGTAGCGAAAAACAAATTTATTGGGTGTTTGGGATTGCGTTCAGTTAGATATACTTGTGCTTGTTTTGTGTAATATAGTTATTGTTGCTTTTCAGGACAACATATTTGTATATGTTGTAGGTGTAGCTTCAGATCCATACCATGCTCTAGTTGATAAGGCAAGTGATGCATTCTATAAACTTACCAACACAAATTCGAAATCCAGACCTACGTTTTTATGGTAAAAACTCTGAATTAAACGTTTAATATTTGTAATATGTATGTTATGGGTAGCTAAGCATGGACATTTAGTTTCTACTTTTAGCTATATGAGTTACTTTTCCGAAGCTTCATCTTGATAATGATTTGAGCAGAAGAATGAATTCGCCAAGGCTGTTGAAAAAGAAGTTAATTGGGAAGGTAACATTCTTAAATCAACAGACCATTATGTGTAATTTTGGCCCATTCACTCATGAATGGGTCGGTTTAATTTATATTTCAAAGGATGTCAAAGTATAATTTTTAAGGCGCAAAGCCTCTTTAATATAGTTTTCTGAACAAATTAACATTCTAATTTATATAAGAAAAATATTTGGACACATACTAGTGCTTTGGGACACCCTACCTTACACCCAAAATGACCTGTTTTGACTTACTGTCCATTTGGAAAACACCAACTTACTATGAATACCGGGGACTCTTAATTTAGTCATTACATTTTTCTTATGGATCTTGTTTGTAGGCAATGCCTGCATACGATTTTGAGAATGCTCAAAACATTGATAGCCAGTATAGAACCAGATGATCATGTGAAGAAAACAATGAACGCCATTAATGCAGGTTAAGTTTTCATCTTTTTGCGTCACCTTTATTTTAATTTATGAAAAGTGAGACATCCTGTAATTTTTGCTATCAATTGACTCTTAACGAAATGTTATAGGTAATCTGGTGGCAATGTTAATCCACTTATGGGCAAATCAATGGTCAACTTAAAAAACTTGGCTAATATAAATGGGTTGATGTGGGTTGCTGCTTTTTCTCTTGCAGGTCAAATGGATAGAAGATTGGCTAAAATTAACTGGCACATTTATAATTTATGAAAATTAATAACTAAAATAAGTAAGTATGCGGGTCAACCAAACCCATCCTGACTTTACCCGTTATGAACCCGAATGACCACCACGTTTTTCAACCTCAAACGCTTCTTTTTATCCCTCCAGCTGCTAGGTGGAGGTTGGCAGCCACTAAAAAACAGAAGCTGATAAAGTTCTCATAGTCAAAAGAGCCAAGGATGAGGCTAATTCCAAATACATATAAGTTGGTATATATGACCAACTAAATCGCTAAACTTAAGGGGAAATTTTTAAAAACAATAAGTGGTTGATGATCAACCGGGACTCATGTTGATTTGTACAAAGAACTAACTGTATTTGACCGGTTATCAGATACACTTAGTTGTGATACAGTCAGCTTGTTTTGCGGCTTTAAGGAAACACATCTGAGCCTTACTTGCATGTTGCAAGCATTTTCTTTATTAATATATACTTTGCGGCAAAGAAACAAACTTTATGGAGTGTTTAGGATTGCATTCAGTTAGATATACTTGTGCTTGCTTTGCTTGTAATATAAATTTCATAGTTTTTCAGGACAATGTTTTTGTTAACGTCGTAGCATCAGTTCAGTACCTTGCTCTGGTCTATAAGGTAAGCAATGCATTCTATAAACTTAGTAACACTAGTCCGAAATCCACGCCTACGCTTTTTATGGTAGAACGCTTGAATCAAAAGTGAAATAATTGTAATGTCTATGTTGTAGGTAGCTTAACATGGTAAATTTTCTCTTTTCCAAAGCTTAATCTTGATGATGATTTTGAGCAGAAGAATGAAATTTCCAAGGCTATTGAAGGTGAGCTTGAAAGGTAGCATGCTCAAATCAGTAGGCAGTCATCATGTGTAATTCCGACGCATGCGGAAGGAAAGAAATAAATATAATACTTAAAAGGAGCCCAAAGTGTGTTTTGAATGCACAAACCTTGTAATATATTTTTCTAAACAAATTTAACATCCTAGTTTATATAAACAGAAGGAAAAATATGGACATAAAGTGCATTGAGACAACCTACCTCACCGCACTCAAAATGACCTGTTTTGACCTACCCAACATGAGTACCGGGGACTTGTAAGTTGGTTATAACATTTTTCTTTTTGATCTTGCTTGTAGGCAATATCCTGCATACAATTTTGATATTTTTCAAACATTGATAGCAAATATGGAACCAGATGATTGTATGAAGACAACAATGAACGAAATTAATGCAGGTAACAAATCTTATCTATCTTTGAAAGTGAAACATTCTGTTTTCTTTGCTATCAGTTTGCTTTTTAAAGGGTCACGTCCTTACCCTTTAGTAACCAATTCTTAGAGGTGGCAATTTCAACACACTTATGGAGTTATGGGTAATGGGTAACCAGTAAATGGGTCAATTTGGATGATTGCTTATTCTTTAGCTGGTTAGATGATAAACTCAGTGAATTTGGCTAAAATAAAAGGATCAATGTGGCTTATTTCTTTCTCTCTAACCATCTAACGGATAAAACAATTGGTTAAGTTAAACTAGTACATTAATCATTTATGAAATTAATTAACGAAAATACAAAAGTGTGTCTGTCAGCGCAACCCAGCCTGTTTTTACCCATTATTAACCCTAACGACCTGCTCGTTTTTCAACCTCTAACGCTTGTCTTTGAATCCCTCCAGCTGCAAGGCTGAGGTTGGCAGCCTCTAAAAAACAGAAGTTGATAAAATTCCCGTTATCAGAAGAGCCAAGGATGAGGCTAAATACCTGTCGGGTTTGGTACTGAAAGCCATAGACAAGCAATTGTCGGGTTTGGAACCACTGCTAAAAATGTGGACATGGTTCCATTGACTCGGTTTTTTAACATGACCAAGAAAATAGGTGCAGCATCTAAATCATCTGCCGTGGTCATCCGTCATGGACCTGGTGTTGTTCGTGAGTTCTTGATGTTGCTACTCAGATAAGATTTATTTCTTCAGAGCAGCGCCGGCAGCTGATCACCGACTTTGGTTTAAAAGATACCTCTAATGTACAATTTTTTTATTATTATTATTTTATATATATATATATATATATATATATATATATATATATATATATATATATATTGTTCAAAAGTTTGCATATTTGTGGTCTTTATTTATATACTACTATATATCATTTTAGTGTTTACTAAAAAACTACGAAGCAGTTCATCTTGTTAGTCCACTTTTATTAAAAAACAGGCAGGACATTGAGGAGACCGATTTTACCCATTATGAACCCAAATATCCAGACCGTTTTTCAACCTCTAACACATATCTATGTAAATGTATTAAGTTTGGGTATTGCACGCTTAAGACAAGCCATTAATTGTGGATGGTTTACTTTACGATGAAACTGCTTATAAATTAGCAGCTGTGTTTATCTCTCATGGACAAAGTGTTGCATGTTTAGATTGTTCAAACTTGGTATATTTGTGGACTTTATGTCGACATGACTTCAATAATCTAAAGCAGTTCAAGGAGGGTTGAGTAATTTATAGGTAAGTTGGTAAATTACAGGTGGGTTAAGTTGGTTTACAAGATCTCAAACAGCTCAGAAGTTGTCTAACAAGTATTCAGATTGTTGCATTTGACTAATTAGATCACTGCACTTGTATCATTTAAAACCAAAAGAAAATACTACAGTATTAATATTTCATGAGATCTAGCTCAAAACAGACAGTAAAACAATATACAATGCATAGCAAAAGTAAGTAACATCTAAATCGGCACTCCAACAGCCCTACACAACAGACAAGCGTTCTTGCATAACAACCAGCCTTCAATACAATCTGCATGAAACTCATGTCAACAAATCAATGTCCCTACCCTATCATTTTCTTTGTATTCTCTCAAACAAACCGCACAAACGCTGTCCATCTTGTCAAGCATTACGGTCACACGTAGATTCTCTGATATTGTTTTTTTAGACAAACCCGAAGCACCAATATGTTCTCTGAGTATGTCAACTATTTCTTTTTCTTCAAGTCGGAAGACATTTTCGCGGCCCCTTTCAATGATCAGACGGCATAAAGCAGGTATATTGACTATACTTTCTACATGCTGCTGGAACTCGTCCCCACCACGAGTCGATCTGTGAAAACCTTGCAAGTGCTGAATCATAAAAGGTGGAGGTGTCTCCGTAAATGGGATGGAATCATTCATCTTCGAACAACAAAAAGTTTATTAAAAAAAGTGTAAGATCGATAATGAGGAAAGACTGAAAAGAATCGTAATACTTTAGGTTTAAGTTGTTACATCTATATATAGGTTTAGCAAAGGTCGGTTAATTGTATTTTTTAGGAATATAAGCGTGTTTTTTATTTTATGGTAATGTATTTTGTATATATACGTGTTTTTTATTTTATGGTAAATGTATTTTGTATATATACGTGCTTTTTGCTGGGCTTATATTTTGTTGTATGGTTAACGGAATAATAAGGCCCAAATAATGAGTATATTTTAAAATCGTACTCCATAATAGTAGTAGTTACACTTGGTGATAGAGACTTTTTTTTTTAACATATATTTTATTTCACACCTCACAAATGAAAGAAATTTGAACGCAACAAGTTACATTAAACATAACAAGTTAACCCAAAACAAGACATACACCAAAATAGTTGTGACCACCTACAACAACACCATACAAGGGTGGGGGGAATCACCAGAGTGAGCTTTTGGTAGATACAACCATATGAAGGTGTAGCTTGACAAAAATACATAAAGTACAAAAAACATACAAAGAAAATAAAACTAAGCATCCATAAAGGAGTCAGATCTAAACCTAACAGATCTAAAGCCAAAACCCAAGGCAGCATCAAGCCATCGATGGCAGACCGCAACAGATCTGAGCAGAGGAGTCCGAGAGACAGCAACAGCAGCAGCGAACGGCGAGTGACGACGGCAGTGGGCGGCGACAGATCTGTGGGTAAGGATTTTTATTGAAAAGTTTATGTGATATCAGAATCTGATCCTGATCTTGACTTTTTTTATTACGATAGTAAAAAAGTTTATGTGATATCAGAATCTGATTTTGACTTTTTTACAAAAGTCAAGATCTGATCTTGACTTTGTCAAAATCATATGCTAATATCACAATACCTTTAACGATGAAAACGATTTTTTTTTGAAATTTTTTTCAGCGGTTCTTAATTATTTGTTGTCCTCTTTATTTTTTTTATTTTTTCAGCTTTTTTTGAATTTTTTTCAGAAAAAAAGTTAATACGATAGTAACGATTCTAAAAAAAGACGGGATATTTACGATATTGCCACTCCGCCTTTTTCAGATGGTTGACTAGATGGAGGGCTGAGATTCGTCCGTACCATCCGAACTAAAAGACAAAAACGTACCTGATCCTCACCCTATATATATATATATATATATATATATATATATATATATATATATATATATATATATATAATAATCAGCAAATCCCCATCTTTGTTGAAGTAACTTTGTGACATATATTTAATTTATTTTTGTAAAACTCATAAAAAGAGAACATGACGTTTGACAAACCTTATAGAAAAAGATGATTATTATTATTTTCGAGAAAATTTCATTTATGACTAAGTTTTGTTACGTACTAAGGGACAAATCCCCATCATTCATTTAGTTTGATTTAATTGTGGGGATTAACTTAAAATTAAACATGCAAACCTAAGTCCATGTTTTTTTTTTCCTTTGTCTTTTTTATTATTCACTTTCTTTATTTCTTTATTTTTTTTAATTAACGTTATTTTTTTTTCTTTTTTTTTTTTTGTTATTTTTTCCTTTTTTTTTTCTTTTCTAATTCACATTTTTTTTTCATTTTTTTAAATCAAGCTTTTCTTTTTTTAATAAATTCACGGTTTTTTTTCACTTTATTACGTTTTCGGCTGTTTTCACATGTTTACATACGTTTTAAGCCGTTTTTGTCCGTTTTCATACGTTTTCGTCCGGTTTTTTACGTTTTCGTCTGTTTCAGACGTTTTCATTCGTTATTATACGTTTTCGTCTATTTTCAGACGTTTATCCGTTTTCGGCAATTTTTATATGTTTTCAGACGTTTTTGTCCATTTTCATACGTTTTCATCCGTTTTTATACTTTTTGTCCGTTTTCAGACGTTTTCGTCCATTTTATATGTTTTCGTCCGTTTTCATACGTTTTCGTTCGTTTTCATACATTTTTGTCTGTTTTTACACGATTTTGTCCGTTTTTATACGTTTTCGTCCGTTTTCCTATGTTTACATTTGTTTTCGTCTAACTTCATACGTTTTCTTCCGTTTTTTTATGTTTTCGTTCGTTTTTAGACGTTTTCGTCCTTTTTCCTACATATTCGTCTGTTTTCTTACATTTTCGTCCATTTTCATAGGTTTTCGTCCGTTTTTAAATTTTTTCGGCCAATTTTAGATGTTTTCATACGTTTCTGAATATCACAAGTGATATTATGTGATACTCAGACGTTTTTGTCTGTCTTCGTCTGTTTTTGTACATTTTTGTCTATTTTCAAACGTTTTCGTCTATTTTCATACGTTTTCCACAGTATTCATACGTTTTCAGATGTTTTTATCTGTTTTCAAACGTTTTCATCTATTTTTTTATATTATTGTCAGTTTTCAGACTTTTTTCTCTGTTTTTATATGTTTTCGTCCATTTTAAGACGTTTTCGTCTGTTTTTATATGTTTTCATCCATTTTGTCCGTTTTCATACGTTTATAAACATTTTCATCCGTTTTTATGTATTTTTGTCTATTTTCATATGTTTTCGTTTATAAACATTTTCATCTATTTTTACATTATTGTCTTTTCAGCAGTTTTTATACGTTTTCGTCCGTTTTCATCAATTTTTCATACGTTTCGTCCCTTTCCAGGCGTGTTTTTACGCTTTCATACGTATTCGTTCGTTTTCATATGTTTTCGTCCGTTTTAATACGTTTCTGAATATCACAATTGATTCTTAATATCACAAGTGATTTTCTGTGATATTCAAAATAACACTTGTGATATTAATAATATCGATTGTGATATTCAGAAACGTATGAAAACGAAAGAAAGCGTATGAAAACGAACAAAAACAGACGAAAACGTAAGAAAGTGAAAACATGAATTAAAAAAAATGTGAAAATCACTTATAATATTCTGAATATCACTTGTAATTTTCTGAATATCACTTTTGATATTCAGAATATCACTTGTGATTTTCATGTTACAAAACATTAGTTGAAAATCACTTGTGATATTCAGAATATCATTTGTGATTTTCTGAATATCACTTGTGATATTCTGAATATCACAAGTGATTTTCAAGTAATGTTTTGTAACATGAAAATCACAAGTGATAATCTGAATATTACAAGTGATATTCAGAAAATTGCAAGTGATATTCATATTACAAAACGTTAGTTGAAAATCATTTGTGATATTTAGAATATCACTTGTCATTTTAACGTTAAAAATATTAGTTGAAAATCACTTGTGATATTCGGAATATCACTTGTGATATTCGGAATATCACTTGTGAAATTCTGAATATCACAAGTGATTTTCATGTTACAAAACATTAGTTGAAAATCACCTGTGATATTCAGAATATCACTTGTGATATTCTGAGTATAAAAAAATAATACTTTTGATATTCAGGAGTATATGAAAACGTCTGAAAATGGCCGAAAACATTTTAAAATGGATGAAAGCGTATGAAAATGGACGAAAACGTAAGAAAACAGACGAATATATATGAAAACGTTTGAAAACGGACAAAGATGTTTAAAAAATGGACGAAAACGTCTGAAAACGGACGAAAACGTATGAAAATATATGAAAACAGACAAAAACGTATAAAAATGGACGGAAACGTATAAAAACGGACAAAATCGTATAAAAACGGACGAAAATGTATGAAAACAAACGAAAATGTATATAAACATATGAAAACGGACAAAAAAACGAACGAAAACGTATAAAAATGGATGAAAACGTATGAAAATAGACGAAAACGTATAAAATTAGATGAAAATGTTTGAAAACAGACGAAAGCGTAAAAAACGGACAAAAACGTAAAAAAACGAACGAAAACATATGAAAATGGACGAAAACGTATAAAAACGGACGGAAACGTATATAAACGGTCATAATCGTATAAAAACAGACGAAAACGTCTGAAAACGGATATAAATGTATGAAAACGGACAAATACGGACTAAAACGTATAAAAATAGACGAAAATGTCTGAAAACAGACGAAAACATAAAAAAAAAGACGAAAATGTATAAAAACGGACGAAAACGTCTGAAAACAGACAAAAACGTAAAAAAACGGACGAAAACGAACAAAACGTATATAAACATGTGAAAACAGACAAAAACCGACGAAAACGTAATAAAGTGAAAAAAATCGTGAATTTATTAAAAAAAGAAATAAAGAAAGAAAGAGAGAAAGAAAGAAAAATAAAGAAAGTGAATAATAAAAAAGACAAAGAAAAAAAGAGAAAAAAGTTATGGACTTAGGTTTCCATATTTAATCTTAGGTTAATCTCTACCATTAGATGAATGGTAAGGATTTGTCCCTCAGTACGCAACAAAAACTTGGTCCTTAAAATAAAACACCTCTATTATTTTCTTAGAGCAAAGCATTTTTCACGTAAAAGTATTTCGTACGCATTACTTCTTTTTTATATAAATAAATGTCTACTTTATAAATGATGTTTTATTGTGAACAACCTAAGGATTGCATCGCCCATTTAAAAAAATGTACAAACTATTAAAGAACTATTAAGTTAATAAAATTAACTTCATATATCACCCTACTTGAATAATTAATTATATATATATATATATATATATATATATATATATATATATATATATATATATATATATATATATATATATATATATATTAAGGATCCAGTAATAAGTAAATTAAAATAAGAAGTTGTGAGAAGTGACCAAAACACGCATTTGAGATGCAACGACTTGCATTAGATGCATTTCTATTCATATAGATGCAACATCTTAAGTTTCGAAAGTTAATTTGTTGTATAGGTTGTGCAAATTGATTTTCATGATTTCGGCACGTGTAGAGGAACAAAAAACAAGAGAAATCATGAAATGCATCTAATATACGTATATGCATCTAATTAAAAGCTAGAAAACTGATGCGTGTGAATTGCACCAAGCTTTACCTCTCGAAGGATCTCGAGAAGCTTACAACCCCCACCAGGCAGTGTACCTGATCGTTGTAGTATAGTATAGTGACAAGTACCGGGGGATTGATCGTTCAACTCAGGAATAGTGTCGCTAGGATTAGAAAACCTAAAAACTAGGTCTAGAGGTGAGGGATGATTCTTTTTGTATTTTTTTATATTTTATAAAAGCAAATAAAAATCTCGGGTATTGGAAGAATGGGCGGAGTTAGTTGCTAGTCAACTAACTCAATAACTACAGATGCAATCAAAATAAAATAACAAAAAAAATGAAAATAAACTAAATTACTAATGTGGTGTGAACAATATATGGGAGAATTGTGTTTACTTAGATTTCACTACTCCATAGATATCTTTTACAGGTTAATTACTTGTTACAGTTGCGTGGATGATGGATTATATTCCTTAATACCATTCATGGGGTGGCGTACTTACTTCCCCAATCCTATAAGTTCCTACTTCACTCCTATGTCGAGCCGGCTAAGAAGCTCCTAACATGGGATCACTAGAATTCGCTCATGCATTAAATACAATCATAAAAACCTAGTACACATCGGTTCATGTTTCTTAAGAAGTTCAAGCAAGTTACACAATGGAGATCTACCAGTTTTCTTAAGCCTAACATTAAAATCATTCATCCATTACAACTATAAACAAGCAATCAACCTATAATTAACATCTAGGTTTCATTACATCTAAGCAAACACATAAGAGATCTAGCCTAGCATGTTATAATCAAGACAAGCATAAGATATATTCAAACAACACATAGACATATTGAATGAATTGAAAGAAAACTTATCTTAATTGAACATGAAGGGTTTCAAGGGGTGAAAACCCTTGAAAATACTGTTACAAACGACCTAGGGTTTATTAGGTTCGACCCAAGTATTCTCCACACAAGTTCCTCTTTTAATGAATGAAAAATAGAAAAGTATATATAGATTTTGTGAGGTGACGGCGTCAAGAGGAAAAATCTGACGCCGTCATCTCGCCGCCAATAAAGTTCTCGGACTGCCTAGATCTATAGCTGACGCCGTCATGTGTATTTCTGCTCCAGGCCGTCACCAAAATAACACTTGACGCTCTACTTCTGACGCCGTCACGTTTTCTCTCAGCCGTTATCCATTTTGCTCTTGACGCCGTCAAAAAATCCTTCTTGACGCCATCAGGTACTGTTCCCAACAAGGAAAATTAAGTCTTTGCCATTTTCTTCACTTTTACGCTCCAAAAATGTCCAAAATGCTTCTTTTTCCAGAATTCACTCCCAAAGTACCTAAAATCACAAAAGGAACAATTTAGGGCAATATTTGATCAAATGAATTCTAATTCTGGCTTAAATGACCCCCTAGAAACGGTTCATTTTTCGCCTCATCATATACCCTTACACTTGAGATTTGCTTGTCCTCAAGCAAATACGCTTTTATTCTAGTCAAAATACAAGTTAAGGGTCATTTAACACTAATATAAAAATAATTACAACAAATAATCGTTCCACTAAAGACCAAAGAAAAGCACGGAGGTCATACACTAGCACCTCACAAATAGTGTTTAGATACTCACATCTCTCGGGTGTAATAAAGTATATATCACAATATGGAAATGGAAAATATCTCTCACTACCTGTCATAGCAAAATAGATTACCATAGGCTTGGGAAAGGATCAAGCCTCCACCATATGGCGTAAGCACCTAGGATAAACTATCAGAGAGGTCTTTTTAAAGGGTTGTAACGTTAGGTGTAGGGATATGGAATACACGGTTTTGTTGGATATAGGCAATCTTTACTGGTGGCGAGTTAATCAACTTGGTTAATTACATGTACAATATGGTGCTGCTAAGCCAAGACTAGACTCGACTTAAGCTAATGAATGAAAAATAACAAAAACATAAAATAAACATAGAATGAAACGGGATGGTAGTCCGTATGTTTTTCTTTTCTTTTTCTTAATTTTTTTTTTTTTTTTTTTTTTTTTTTTTTTTTTTTTTTTTTTGCATACACTCTTACCCTACCATCCAAAATAATACACCATAGGGAATGAACATTCCCCTTACACTTGAATTTTTACATACTTTACAATAAACTAATCTAATGACTCGAATTAAGATAATCAAAACACTTGGAGTACTTTTTAAGATTAACGCATATATGGGGGTAATAATATGATGTTCTTCCCCATTACTCCATAACATTAGTACTTTACCCATGAGTCCCAATCGTCCCAAAACAATATGTACAATGATATGACTCGACTTAGCAACCATGTAATCAATTAGATAATTAACTAAGGGTTTAAACAAATAACAATAATGCACTAAAGATGAGTGCATACACGGAAGGCTAAGGCGATTTAGGTGTACATTTAAGTGGGGTGTAACAAATTCTTCCTTTAAGTAAGATGCTTAAAGTTAGAAATGAAAAGATAGGCTCGGAGGGGTGTACTAGGGGTTTCGTGTACTAAAAATGAGTACAACGCTAAGGTGTGGGAAAAATTAGTTGACTTAACTAGCCAAGTAATATGAATTAAATGGTCAAGTAATTATGATACGGGTTTAACACAAGGGTGATCCTAATGCCTCTTATCATGTAGTAAATCCTGCTACACGAATGTAGTCTCACTAGCGGTCTCGGGATGCATCACTAACGCAAGTTCTAGAATCTAAATGATACCGGTACACTTATAAGCACTAATAATAAATTATTTTCCTATCAAATCTAAAGGCGAACCTCACATATTTGAGTGGAAAATTTTTCTGAATAGTACCGTTTTGTGCTAGTCATACAATCTCTTATCCATGAGACGCTTGCTAAGGCTAAAGTTTCACTCCTAAATGTGGTAAAAAATTTTAAATTTGGTGCTAAAATTACACTAACAAGTATTTCTCTTAGTTTTATTACACATCTACCATCAAACAAACAAACTCAAGTGAAAGTGTATCCTATAAAGTATCATCATTTTACCCTCCCCTTACACTTAGGATGAACATTGACCCCAATGTTCAATTAAAGAATGTAAAAGTAAAATAGGTAAAAGAATGAAATCAAATACTTCCCTGATTCGTTCAGTGTGGATAATGTGGTAACAAGGTTAGATCTTCCTCTAAGAAAATGAACAATCAAAGCTTCCCTTCCAGAATATAAATCATCTTCTTGTCATATATAACCTGTTAAACCTGAGAAAACAAACAAGGCAACATCGCGTAAAATTGGCGGCAATTTATATATATACTAATAAATCCTAGAAAAATAAAGTAAGATATAATGCTTGTGGAATGATGTTTGCAAATTTCCTGGAGTTTATAACACTAAAAATTCAACAAAAACTTTGAGACTCCGTTAGAAAAACAAAACTAGCAAAATTTCCAGAATTTTACACATGACGCCGTCAGGAATTTCTTCCTGACGCCATCAGAAGTGATCTGCAGAAATCTTTATGTTAAGTTTCCGGAAAATTTTTGAAAAACTTATGTCCTACTTCCTGGAAAATCCTGCAAAATATCATTATGACTCGATGCAAGCATTTGAATCTAATAAATACGAATATACATGTTCATTTAATATTGTGGAGAATCATGATCGATTTTGTTTCTTAAAAACATATTTGGGGTTTCCCCTTACACTTATCTTTTGCGAAATACCTTTGGATGAAGTTAAGACAAAGCCAAACGACAAAATAAAGTATTTTCACTATTTTATTTTTGAAACATGATCTACCAACAATAAAAATAAAGCATGCATATGGAAACAAATAAAATCAAACAATCAAACAAATAAAAAGGGGCTTGGGTTGCCTCCCAAGAAGCGCTTGTTTTTGTTCGAGTCACGAGCCTGACTCTACCCTTATTTAACGGAAATCAGGGAGGTTTTCCCTACACTTAGGATTAAGTGCGGGTGAAAGTAGCGATACACACCCTTAGGGTGAAAATATGCCACGTGAGGTAAGAGTGGTGGATGAATTATATGCTCAAAGGGGTGTGCTCCTATCATCATAACCTTAACAAATTCAATCGGGTTAATGGGTGGATTAAGATTTTCTCCTAGAAATGGATCATTTTCTATCAACTTCAAGAGACTCCTAGTTGGGAATCCATCTTGACCTAATAAACCCTGTTTAAACCCATAATGTCTTTTGTGATCAATCATAAATGGGTGATGTAAGCATGTAAGGTCATTTTCCACTCCCATATTGGCTTCCTCTCTACAAGGCTTAGAGTCCACTATCTTTATCCTAAGATTACCCGAACTATATGGTTTGATGGGTGGATAGGAACCTATTTCAATTCCTAAATTTTCATCCAAGGATGGAAGATTAGGTAACGGTTTTGGTTGAGGCTCCGGTTCATCAAAACTAGGAACTTCCCTAGAACTAAGAGTAAGGTTATCATTATAAGTATTCAAACCTATATCCTCAAGTTGTGTTTGGTCCAAGGGCTCTACCTCTATCGGGGCTCCTATAGTCTCTTTACTTCTTCCGGGTAAGTCACGGGTGGTATGTGTGCCTCAAATGATGGTAAGACTTGTGGGGGACTTAGTGAGCTTATGTTATTTACTTCATCATTCCCCGTGTCACGGTCACCTATATCCTCAACATGTGTTTTATTATAATCTAACCCTAACATTTTCTCAAGTATCTCAAGTGCTTCTCTAGGCATCTCAACTTCTATATCCGAATCATAAGGATCATCCTGACTGCTATATTCAAACTGCCCAAAAGATTCATCATGTGTTTCTTGAGATTTATCATCATCGATCATAAAACCTAGGTCTTTTTTATCAATGTGATCATGTTCGGCTAAATCCTCCATCACATCAAGGTCACCTATGTGTTCATCTTGTATTATGGTAGTGCCTAACCATGACATGCAGCTAGGTGGCTCATACGAAACTATCCTAGGTGAAGGCTCATATGGTGCATAGGTTTCACTAAGTGAGGCATTTTGAGGGGTTGATGGAGCTCCTAAGGTGAATTTTTTAAAAGTCTTATGCACTTGGCCTCTTTTCTCAAGGTACTCAATAAAATCAATATAAGATCCTGTCCTCCTCATTTCATTCCCCCATCTTGGTATATCCAAACTGGTGTAATTATATTTTTTCTGGTAAAACTCTAGTGTCAGACTTGGTGGATTCACATTCTCCATAGTGGTGAACGGAATAGTCAATGAAAATTACGAACAAACACACAAAGAAAAAGATAGACTAAAGAAAACCTAAAAATAGAAATAAAATCTTACTAGAAAGGAATATAGCAAGTAGACCTAATAAAAAGAAATTCTAACCTAGACAATAACTATTCCCCGGGCTGCGGCGCCAAAAACTTGATGCGTGGGAATTGCACCAGGCTTTACCTCTCGAGGGATCTCGAGAAGCTTACAACCCCCACCAGGCAGTGTACCTGATCGTTGTAGTATAGTATAGTGACAAGTACCGGGGGATTGATCGTTCAACTCAGGAATAGTGTCGCTAGGATTAGAAAACCTAAAAACTAGGTCTAGAGGTGAGGGATGATTCTTTTTGTATTTTTTTATATTTTATAAAAGCAAATAAAAATCTCGGGTATTGGAAGAATGAGCGGAATTAGTTGCTAGTCAACTAACCCAATAACTACAGATGCGATCAAAATAAAATAACAAAAAAAAAAATGAAAATAAACAAAATTACTAATGTGGTATGAACAATATATGGGAGAATTGTGTTTACTTAGATTTCACTACTCCCTAGATATCTTTTACAGGTTAATTACTTGTTACAGTTGCGTGGATGACGGATTATATTCCTTAATACTATTCATGGGGTGGCGTACTTACTTCCCCAATCCTATAAGTTCCTACTTCACTCCTATGTCGAGCCGGCTAAGAAGCTCCTAACATGGGATCACTAGAATTCGCTCATGCATTAAATACAATCATAAAAACCTAGTACACATCGGTTCATGTTTCTTAAGACGTTCAAGCAAGTTACACAATGGAGATCTACCAGTTTTCTTAAGCCTAACATTAAAATCATTCATCCATTACAACTATAAACAAGCAATCAACCTATTACATCTAAGCAAACACATAAGAGATCTAGCCTAGCATGTTATAATCAAGACAAGCATAAGATATATTTAAACAACACATAGACATATTGAATGAATTGAAAGAAAACTTATCTTAATTGAATATGAAGGGTTTCAAGGGGTGAAAACCCTTGAAAATACTGTTACAAACGACCTAGGGTTTATTAGGTTCGATCCTAGTATTCTCCACACAAGTTCCTCTTTTAATGAATGAAAAATAGAAAAGTATATATAGATTTTGTGAGGTGACGGCGTCAAGAGGAAAAATCTGACGCCGTCATCTCGTCGCCAATAAAGTTCTCGGACTGCCTAGATCTATAGCTGACGCCGTCATGTGTATTTCTGCTCCAGGCCGTCACCAAAATAACTCTTGACGCCCTACTTCTCTGACGCCGTTACGTTTTCTCTGGGCCGTCATCCATTTTGCTCTTGACGCCGTCAAAAAATCCTTCTTGACGCCGTCAGGTACTGTTCCCAGCAAGGAAAATTAAGTCTTTGCCGTTTTCTTCACTTTTACGCTCCAAAAACGTCCAAAATGCTTCATTTTTCAGAATTCACTTCCAAAGTACCTAAAATCACAAAAGGAACGATTTAGGGCAATATTTGATCAAATAAATTCCAATTCCGGCTTAAATGACACCCTAAAAACGGTTCATTTTTCGCCTCATCAAAAACACACTATGATGCGTTATAATGCATCTAAGATTATAGGGATGCATCTACTTTAGGTCGGTGCATCTCGGATTTGTGGTTATAGTTCTTCTTATTCTTTCTTATTTTAAGTAATCTTCTTATTTGATCCTAACTATATATATATATATATATATATATATATATATATATATATATATATATATATATATATATATATATATATATATATATAATGTAAAATACAAGAGTTGAATTGATAATGTACATTCATGTTTTTATTTCATGTTTGTGTATATTTAAAATTTCCAACTAAAAATGAGGAATGATATGAAATTGACCATTTTTGATAAACTAAGACAACAGAGACAACTTAAAAGCATGGCCTCTCCTTTCCGGTCAACTGTCCACCCAGTTAGGGGTGTTATCGGGTCGGGTTATCGGGTCTTGTCGGGTCGGGTGAGTCGGGTTTTTGTTAGAAAAAAACTAACCCGCAACCCGACCCGATAAGGGGTCAGGTTATCGGGTTCGGGTAGATATTGGGTCGGGTTAATCGGGTTGGCTATAAAATTTGACGAAAAAATATTTGAGCTTAAACACTTCATTGACATTTAATTTTTGATAGCTAAAAGTGATTAACATATATTATAGTAGGGATTACTATTTGTTGTATACAATATGTTAGAGTAGGAGTAAAATATTTTAATCCGAATATGTTGTCCACGGCGGGGAGTACAATAGCATATTTGAAGTTATGTTACAGTTGAAATACAGTAACATAACTCGCCATTCCAAGTTAAATATCTTAAAAAATGCAAAGCCCAAATTGAATGTGTTTATAAAAGAAGGGCAAAGTTCTATAGCAACCATCACAGTAGCATATAACTTGATTATCACAGTAGCATAAGTTGATTTTCGGGTTGACCCGATAACCCGATAAAATTAATTTTATAACCCGAACCCGACCCGATAACACTATCGGGTTATTGGGTTCGGGTCAAAACAACCCACCAATATTTTTAAACCCGACATAACCTGACCCGATAAGCCTTATCGGGTTCGGGTCGGGTCAACCTGACCCAACTGACACCCCTACACCCTGTCGTGTGCAAGAAAAACATATCGGAATCACAATAAAAAGACTACGAAATAAGTAAAACAGAAATTGTGATTAAAAATATGCATTAAGTTCTTTGCTCCCTAATTTTTTTCTCATTAGTTTTCTCTTATATTTATGTGGATTGTATCTCCATATGACGGCCATATTATGCTAGTGTATTTTGACTTAGCAATTTTCCATACATATATGTTTATTTAAATGATCTGCGCTCGGTAGTGCAAGCAAAGCGAGTTAATTAACCGTTGGCATTGTCTCAAACGGGTGAGACATGTATTCAAATGCATTGATTGATTAGATCGTTTAACTTAATGAAATTTTTTAGAAAGCGGCTAATGGTTGGCTCGATTCCTTGTTGATTTGTACACAGAACTAACTTGTTTTTGACCCGTCGCCAAATACGCTCATTGGTTATCCAACCGCATGTAAAGAAACACATCCCGCGCGCCTTAAGTCCAATATAAACTCAACTACATATTTTGTTATACCAATCAAGTATGGTAGCCAGCTCCTTTTTTAAGGGTGCATCCCTTCGAAAGATATCCCACAAAGGCCACACATATACAAGTTTAAGCAAAACAAATATTCCTCCTCTAAAGAACCACATTCATGGCTTTTTTTCATATATATAGTAGGCTCAACTACTATATAACGACAACACATGCGAGTATCTACTACTTTATAATCGCAATAGCCACCCGCTTTCAAGGGTACACGCCTTTAAAACATATATCCCACATATAAACTGCGTTTAAACAAAAACAAACTACACCTCTTTCATGAGTACTTCATCCATTTTTAGGACACGAAATTTAGCCATTACGGGGGAATTAATACTTACACTAACCATAATATAAATCTTCAAAAATAATACACCATAAAACACATTAGTATGATATCAAATCTCAAAAACTTGAACAAACTTCAACTAATAAAACTAAAAACATCTGATATCAGAAAGCAAGTATCTATATCTATATCAACGATGCGCTAGACCTACAGACTGGACAATTATTCTTGCGTATTAACCAACTCGTTATGCATTGCGCATGATACTCATGCCTACAACCTAATATCCCTATTTCGTCGTTTTCTTCGTATTCTCCCATACAAATAGCACAAATTTCATCTAATTTTTCAAGTGTTACCGTCACATGTAAACCCGGAGCACGTATGTTGTTGATTGGTTTTTGCAAAGCATTCTCTAGTGCTTGCACAGCTCGTTGGATCGCAATGGGAGCGTTTTCAATACAAGATCCGTAGTAAACACGAATCTTGTGGTAATAGTCGTTTAGATAATATCGGTAGAGAGATCGCTTAAGTTCATCCAAACGAAGGTGTCGATGATACTGATCACTCATCTTTGAAAAAGGAAGGTTTATTAAAGTATATGACGTACGTTGTCTTTATATATATGTGGTGTTTTGAAAAGTCGGTTTGTTAAAGAAGTGTGATTTGATACATTTAAATACGAAGAGCGAATATTAATATATTATGTGAGGATATATATATAAGATGGTGTGGATATGAAAACTAATTTAGATATATGTGAGGATATAACTTTTCATGTTGACGTCTTAAATCTTATGTTCGTAAAAAAGAGGTATCATAGCTAAGTCGTTTTGCCACGTCACCACCGATTCATCATTCTCTTTTTCACATTCACGTGATAAAATAACTCTCCACTCAAGCAAAAACACTTCTTTTTTGACCCACCATTTTATTTTATTTTTATTTATCCAAACCAACTTAATTATTTTTCACTCAATAAAACTACAAATTACAATAAAAAAAGTATATAAAAAACATAAAAAAAAGGAAAAAAATACAATACGATAACTAAAAAATACAATACGATAATTAATTGTCGCGTCTATTTTTTCGATGGATAGTCTTTTTGCTAGTGATGAGAAACACCATTTCTTCCAACTGCATTGGCAAATGGCGGCCGGGAGAGGGTGAGGTAATGCCTTAACGGCGGCGCCGTTTGGCCTTCCACGTGAGAATGGCGCTTGAGCCACGCCACCATACCCATCTCTCATATATACAATGAGAAAACCGAAAACAAACTGTAGAGATTTAAAAAAAAAAAAAAAAAAAAAAAAAAAAAAAAGTGTGCAGTTTATTTGAAGAAATTAGACAAAAAGCGACACGTAATTTGAAGCAATATCCCTGAAATTGTGTTCAAAAAAATGTTTGACTTCATAGTAAAAATTCACTGTGAAGTTTACGCTAAACTATAGTAAAAAAAAAAATCTGAATAAGTTTGACAAAACATGAGTAATAAAACTTCCCAAAAAAAAGCTATTTTGATAACAACCGATTTGGTAACAAGTTAATTTAGGGAAGAAATTAGTTTTAGGAAGATAAATGGGAAATTTTGTATGTTATATGTTGGCTGGAATTATGAGTAGGTGTTGTTAACCTTGTGTGGAAACCTAGACCAAGTGTTTGTGAAAATGTCTATGTGAACTAAAACACGGCTAACTAGTATATAGGATAATGGGAAAGTTTCAAGAAGTTTGATGATGTTTTCAGCCTAGTTGTCATTGTGTGCCGTGGTTTTGCGGATAATGACTTGCTGGGAAATTTGCACTTGGTCTGCAACAGTTACGAGTCAAATGTGTCTGACTAAAACTGAGGTCTTTTTCTCCCCTTTTGAATGATATGTTGGTCCTTATACTAATGTTGAGAATGGTGTATACTTTGTAGCAAAAAACAAATTTATTGGGTGTTTGGGATTGCGTTCAGTTAGATATAATTGTCCTTGTTTTGCGTAATATAGCTATTGTTGCTTTTCAGGACAACATCTGTGTCAATGCTTTAGATATAGCTTCAGATCCATACCGTGCTCTGGTTGATAAGGCAAGTGATGCATTCTATAAACTTAGCAACACAAGTTCGAAGTCCAGGCCTACGTTTTTATGGTAAAAACCCTGAATTAAACGTTTAATATTTGTGATATGTATGTTGTGGGTAGCTAAGCATGGACATTTAGTTTCTACTTTAGCTATATGAGTTACTTTTCCGAAGATTGATCTTGATAATGATTTTGAGAAGTTGGGAAGGTAACATGCTTAAATCAAGAGGCCATTAATTTCAGCCCATTCACTCATGAATGGGTCGGTTTAATTTATATTTCAAAGGATGTCAAAGTATAATTTTAAGGCGCAAAGCCTCTTTAATATAGTTTTCTGAACAAATTTAACATTCTAATTTATATAAGAAAAATATTTGGACACATACTAGTGCTTTGGGACACCCTACCTTACACCCAAAATGACCTGTTTTGACTTACTGTCCATTTGGAAAACACCAACTTACTATGAATACCGGGGATTCTTAATTTAGTCATTACATTTTTCTTATGGATCTTGTTTGTAGGCAATGTCTGCATACGATTTTGAGAATGCTCAAAACATTGATAGCCAGTATAGAACCAGATGATCATGTGAAGAAAACAATGAACACCATTAATGCAGGTTAAGTTTTCATCTTTTTGCGTTACCTTGATTTTAATCTATGAAAAGTGAGACATCCTGTAATTTTTTATATCAATTGACTCTTAACGAAATGTTAGAGGTGGTCTGGTGGCAATGTTAACCCACTTATGGGCAAATCAGTGGTCAACTTAAAAAACTTGGCTAATATAAACGGGTTGATGTGGGTTGCTGCTTTTTCTCTTACAGGTCAAATGGATAGAAAATTGGCTAAAATTAACTGGCACATTTATCATTTATGAAAATTAATAACTAAAATAAGTAAGTATGCGGGTCAACCAACCCCATCCTGACTTTACCCGTTATGAACCCGAATGACCACCACGTTTATCAACCTCAAACGTTTCTTTTTATCCCTCCAGCTGCTAGGTGGAGGTTGGCAGCCACTAAAAAACAGAAGCTGAAAAAAGTTCTCATTGTCAAAAGAGCCAAGGATGAGGCTAATTCCAAATACATATAAGTTGGTATATATGACCAACTAAATCGCTAAACTTAAGGGGAAATTTTTAAAAACAATAAGTGGTTGATGATCAACCGGACTGATGTTAATTTGTACAAAGAACTAACTGTATTTGACCGGTTATCAGATACACTTAGTTGTGATACAGTCAGCTTGTTTTGCGGCTTTAAGGAAACACATCTGAGCCTTACTTGCATGTTGCAAGCATTTTCTTTATTAATATATACTTTGCGGCAAAGAAACAAACTTAATGGAGTGTTTAGGATTGCATTCAGTTAGATATACTTGTGCTTGCTTTGCTTGTAATATAAATTTCATTGTTTTTCAGGACAATGTTTTTGTTAACGTCGTAGCATCAGTTCAGTACCGTGCTCTGGTCTATAAGGTAAGCAATGCATTCTATAAACTTAGTAACACTAGTCCGAAATCCAGGCCTACGCTTTTTATGGTAGAACCCTTGAATCAAAAGTGAAATAATTGTAATGTCTATGTTGTAGGTAGCTTAACATGGTAAATTTTCTCTTTTCCGAAGATTAATCTTGATGATGATTTTGAGCATAAGAATGAAACTTCCAAGGCTATTGAAGGTGAGCTTGAAAGGTAGCATGCTCAAATCAGTAGGCAGTCATCATGTGTAATTCCAACGCATGCGGAAGGATAGAAATAAAGATAATACTTAAAAGGAGCCCAAAGTGTGTTTTGAATGCACAAACCTTGTAATATATTTTTCTAAACAAATTTAACATCCTAGTTTGTATAAACAGAAGGAAAAATATGGACATAAAGTGCATTGAGACAACCTACCTCACCGCACCCAAAATGACCTGTTTTGACCTACCCAACATGAGTACCGGGGACTTGTAAGTTGGTTAAAACATTTTTCTTTTTGATTTTGCTTGAAGGCAATATCCAGCATACGATTTTCAGATTTTTCAAACATTGATAGCAAATATGGAACCAGATGATTGTATGAAGACAACAATGAACGAAATTAATGCAGGTAACAAATCTTATCTATCTTTGGAAGTGAAACATTCTGTTTTCTTTGCTATCAGTTTGCTTTTTAAAGGGTCACGTCCTTACCCTTTAGTTAACAATTCTTAGAGGTGGCAATTTCAACACACTTATGGAGTTATGGGTAATGGGTAATCAGTAAATGGGTCGATTTGGATTATTGCTTATTCTTTAGCTGGTTAGATGATAAACTCAGTGAACTTGGCTAATATAAAAGGATCGATGTGGCTTATTTCTTTCTCTCTAACCATCTAACGGATAAAACACTTGGTTAAGTTAAACTAGTACATTAATCATTTATGAAATTAATTAACGAAAATACAAAAGTGCATCTGTCAGCGCAACCCAGCCTGTTTTTACCCATTATAAACCCAAACGACCTGCCCGTTTTTCAACCTCTAACCGTGTCTTTGAATCCTTCCAGCTGCAAGGCTGAGGTTGGCAGCCTCTAAAAAACAGAAGTTGATAAAATTCCCGTTAACAGAAGAGCCAAGGATGAGGCTAAATACCTGCCGGGTTTGGTACTGAACGCCATAGACAAGCAATTGTTGGGTTTGGAACCACTGATAAAAATGTGGACATGGTTCCAGTGACTCGGTATTTTAACATGATGAAGAAAATAGGTGCAGCATCTAAATTATCTGCCGTGTTCATCCGTCATGGACCTGGTGTTGTTCGTGAGTTCTTGATATTGTTGCTACTCATGTAAGAGATTGACTTCTTCAGAGCAGCGCCGGCAGCTGATCACCGACTTTGGTTTAAAAGGTACCTCTAAAGTAC
This sequence comes from Artemisia argyi, assembly GCA_030686995.1. Taxonomy (NCBI): domain Eukaryota; kingdom Viridiplantae; phylum Streptophyta; class Magnoliopsida; order Asterales; family Asteraceae; genus Artemisia; species Artemisia argyi. The sequence goes on from CM060701.1 coordinate 46,281,176, forward strand.
AAATTGTGCTTATATTGTTCAAAAGTTTGTATATTTGTGGTCTTTATTTATATGACTATATATCATTTTAGTGTTTTACTCAAAAACTATGAAGCAGTTCATTTACTTAGTCCACTTTTATTCAAAAACGGGCAGGACATTGAGGAGACCGATTTTACCCATTATGAACCCAACTATCCTGCCCGTTTTTCAACCTCTAACGCGTATCTATGTAAATGTATTAAGTTTGGGTGTTGCACGCTTAAGACAAGCCATTGTGGATGTGGAGGGTTTAGGATGAAACTGCTTATAAATTAGCAGCTGTGTTTATCCCTCATGGACTAAGTGTTGCATGTTTAGATTGTTCAAACTTGGTATATTTGTGCACTTTTTTACGACATAACTTCAATAATCTTAAGCAGTTCAAGGAGGATGAGTAATTTATAGGTAAGTTGGTATATTACAGTTAAAATGGGTTAAGTTGGTTTACAAGATCTCAAACAACTCAGAAGTTGTCTAACAAGTATTCAGATTGTTGCATTTGACTAATTAAAAGAAAATACTACAGTATTAATATTAAATGAGATCTAGCTCAAAACCAATATTAAACAATATACGATACTATTACATAGCATAAGTAAGTAATACATCTAAATCGGCACTCCAACAGCCCTACACAACGGACAAGCGTTCTTGCATAACAACCAGCCTTCAATACAATCTGCATGAAACTCATGGCGACAAATCAATGTCCGGTCCGTATCCCGTCATTTTCTTTGTATTCTCTCAAACAAACGGCACAAACGCCATCCATCTTGTCAAGCACTAAGGTCACATGTAGATTCTCTGATATTGTTTTTTTAGACAAACCCGAAGCACCAATATGTTCTCTGAGTATGTCAACTATTTCTTTTTCTTCAAGTCGGAAGACATTTTCGCGGCCCCTTTCAATGATCAGACGGCATAAAGCAGGTATATTGACTATACTTTCTACATGCTGCTGGAACTCGTCCCCACCACGAGTTGATCTGTGAAAACCTTGCAAGTGCTGAATCATAAAAGGTGGAGGTGTCTCCGTAAATGGGACGATTTTCATCTTCGAACAACAAAAAGTTTATTAAAAAAAAAAGTGTAAGATCGATAATGAGGAAAGACTGAAAAGAATCGTAACACGTTAGGTTTAAGTTGTTGCATCTATATATAGGTTTAGCAAAGGTCGGTTAATTGTAATTTTTTTAAGAATATAACCGTGTTTTTTTTTTTATGGTAATGTATTTTGTATATACGTGTTTTTTGTTGGGCCTATATTTTGTTGTATGGTTCATGGAATAATAAGGCCCAAATAATTAGCATTTTAAAATCGTACTCCAGTCTCCATAAAAGTTATACTTTTGGTGATAGAGACTTGTTGCATAAGATTTGGTTTTAAAGACATATAAACACAAATCTATTTTATATATTTATAAAAAAAAAAAGGACTAAGCAGCAAATTCACATCTTTGTTGAAGTCACTTGGTGATATATATTTTATTTATTTTTGTAAAACTCATAAAATGAGAACATGACATTTGACAAACCTTATAGAAACAGATGATTACTTGTTTTTTCATAGAGCAACGCATTTTTCACGTAAAGGTTTTTCGTACGTATTACTTCTTTTTTATATAAATAAATGTTTACTTTTATATAAATGATGTTTTATTGTGAACAGCCTAAGGAGTAAGGATTGCATCGCACATTTTATAAGCTGTACAAAATTTTAAAGAACTATTGTTTTGATACGGAAAAAGTATTTCTTTTGAAAATAGTCTTTAGTACCATAAATGTTTGATAAACTATCTGTATTTAGATAAAAACTAGAAATTGGATATTGCTACGATTTTCTAAATTAGATCAAGTAAGTAATTAGTATGTTATTTCGTTATTAAGGATTCTATGCAAACAATACAATAATTTCAAAAAGGCACACGTGTTTTTGATAAATGCCAAAACACATATTAGTACCCCGAACTTGACAAACAGGATCATTTAGTACCCTAAACTTTTAAGGGTGTAAAATGGTACCCCAAACTTGGCAAACTATATATACTACTACCCTCTACTAAATTAACTCCATAACTTATTATTTTTTATTCAAAAAAAAATTTACTATGTCCTATGGTAATTTAAATTATTTGTATTTAAACTTAGGATAATTAATCATACTTTATTTAAAATTGAGTTAATTTCATTTTTAAATTAATACAACATTATATTTAGTTATTGAGATAAATATATATTTAAAATAATACTTTAATATATAGATATCCGTATTATATATAATATGTTTGTTTCAAATAATTTGAGACTATAACAATTTAACTATTCATTTCTTTGTATGCATATGTTAAATTGAAAATTACAAAAACTTATATATAGTTAGTTATAAGTTGATCTAAAAATTATTTGTAGCAAACATTTAACAATAAAATATGAAGATATAGAGTAATGCGTTAGAAATATTTTAGAAATAGATACGACATATATATTATTTATATTCTAAATAATCAATTAAAATAGTATATTAATTTAAATATATATAATATAATATAATTTTAGGAAAAGAATATATTTATCTAGCCAAAGTTTTACTATAAATTATTTATTAAAGAAAAAGTTTAATAAATTAAATTTTAGGAAGAAAAAAAATTGTTGAATTAATTAGCATAGGGTAATAGAAATTCTATTTTGTCAAGTTTAAGGTACCATTATGCACTTTTAAAAGTTCAGAGTACTAGATGATCCAGTTTGTCAAGTTCAGGGTACTAATATGTGTTTTGGCTTTTGATAAACTAACGGAGACAACTTAGAAGCCTGGCCTCTCCTTTCCGGTCAACTGTCCACCTAGTCGAGTGCAAGAAAAACACATGAGAATCACAATAAAAAGACTGCGAAATAAGTAAAAGAAATTGTGATTAAAACAATATGCGTTAAGTTCTTTGCTCCCTAATTTTTTTCTCATTAGTTTTTTTTTTTTTTTTTTTTTTTTTTTTTTTTTAATTTTTTTTTAAATAGCAAATATCATCACCACCACCAAAGGAAGGTGGGAGAAATTTTCGCAACATGCTTCTCCTGCAAATATCGAGCTCTTTGAGTCAGATTTTTCAATGGAGGAAATTAGGGAAGGAGTTTGGAACTTGGAAAAGGTTGAATTCCCTAGAGCTAGCAGGACTTAATTTCAACTTCATAAAACTTTTTTATTTTTTTTTTATTTTTTTTATTTATTTATTTTTATAATGGCGATTAGATTATAAACTAGCAAGGAGCTAGAATTGTTACAAAATGGGGGATAGAGCGTTACAAGGGTGGTTAAACTAGGGGTGGCAATTTCTGACCGGACAAGAAACTCGACATGAAACTGACACGAAAATTAACAGGTTCGGGTTGAGTTAAATATATTTCGGGTCGGGTTTGAGTCGATCCATCTAACCCGTTTAATAAACAGGTCAAGTTCGGGTGAATAAATTAAGTGGGTCAACCCGCCAACCCGTTTAAGATTTTTTTTAATTAAAAATTATTTATACAGATTAAGTGGGTTAAACAGGTCGACCCGCAACTTAATAAAAAATGATCTTATTAAGTGATAAAATGAAATGTTAATTACAATGTGATGGATACAATGCTTTATATAGTATCTACAATACAGAAAATAAAATGACTAAAATGTACAATGAGGTGAGATGTTGACTTCTTTAGTCTTCCAAATTGTGTTGACTTTGACCTACTTGAAAGTATGTACTTCTTTAATACCCATCCCTCTTATAACTGAAAACAAATTATAGAGATAAATAAGTAAAATTTACTAACAAAAAATAAAAAAGAAAACCATTTTCAAAGTTAAAATGCACTGCGAAATTTAGGTAAAAAAATAAAAATGTATAGTTTATATGAAAAGATTAGACAGGAAACTACACCTAACTTGAGGCAATATCATTGAAATCGTTTTTAAAAGACTGTTTGACTTCAGATGTGTTTGTTAAAAGTACCGGTAAGCACTAATAAGGAGCAGAAGCCGTAAGCTGTTAGCTGGAAGATGTGAGTAGTAGACACCGCTCACTGCTTTTAAAAAAAAAACATTGAAAAATTAGCTTTTCTAAAAATTAGCCAAAGCTCGCTTTTTTGCCAAACGACCATTAAAATTCAAAATGCTCGTTGTTCGTCGCTAACCGCCCAATAAGGTTCACAACTCTTCGCGCCAAACATACAACTGCAGTGTCAAGTTTCCGTTAAACTGTGATTCTAATAAAAAAATCTGAAAAAGTTTAACAAACGACTAGAATAAAAGTGAGAATTGCTGAAAAAAATTCTACCAAAAAAAGTTATTTTCTTTGTTAAAGAAAAAACTTCAAAAAAAAAAGCTATTTTGATAACAATTGATTTGGTAACAAGTTAATTTAGGAAAGAAATTAGTTTTAGGAAGATAAATGGGAAATTTTGTATGTTATGTGTCGGCTCGAATTATATGAGTAGTTTTTTTTTTTTTTTTTTTTTTTTTTTTTTTTTTTTTTTTTTTTTTTTTGTAAAAAGGCTTCTTATCCTGGTAAAAAATATTACTCAAAAAACTGATAGGTATATGAATGTGGCTGAGTACCGCATTGATTTACAAAGACAACACACTCCTATGTGTAATCTAACTACATGATTCGTCATACCGTAATCATGAAGCTAAACAAGGCGAAGACACGAAATAAATAGAACCAAAAAAGCCCAAACCTACGCCTAACAAACATTCTACGTTGTGATGTTAAGGTCTTCCACAACTTAGACCAAACGCACTCCTAGTTGTTGTTAACCTTGTGTGGAAACGTAGACCAAGTGTTTGCGAAAATGGCTACGTGAACTAAAACACGGCTAACTAGTGTATAGGATAATGGGAAAGGTTTACTGTTTATATCATAGTATAGATTAAGGGAAGTTTCGAGAAGTTTGATGAAGTTTTCAGCCTAGTTGTCATTGTGTGCCGTGGTTTTGTGGATAATGACTTGCTGGGAAATTTGCACTTGGTCTGCAACAGTTACGAGTCAAAAATGTGTGAATAAAATTGAGGTCTTTTTCTCCCCTTTTGAATGATATGTTGGTCCTTATACTAATGTTGAGAATGGTGTATACTTTGTAGCGAAAAACAAATTTATTGGGTGTTTGGGATTGCGTTCAGTTAGATATAATTGTGCTTGTTTTGCGTAATATAGTTATTGTTGCTTTTCAGGATAACATATTTGTATATGTTGTAGGTGTAGCTTCTGATCCATACCGTGATCTAGTTGATAAGGCAAGTGATGCATTTTATAAACTTACCAACACAAGTTCGAAATCCAGGCCTACGTTTTTATGGTAAAAACTCTGAATTAAATGTTTAATATTTGTAATATGTATGTTATGGGTAGCTAAGCATGGACATTTAGTTCCTACTTTTAGCTATATGAGTTACTTTTCCGAAGCTTCATCTTGATAATGATTTGAGCAGAAGAATGAATTTGCCAAGGCTGTTGAAAAAGAAGTTAATTGGGAAGGTAAGATTCTTAAATCAACAGGCCATTATGCATTTATGTGTAATTTCGGCCCATTCACTCATGAATGGGTCGGTTTAATTTATATTTCAAAGGATGCCAAAGTATAATTTTAAGGCGCAAAGCCTCTTTAATATAGTTTTCTGAACAAATTTAACATTCTAATTTATATAAGAAAAATATTTGGACACATACTAGTGCTTTGGGACACCCTACCTTACACCCAAAATGACCTGTTTTGACTTGCTGTCCATTTGGAAAACACCAACTTACTATGAATACCGGGGACTCTTAATTTAGTCATTACATTTTTCTTACGGATCTTGTTTGTAGGCAATGTCTGCATACGATTTTGAGAATGCTCAAAAACATTGATAGCCAGTATAGAACCAGATGATCATGTGAAGAAAACAATGAACGCCATTAATGCAGGTTATAGGTAATCTGCTGGCAATGTTAACCCACTTATGGGCAAATCAGTGGTCAACTTAAAGAACTTGGCTAATATAAACGGGTTGATGTGGGTTGCTGCTTTTTCTCTTACAGGTCAAATGGATAGAAGATTGGCTAAAATTAACTGGTACATTTATCATTTATGAAAATTAATAACTAAAATAAGTAAGTATGCGGGTCAACCAAACCCATCCTGATTTTACCCGTTATGAACCCGAATGACCACCACGTTTTTCAACCTCAAACGCTTCTTTTTATCCCTCTAGCTGCTAGGTGGAGGTTGGCAGCCACTAAAAAACAGAAGCTGATAAAGTTCTCATAGTCAAAAGAGCCAAGGATGAGGCTAATTCCAAATACATATAAGTTGGTATATATGACCAACTAAATCGCTAAACTTAAGGGGAAATTTTTAAAAACAATAAGTGGTTGATGATGAACCGGACTCATGTTGATTTGTACAAATAACTAACTGTATTTGACCGGTTATCAGATACACTTAGTTGTGATACAGTCAGCTTGTTTTGCGGCTTTAAGGAAACACATCTGAGCCTTACTTGCATGTTGCAAGCATTTTCTTTATTAATATATACTTTGCAGCAACGAAACAAACTTTATGGAGTGTTTAGGATTGCATTCAGTTAGATATACTTGTGCTTGCTTTGCTTGTAATATAAATTTCATTGTTTTTCAGGACAATGTTTTTGTTAACGTCGTAGCATCAGTTCAGTACCGTGCTCTAGTCTATAAGGTAAGCAATGCATTCTATAAACTTAGTAACACTAGTCCGAAATCCAGGCCTACGCTTTTTATGGTAGAACCCTTGAATCAAAAGTGAAATAATTGTAATGTCTATGTTGTAGGTAGCTTAACATGGTAAATTTTCTCTTTTCCGAAGCTTAATCTTGATGATGATTTTGAGCAGAAGAATGAAATTTCCAAGGCTATTGAAGGTGAGCTTGAAAGGTAGCATGCTCAAATCAGTAGGTGGTCATCATGTGTAATTCCGACGCATGCGGAAGGATAGAAATAAAGATAATACTTAAAAGGAGCCCAAAGTGTGTTTTGAATGCACAAACCTCGTAATATATTTTTCTAAACAAATTTAACATCCTAGTTTGTATAAACAGAAGGAAAAATATGGACATAAAGTGCATTGAGACAGCCTACCTCACCGCACCCAAAATGACCTGTTTTGACCTACCCAACATGAGTACCGGGGACTTGTAAGTTGGTTAAAACATTTTTCTTTTTGATCTTGCTTGTAGGCAATATCCAGCATACGATTTTGGGATTTTTCAAACATTGATAGAAAATATGGAACCAGATGATTGTATGAAGACAACAATGAACGAAATTAATGCAGGTAACAAATCTTATCTATCTTTGGAAGTGAAACATTCTATTTTATTTGCTATCAGTTTGCTTTTTAAAGGGTCACGTCCTTACCCTTTAGTTTAACAATTCTTAGAGGTGGCAATTTCAACACACTTATGGAGTTATGGGTAATGGGTAACCAGTAAATGGGTCAATTTGGATTATTTCTTATTCTTTAAAAGTAAAAGGATCGATGTGGCTTATTTCTTTCTCTCTAACCATCTAATGGATAAAACACTTGGTTAAGTTAAACTATACGTTAATTATTTATGAAATTAATACACGAAAATACAAAAGTGTGTCTGTCAGCGCAACCCAGCCTGTTTTTACCCATTATAAACCCTAACGACCTGCTCGTTTTTCAACCTCTAACGCGTGTCTTTGAATCCCTCCAGCCTCTAAAAAACAGAAGTTGATAAAATTCCCGTTATCAGAAGAGCCAAGGATGAGGCTAAATACTTGTCGGGTTTGGTACTGAACGCCATAGACAAGCAATTATCGGGTTTGGAACCACTGCTAAAAATGTGGACATGGTTCCATTGACTCGGTTTTTTAACATGACCAAGAAAATAGGTGCAGCATCTAAATCATCTGCCGTGTTCATCCGTCATGGACCTGGTGTTGTTCGTGAGTTCTTGATGTTGCTACTCAGATAAGAGATTTATTTCTTCAGAGCAGCGCCGGCAGCTGATCACCGACTTTGGTTTAAAAGATACCTCTAAGGTACAATTTTTTTTTTTATATTGTTCAAAAGTTTGCATATTTGTGGTCTTTATTTATACGACTACATATCATTTTAGTGTTTACTAAAAAACTACGAAGCAGTTCATCTTGTTAGTCCACTTTTATTCAAAAACAGGCAGGACATTGAGGAGACCGATTTTACCCATTATGAACCCAAATATCCTGCCCGTTTTTCAACCTCTAACACATATCTATGTAAATGTATTAAGTTTGGGTATTGCACGCTTAAGACAAGCCATTTGTGGATGGTTTACGATGAAACTGCTCATAAATTAGCAGCTGTGTTTATCTCTCATGGACAAAGTGTTGCATGTTTAGATTGTTCAAACTTGGTATATTTGTGGACTTTATGTCGACATGACTTCAATAATCTAAAGCAGTTCAAGGAGGGTCGAGTAATTTATAGTTAAGTTGGTAAATTACAGGTGGGTTAAGTTGGTTTACAAGATCTCAAACAGCTCAGAAGTTGTCTAACAAGTATTCAGATTGTTGCATTTGACTAATTAGATCACTGCACTTGTTTCATTTAAAACCAAAAGAAAATACTACAGTATTAATATTACATGAGATCTAGCTCAAAACCGACAGTAAAACAATATACAATGCATAGCAAAAGTAAGTAGTACATCTAAATCGGCACTCCAATAGCCCTACACAACGGACAAGCGTTCTTGCATAACAACCAGCCTTCAATACAATCTGCATGAAACTCATGGCGACAAATCAATGTCCCTATCCTATCATTTTCTTTGTATTCTCTCAAACAAACCGCACAAACGCTGTCCATCTTGTCAAGCATTACGGTCACACGTAGATTCTCTGATATTGTTTTTTTAGACAACCCCGAAGCACCAATATGTTCTCTGAGTATGTCAACTATTTCTTTTTCTTCAAGTCGGAAGACATTTTCGCGGCCCCTTTCAATGATCAGACGGCATAAAGCAGGTATATTGACTATACTTTCTACATGCTGCTGGAACTCGTCCCCACCACGAGTCGATCTGTGAAAACATTGCAAGTGCTGAATCATAAAAGGTGGAGGTGTCTCCGTAAATGGGATGGAATCATTCATCTTCGAACAACAAAAAGTTTATTAAAAAAAAGTGTAAGATCGATAATGAGGAAAGACTGAAAAGAATCGTAATACTTTAGGTTTAAGTTGTTACATCTATATATAGGTTTAGCAAAGGTCGGTTAATTGTAATTTTTTTAGGAATATAACCGTGTTTTTTATTTTATGGTAATCTATTTTGTATATATACGTGTTTTTTATTTTATGGTAATGTATTTAGTATATATACGTGCTTTTTGTTGGGCCTATATTTTGTTGTATGGTTAACGGAATAATAAGGCCCAAATAATGAGTATTTTAAAATCGGTACTCCATAGTCCATAATAGTTATTAACTTACATTACACTTGGTGATAGAGACTTGTTGCACAAAATTTGGTTTTAAAGACATATAAGCACAAATTTATTTTATATATTTATCAAAAAAAGAAAAAGAAAAAGACTAATCCGAAAATTCCCATCTTTGTTGAAGTCACTTGGTGATACATATTTTATTTATTTTTGTAAAACACATAAAATGAGACCATGACGTTTGACAAACCTTAGAGGATGCGGTAACATAACTCAGGGTTAAAACTTAACGCACTGCCGCCTCAGCGTCATGTCAGCTTTTCCTTTTTAACCTTAACTCTTGACTTTCCACCCCGGTAACATAACTCACCTATAACTCACCTTAACTCACCTCTACCTCAAATATTTTCAATTTCAACCTTAATTTTTAACAAATACTTCATTTAAATAAAACATAAACATTTATAAAACACAAATTACATAAAAAATCTTATAAAACACAAGAAGCGGGATATTTTTGAATTCAAAATTCAAACAGAAGGCAGGATAAATTTTAAATTCAAAAATTAAATACAAGGCGTGATCTTTTAAACACAAACGTAAATTTTTTATTAATAAAAACATAAACGTTACATAAACAGAAATTAAAACATTACAATACTAAATTAAAAACTAAAACTTCAATTATAATCTGGGTGATCCCAGGTCTGTGAGTTGTCGGAGCGGAAACCGTCGT